>CM067370.1:45225705-45825705 GCA_034401795.1 Chaetoderma sp. LZ-2023a | reverse complement strand
TTGGAAGTAATGTTCTCAAACTTTTATATCAAGTAGTCACCGAAAGTCCATATAGTATGTTAAATCATTTTCCGAATCAGAAATCTTGGATACAAGTTTTATCTTTATTTGGAGAGTTACCTGGAAAGGCTCCTGATGTAAGGGATTCTAAAGTTGGTATTGTTAGAATTGCTGGCAAACAGCCTATTCATATTCTGGCTGGAAATTCCAAAAGTATAACAATATCATGCTTTGGTTGAACATATTAATGTGCGAAATAATCTCCCCAAGGGAGTTCTGATTAGTCCATCATTGGTACAGGTTAAATATGGCGTAGCACCAGTTAGGATAGGCAACTTTAGCGATACAGACATATATTTAAAAGGTGGCCGAAGAATCAGTTTGTAAAAAGTGATATTATTGTTCAAGAAAATAATATCCAGGGTGATGAATCTCATTCAGAGTCTGTCATTCCCACCGATTCAGATTTGGATAAGCTCATGTCTGAGTTAGAGATAGGAGGAAATATATCCGCTTCTCAGCATGAACGCCTGTGTTTAGTCAAGGGGATCATGATTTGGGGTATTGCAGGGCCATTCAATTAACAGATTCATGACCCATTAGACTACCACATCATAGAATTCCTCCAATTACAGCAAGTCCAGGAATATGTCAATACTCAATTGAAGGCTGGCATTATTAGACCGAGTAAATCACCTTATGCATCAGCGGTGGTTCTGGTTAAGAATCCAGATGGGACTCTTAGGATTTGTGGGGATGTCCGCCTTTTAAATTCTAAAACAATCAAGGATGCGCATCCTCTTCCACATGCGGAGGAAGCCTTTGATGCATTGAATGGTTCAAAGTATTTTTCGACCATTGATTTGGCGCAAGGATTTTTATCATGTGCAATCGAAGAAGAAGATATTACAAAGACCGCTTTCCATGTAGGATGTTCCGGGCTTTACGAGTATACAAGAATGCCTATGGGCCGCTGTAATTCTTCATCCACTTTTTCCTGAGAGATGCAGGCTTGTTTGGGCGACCAAAATCTATTATCATTAATTGTGTATATTGATGATATCTTGGTTTTTGGTAAATCCTTTGAGGAAATGGTAGAAAGGCTAAATTTAGTGTTTTTATGATTGTACGGTTTAGGACTTAAAATGAAGCCTAAAAACTGTCATTTGTTACAAGAAAAGGTCAAATATCTAGGTCATGTCATTTCTAGTGCAGGTATCACTACCGATACTGACAAAATTTCATACATTAAAAACTGGAAAATGAGACTGAATTACGTTACTTTTTGGGGTTAGCCTCTTATTTTCTTAGATTCCTAAAGGGTTATGCACAAGTGGCCAAGCTTTTAAATGCATTATTGGGATGTCTAAGGAAAAATAAGAAACCTCAGATTAGCACGCTCATTTAAGGGAAAGTGGGATGTTCAATGTGACATTGCCTTCACTAAGGTAAAGGAAATGTTGACGTCCGATCCGTTATTGAACTATCCAGATTTTGCTGAACCTTTTATTGTCTAATGCCAATGCATATGCATTAAGTAGGGCCCCGTGTATCAGAGAAATGCAGATATAAATGAAACAATTGTCTCTACTATTCCTTCTGAATTGAGAGATCAAATACGGAGTGATAAATGTGCATCGGATCGTGGGTTAACTACTAAACATTGTCTTATCAACAAAATGATCACTGTATTTAGTACTTTACCTATGTATGGTGTTGATGATTTTGTCAAGTTTCAAAGTTTGGATCCTGATATTTCTAGATTGATTCATTTCCGAAAACAGTTGAACAGGCCAACCAAGAAAATGTTGAATCAAGAATCCCGAAATGTAAAGAAGTTGGTTCAACAGTGGAATCGGATTGTTCTGGTGTTTTATATCAGTTATATCGGCTCTTTTATACTATGAATGCTGTAGATCACCCACCTTCTCATGTAAGTATGACTCAAGCTGGTCTGATGGATTCAATGAACCCCTGAAGAACAGTGTTCTTACAATTAAAGAGGGCAAAAGAAAAGCAACTACAACGTATGTGGAAGAGTTCCAATCCGCACCTATATTTGCGACTATCATGCCACTCATGAACTCTTCCGCTGTTGATGTGAAGAACATAATCAGCTATGAACTAGCACCAGATCAGATGTCCATGTTTGAGGAAAGAACTGGAGAACTATGGATTGCTAAACCCAAATCAATGTTGAAGAATAAACTGCAGGTAGAACTGTCAGTCCATGCGATTATGCTACCAGATGCAATTATCATAGATGGGTGTGCCATTCTTTGGGTCATGCATTGGTCACCCAAGGGCAGTGTACCTACATGGTTGATTGATATGATATGTGATGAACTTTTGTCCACAGTGAATTAAACGCTCAAAGATTCTAGATGTACTCGGCATGCCAGTTGCAATGAAGATGAGCTACGACTAGTGAGCCTCCTACTTACAGACACTAAGCTGTTAGTCTGAGTCAAGTCAGTGAAGTATGTAGACTTTGAGACATCAATCAGCTCTCTACAGGGAGATGGTCTATCCCCTATGTTTTTCACCTGTTACCTTGCTGCTACATTGAAATCTGTCCAGGAGAATTTCACAAGGCCAAATCCCTCAGTGGCAATACTGGGTATACCGCTGGAGATGGAATATGTCGACAACATGAACATCATAGACGATCAAAAGAAACCCCTTGACGATCTTCTCCCAATAGCTGCAAGTAAACTAAAAAAATCGAGAATCTTTTTATGAATGAATCCAAAACAGAGTTCACACACATATACCTATCTACAAAGCATGAAACTAAAGAAAATGACAATCCACTTCGTGGCGGCGAACCATGAAGGAAAAGTACAATCCTGGGCTTACTGCTTTGTAGTACTGCTGACATTGCATGGCGAACAAAGCTTTTCAGTCCTTCTGGAAGCCATCGATTCATAGATCAAAGATGTCATTGACAAAACGACGACGTTTATACAACACATGCATATCCTCGATGCTGTATAGCTGTAACAGATGGCTAGCTCCAAAGGCAGCTCTAGACAAACTCGATGCCTGCCACTCCAAACACCTATGCACCATCACTGGACACCAATGGCCAGTCAGCATAATTTCAAATGATGCACTACACAAGATGTGTAATGCATCGCTGCTGTCTGTAAAAGTAGCCCGGTAAAGATGTTTGGCCATGTGCTAAGGATGGCCGAATCCACGCCTGCACAGAGAGCCTTGGAATTGCCCCACTGGAGGCCAACAAATATAAGGCCAGGAGAGGGCATCACTGCATAAATGTGTGCATGCTACGAAGTGACCTAAAGAAAGCAGGACTCGGTACACACAAATCAAGAATGGACCTGAGAAAGCTAACGATTTTGGTTGAGGACAAGACATAGTGGGAAAAAGCTAAGAAGGACTGATTGCAGCTGCAGAATACTGTACATCATACATTTATCAATAATGGAGGAGCGGAAATTGGAGAATTTAAGGGTGGGCACACACATCTACAACCTAGGTGGGGTAGGGTCCAATCACTAGAATATAACCATCAAGGTTGATAAGGATACATTCATCAATAGCAAATGAGTGGCGATTGAAAAATATAAGGCTGGGACACCCTTTCAAACCCAGGAGAGCAGTTAATTGGGCTCCATAATGATGTCGAGAGTTGACCATAGAATACAATTCTCAAATTTTATCAGTATCCGTTTATCAATAAGTAGCAATTAAATAATTTAAGAGTGAGACAGCCTTCTAACATCCACACGTGCAACAGTTAAAAATTGTCCCTTGAAATAATTTCAAGATTTACCCTTAGAGTCCAACTCTCAAGTGCTATCTAGGATCTGTTCATAGATAATGGAGGAATAGGGATTTAAATAATTTAAGGGTTCGCCACACTTTTAAAACCCTCGAGGTAGTGAATTGAGAATTGCGCTTTGTAATAATGTCAAGCGTTACCACTACAATACCATTATCAAGTTTTATCAAGATCTGTTCATCAATAACGGAGGAGTCATGATTTTAAAATGTAGGAGTGGGCCACCCTACTAAAGCCCACAAGGTGTGATCGAGCATCGGACTCGGTACTGATGTCAAGAGATATCAATGGAATAGAACATTCAGATTTTATCCAGAACTACACGTTGAAGTAGGATTTAGAAATATGCCGGATCTAAGATGGAACACTCTCTTGTCTTTCAGATTGGAAGCTCTCAGAAGCCTAATAATAATATTAATCATAATAAATTGTCAAACGGCTGTGTTGGTATTAAATTATCTTTGTCAGATATGCTCATAATTCACCGTTTGCTTAATTATATTTCAAAAATGTTGGCATATCTACTCCTTCTTAGCACCACTCTAGTATCTATGGAGAAATAGGTGGGTTTGTCATGTTTGACATAATCAGGATGACAGCTCTCCCAATCAACCAATCAGATTCTCCTTAAACTAATTTTCCTCAGCCACCTTCTTAAGTTTCAGCTCAGCAGTTTTTGCTGAAGAACCTGTATAGCCATTCTATCAAAAACAAAGTGACAGATTCAGTTTCAAACGCCTCCAGCTCATGCATAGTCATTCTTCTGTACAAATCGAATAAAAACTACATGTTCAACTTTGATTAATCATTAACGGACAACTTCATTGGGGATTAGGTTTACTTGATTAACCTTGGAAGGCGCTTAGTCCCTTAAGCTATCTACCAAATTTGAGCTCGAACTGTTCATTGGTTTCAGAGAAGCAATTTGTTTTGCGAAGACTAAGTCATTCAAAATGGCCACAAAATTGACCAATCAGCTTATCATGATTCTCAAGTAACATTTCAATCAGGGGCTTTGTAGATCTGTGAAAATTTCAAATAGATTACCAAAAATTCAGAATGGCTATCGAACTAATTGAGCAATCATATTCATTCACTGTCAGATAGTAGTAACATTTTAATCCTTACTAACTTGTGGTGGTTGCCCATTATGGGTCAATTGATTTTTAGGCTATACAGATATGAAGTGTGCTGGAATAAATAATATTTTCTAAACAATGGACAGTTTGTAGTTCTTTTTCTAACTAGGTGAACTGTGTCTACATACGGCAAAGGCTTTCTCAATAACCCAGTCAACGTCAGCATCTGCCATCTTGGTGCTGTACTTAGTGACTCTATACGAAATGTATCTCTCCATCCAACTCCAACCTGTAATAATAATAATAATAATAATAATAATAATAATAATAATACGAGATTATCCTCCCTGAAATACAATATATTATTATCTAATAGGATGTAGAAGTACAGATGGTTACTGGCTCGTTAATAGTTCCAAAGAACACCGCGATCTAAATGATTACAGAACCGATGAACATACCAGCTAGAATAGAAACACTGCCTTGCTTGGGCCAGAGCCTTCAGCTTTAATCTATGTGGGATGTCACTCCGTGGGCATGCTTACACCCAAAAATAGAAATATCAAAATCTAACTGGACTTTGCCCTGGGAAATTGGTAGGATACATACTGGATGATATAAATTCCATTCTCCTTTTGGTACTATTATATACAGATGTTTCGTATTGGCTATGAATCGGGCCTTATATCACAAACTTATTACAGGTAACAGCCTGCAACAATATGAAAGTAATACACGAGTTCACAGTGCTGATGGTTCTCTTTTACAGATATCCGAAGAAGTGGCATTTTGATGTCTCCCTTTGATAATTCAGTTCACCTGGATCACAAACATAGCATTTCTGCAAAACCAGCAAGTTCAAACTAACTTTGAAACAGAAGTACAATTTATGAACGAGATGATATCATTGGCTTTGAGTCATGTAAAACAAAATTAAAGACATGAGTCAGCATAATACTGGATCTTCCTGTTGAGGAGGTGTTTTAACCTCCTCATGACAGTTTCGGTTAAAAAAGCTAGGTGAGCTTACCTAATCAGTTTGGGGAATCCTTGGATTGCACACCACTGGAAAATATTCGGTCCATATATGAGTTTGAAAAAACATGATCCGTGTTGCCAGATAAATGTCCTGAGTTAACTTGAATTTATTAAGTGAACGTCAAAACATAATAGCAACGTATTGCTGGCCTCAAAATGTATAAGAAAGGGAGCAAGACAATGAATCATTGACCTTAGCTGGGGTTTATTAAGGGCTCATGACGATAACTGATAAACGTCACAGCATGATTTGCTGCTGTCCATATTGGTAGTCATTCTCTCCACGAAGATGTTCCGTGTAATGGTCTATTAAAAATACTTTTAGCATTTTGCATAATTAACTTAATTTTCATGTTAATTAGGTGTAATAATAATAATAATAATAATAATAATAATAATAATAATAATAATAATAACTAGAACACATTTACTGAATCAACTGTAAATCTGTGATGTCTGGCCATTAAGGACCACCTAATATCATCTGACATGGACATGCATAATTAACGGGAATCCATTTCTGCAGAAATAAACAAAAACTGATTACATTGATGCCTAATGGGTGAAATTGACATTGAGCTCCGATTACTCCAAAATCATAAACATTAGATCAGGCATATCTGATACACCGTTGGTAAAGTTTTCGTGAAAATCAAGGAAAGAGTCATAAGGGGTCAAATGACCAAGAAATTTGCACAGATAGTTAGGTCGTTCTAAAACCTAACATTTCACTCAATCTAAAAAAATGCCTAATGGGTGAAATTGACATTGAGCTCCGATTACTCCAAAATCATAAACATTAGATCAGGCATATCTGATACACCGTTGGTAAAGATTTCGTGAAAATCAAGGAAAGAGTCATAAGGGGTCAAATGACCAAGAAATTTGCACAGATAGTTAGGTCGTTCTAAAACCTAACATTTCACTCAATCTAACAATCTCTATCAGCTTGTATGAGTAAAGGAATGTAATCTATGCTAAAAAACCGAAAACTGGTAATCTTGAGGCCCAAGGGCTGCCTTACCACCTGGGCCTGTGACTCGGGGTGGTGGAAACATGAAAAGACCTCACAGGGTACTGTCTAATATGTCCATTTACCTTCTCTGATGAAGAGGAGTTAATTTCTGCCAAAAGCGAAAACTACTAATTTTGATGTCCAAGTGGTACCCTGCAGATACTATGTTGAATTATCGGAAAACTTGACCCAAATACTGAGAAATGTCAATACAGGCCCTATGATGTACTAGTGATGTACAAGTTTGGAGATGCTTGCCCAAAAACTGTCATTCATCACCAAATCTATTTGCAATACATTTTCTATGGAAGAATTGGTTTGTGATACAAATCCAAAACCCCTGCACCAAAATGATTTGGATTGGATATGTGTCTACAGATGCTGGAAAGATGTGAAGTTTCAACATGATCCGCAAGGACTGCAATGAGGGGAGTCGCTATCAGAATATCACTCATATATTTCTTATAGAACCTTTTGGGAACCGAAAAGCGGATTTTTCGGAGACTAGTCACCGGATGCAAGATAAAAGTAACAGCAGCCCAGGTCCTATGGTGTACTTAAAGTGTTTCAAGGTTGGAAGTGATAGGCAAAGAAATACACCATTTATCAGCAAATCAATTTACAATAGATTTCCCATGGAATTATATGTTTCTGATAGAAATCTCAAACAATACTCAATGGACCAGCAAAGAATGAAACTGTCACATTGAAGTTTTCTATTATCTAACTGAAGTTTTCTATTATCTATCTTCTTATTTCTTAGCGCTTCGCTTCCCCCGGCGGTAAGGCCTGTATGTGTGGTTGCTGCGACAACCGGTCTTACCGACAAGGAAAGTGGTCGATACGAGCTCGCCTCGTGTGTAGATGAGAATCACGATATTTATGTTCGTATCTGGGCCTGATCTGACTGGTATAGAAGTCGGTGGTTCGTGACGGTGGTCTTCCGTCGTTTCCAGAATTATACAATAACTCAAACTCTTGCTTCGAGGATATCGAAGTGATGATTTTATTTTACTAATCTTACTATATATATTTCACTATCAATTATAGGTGGCTTATACTACCACCGATATATCTCCCTATCAACTATGAGTGGCTTATACTACCACCAAAATACTTTGAGCAAAGAAGTACTGACTTTTATTCAATACGAATACTGGTTACTCTACCATTTAAAAGTTGCTTTTCACGATTCGCTAATTCACTTTTATCAAATACTGTTCTTGGCTACTTAAAGCCGTTCACCAAGAACTTGTGTGAATTTCGACAAATTCAGTTCCACAGAACTATACGAATTCGAGGCTAGGTTTACCTAAGCGCAATAATTTTCGGACTCCCGATCAAATTTGAAAGTTCCCCTTATGTACTGCTTCGCCATGTCACGGTCATGTTCGGGTTGTTACACCCCACCCTTGGAGCCCCCGCTTTGCCTCGTTTTGCTTACTACTCTTATAAAACTTTTGACCAATCCATTCCGGCCATTCGCGTACTCCGAAGATATACCTGAACATTGGCAAAGCAGTACTTGAGTGATGGGATCTGTCGGATTTCGGTCTCAATAATGGATTTTGCTTTGGCAACCATTCCTAATCTCAAGCTTAATGGCTTACTTGACGGACGTCCTCTGTCAGTTTTTCGTCTCGTTTTCTACTCTACCTGGCGCCGGACGTTACCACGTCCATGTCCGGCCCCTTGCTCATTAGGCTTGCGCCTGCATTCTACAAGGGTGCTGTGACGTAGTGACCATATGGCCCGCCTGACTCACCAACATCTGGTGCTGTTGGTCGCTTTTACAGAAACTCGGTTACCGTTATCACGGTCCCACGGTAAGTCGGTCGCTACGTCATTTCTATGAGTCATCCAGCTTATGCTACCTGTACTCTGTCCGTAGTACCCTACCGACGCTCCTGCTTGAATATTTGGAAACTATTGGTCATAACTTCTGCTGAATACTATAAACGGTTGTGCCGCTGCTACAGCAACAACTTTCATCTTTTAATTACCGCCAGATACCATCAACTCACAACCCTAGGTCCTTCTCCATTCTATCCAATTTCACTCAATATTTCGGCTATAGTTTCGCGTCAGTTTCGCATCGACTCCCTATTGATGCATCCAGTTATCCGTTCATTAACTCATCTGGTATTCACAAATACAATAATTTCACTGGGCCATCCCTGCAAATATAAGATGTCCCCGGGGTCATGACTCCCCGTACGACAATCCGATATCCACATACGCCCCGCAACCAAAGTTAATTGACCATCTCTCTTAAGGCCCTAAGAGAGTGTCAACTAACTCGTTGTGCCCTATCAACAACCCAAACCTATACCAGCAGCTCCGAACGGATACCACCTGAAATCTCCGAAACTACCAACAATCCCCTAGCCCACGTTACAGCTTGATATGCTATACATACATACTTGTCCGAGTAGCGGAATACTCGGAAATACGTTAGTAGCAGTCATTAGTATATAGCCAATAATTATACAAACATACATGTCCGGGTAGTGGTGCGCACTTGACCGCCCCCGGAAACACAGTAATAGCATCATTAAACCGTGGACGTAACCCGTCTCACGCGTAACTTAACAATAAAGGCGAGCAATCGGTACAGTTTAAAACAAGTGAATATATATCACATAATGTATTAATATAAACTGCCGCTACTGCCTGCAGCGACAACATGGTCAGCAGCGACACACTTTTCGCGTGTCGTAATGATTCGTCGTCACACGACACAGCATTATAGTTCAAAATCTTAATCCTACAGTGCAAATACCATTACAGATCATGTGAATTTTTCCTATTACTAAAACAGTACACAGTATGATAAAGTTCGCGCCACAATCATTAATATTCACCAATTATTGTTCCAGTAGAAACATATAAAGTTAGTGCCAAAATGTCATGGTGATACCTCCAAGCGGTTTATGCTCACGTTAGGATCCACCACGTCAACGTACGTCTCCATCTCTATCCATTCGGCAGCCGTCGGGTCGATCTCAGTCCTGGCGTTAGCATTAGGCGACGACCCGGCTGCCATCCGCAGCGGCTCCGGTAGAGCTGCAGGTCTCCGGGGCTGCTGGGTCTGAATAGTTGGTGCAATGATATGCGGTTCACTACTATGGGCCGCACGTGGCTTGCATTTATGGGCCGCACGTGGCTTGCATTTAAGCGCATTCCACATGCGTGATAACACGCCACATCTATATAATATAAGCACAATTACTAACACAACTACGAAGGAACCCGTTGAATATGATACGAAAGAATGTACCCCAATGCCATCGACCATCACCGGGTCGATCATGGATAACGGTGCTAGCGGCACGTACTTAGACTTTTGTAAATGGTACCACGGTTGTAGCTTTAAATGGTCAACTATCATGGATTGATTTAGAACGCCAGACACATCCAAATGGGGCATTTCAATGGCTAGGCCTATTCGAGTGTACGTCCGACTATAAGACGCCACAGGCTCGAATCGCCAGCCCCTCCCACTATACCCGCATTTTCCAGACATCAATGCATACACACCATTACTCACCATACATCGGTCCGTCAGTCGTCCGTCGCAATGAATTTCCACCGTCTCGCCGAACGTTTGCAACACTACTCCGATTCTCTCATTGGCAAATAATTTACTAATGGTTACGTTTGACTTCGTTAGTTGAATATTACAGTTGCTATCAGTCGCATTTGTCAGTACACTCACAATACAGGGTACGTGGGTCTTGTCGACCCGTAGTTGTCCCTGGCACACCCTAGGGTCGGCACCACGACATTCCGACGCATATACTTGCTACCATGCTAAACCACAACGCCATTATACACAATTTAAACGAATACATTTTAGTATCTGCGAACAAATTTAGTCTTAATTGTTATGATATTTTACGTACTTGCTATTTGCGATGTTAAAGTATAGTGATACAATACACACTATCGGCGGTTGTGCCGCTGAATAACGGCATTTACACGACTGACGAAATCAGCGTATAGCACGTCATCGTAAAGGGCGGAGTCTATTACGCCAATTCGGAGTCGCTTGTTACCGGATTCGTTCTCCAACCCATACCCTTGCTTTCGCTTCAAGTCTAACCTGAGTTGCTTGCTGTCATAATCGTCATCTGGTATATGTCTGCGCTTGCGCAGCATATACGGATGCGATGGAAGCATCTCCATTGGTTCAGAGAGCAGCTCTGGTGCCGCCTCTGGAGCGTCAATCACCATGGGCCTGGGAGTTCCGATGACGTCACTTGGTGACTCATGGTTTCGACTGCGATTCGTACTGGGTTGCACCCTTTTCCGGTCAACCCTCTTACCCCCTGTACGCTCCTCTGGCTCCGTATCCGAAGCTGGCCGCTTCTTACGAGCCTGGGGTGTCGTCTCAGCGTCGGTGACCATAGGTTCTGGCTCGGGCAACATCGCCCTGGGGTGATGGCTAGCTTTCGTCCCCTTGGTAGGGTTACGAATGGGGCGTGGTCGCACCCCGTCCCAGCACATTTCCGAGTCGACTACGCGCAGCTTACATATATTAAGCACACGCATTCTCCCAGACCTTTGATGGCGGACATGGGCCACAGGTCCGTTAATTTTGAAGATCTCATACTCGGGGTCGCTGCGAGAGGTCAATTTCATCCTCTCTTCAGCTTTGACGACCACTGAATCCCCCACTTTAAACTCACCAGCGTTCGCACGCTTATTAATTTGTTCCCGGTGAAACTCTCGAGATCTAGCTGTCCCCTCACGAGCACGCAGCAAGGCGTTGTTCAGATACGTCAGTCTCTCACCAAGGTCCTGCGATGCATCGATTGGAACGGCTTTTGGCAATCTCGCCCGTCGCCCATAAGTCAAATAAAATGGTGTATACCCGGTCGTCGAATGACGAGTACTGCGGTATGCTGTTAAAGCCGCACCCAACTCATCTTCCCACGCCCGCGAGGCGTTGTTCACCCCTTTCTGTATCAACTCCTTAAGAGTGCGGTTGAATCTCTCGGTACGCCCATTGGTTTGCGGATGGTATGGGCTAGACCGTCTATGGTCGATACCGTGTTCTTTAAACCGCTCCTCCAGAGAATTGGAACAAAATTCTTTACCTTGATCCGTTATTACAATCTCAGGGACGCCATGACGCGCGACATATTCGTTGAAGAACTTCTCTTCAACATTTTGAGATGTCTTCGCTGCAATCGGATATGCTTCTGCCCAAGCAGAACAGTGATCGATCACCGTCATGATATACACGTTACCCTTATTTGATTCTAACAGTGGACCGATCAAATCCATTCCAATTATCTGACTCGGATAATTGGCCATGGGCATCTCACTATACCTGGGTCGGGTGGTGACAGGTCGGTTGACCTGGCACTTCGTACATGTCTCAATCATACGAACCACGTCTTTTCTCAAAGACGTCCACACAAAAGAATCTCTTACTATACCGATGGTCTTCTGCAGACCTTGGTGACCGGCTCGTTCATGAGCCATCCGGAGTACCTTCTCACGGAACAGGGTAGGTAAGACAATTCTGGGGTACTCAGCGTCCAACGCTGAAGGTGTAACTAAAGAATACAAAATGCCATTCTTGACCATATACTCCTCCGGTGTGTTTTTGAACAACTCCGGGTATTCTTTGGTCTGCTCGGCACACAATCCGTCACACGGTACGTCGAACGCTTCTAGAGGGACGTGAGGCAACACTCCCTCGTCGACATCGGGTATTACAAAGTCGCCCGTATCTAACGTCGCGACTTCCACCGGACGACGTAACCTGGACAACATGTCCACTCGAATATTCTTAGAGCCTTGGATGTATTCAATCTTACATCCGTACTCGGCAATCAGTACTGCCCAGCGCTGCACCTTCGTGTTTTTAACTTCGCCCACAAACAAACTCTTTAGGGGTTTGTGGTCGGTATACACGGTGAACTGCGCGCCAAATAGATAAGGCCTAAGCTTCTTTAGCGCATATATTACCGCATAAGCTTCCTTTTCTATCACAGGCCAATTCAACTGACTGTCTTTAAGAGTAGAGCTAACATACTGAATCACCCGCTCAATACCCTTGTCATCTACCTGTACCAGTATCGCACCTATCGCATAGCTAGACGCATCAGTATACAACCTATACGGAGCATTCAAATTCGGATATGTGAGAACCGTCTCACTACACAGCAAGTTTTGCAATTTCTTAAACGCTTGCTGTTCCTCCTGACCCCACTCAAAACGTTTATATTTCTTAGTCAATTCTATCAAAGGCTTAGCAATTTCGGCATAGCCTTGCACACAAGAGCGGTAATACCCTGTAGCGCCCAGGAAACTTCTCACCTCACCCACGTCGCGTGGCGGTGACATTTCTCTTATGACCTTGACCTTCTGGACCTGAGGAGCCACTCCCTGTGCTGAAACACGATATCCTAACAAATCAACTGATGGTCGGGCGAAATCGCATTTCGATTTTTTAACTTGCAAATTATATTCTTGAATTCTACGCATAACCTTACGCAAATGCTGTGCATGCTCAGCCGGATTTCTCGAATATATGACTATATCGTCGACGAAAACATGCAGATATTTTCCCACGAATTCTCGGAAAATATCGTTCATTGCCCTCTGAAATACGGCACCTGAGTTCGCAAAACCGAACGGCATCCGAACAAAGTCGAACAAGCCTTCACTACAAACGAACGCTGTTTTCTCTATGTCTTGGCTGTCCATTGGTATCTGCCAATAGCCAGACTTCAAGTCCATAGTCGAAAATATCGTTGCGCCGCACATCGAATCAAAAATATCGGCTATGTTTGGCAGTGGATAACTATCCTTCTTGCACACAGAATTCAACTTTCTGTAGTCGACACAAAATCTAGTCCCCCCGTCCTTTTTAGGGACCAACGTAATGGGCGACGCCCATGGCGATGACGATGGTCTTATGACGCCCGCTGCCAGCATTTCAGCCACTTGATTCTTGACTATATACTGCTTGGCCAACGGTAGACGGTAGGCTTTTTGCCTTATAGGATAAGCATCTCCCGTTGGTACCGTACACCTCACTTTGGGGACCAGTCCTAACGTGTTTGGACGAGCCGTATCAAAAATATCTGCAAAGTCCGCCATGACTTTGTCGATATTTTTATATCCGGTCGTTTCCTTACAGCTTGCATAGACATAATGTGTCTGCTCTCTATGCGGATATTCAAAGGGATATATCTGGCCAAACCATACCACAATTTTGGCCCGATAGTCAATCTTTGCATTTCCCAGGTGCAAAGCATCCGCTCCAAGTAAACATTCATGCCTCATTCTGGCCACAATCGTACTAGGGATGGGTCGGGCGTTCTTGAATTTTACTTGTGTCTCCCCCAACAACTTTATCGGGGAACCATTTACAGCCAAGAGCGTTCTTGCTCTTTTCAATGGCCTAGCATTCAACATGCTACACCATATATCTTTACGAATCAAGGATGTGCTAGCACCAGTATCCACTAAGGCATGCAGGTACTTACCCTGATCCGATGGACCGTCTCTATCCATTTTCAGACGGATTAAGAACCGCTCGGTCGGTGCTTTCACCAACGGCTCTCTCCGTCGTCGTTTCCCGGGCTCCTTCGGCCACTAACAACTTCGGCGTAGCTATTTTCCCGGGAGGATGCGTCCTGTGCGGCACCGTATGAATAACGGCCCTGTGCATCCGTCCCTTCTCCGGTCAATACGAACCCATCACGGTCTTCATATTCGTACTGGTTACGTCGAGCATTGTTCATGTCCATTCGATTGTTTCTCGAACATTCTCGTGGCGTCGTTCGTATGTCCGTCTGTCGGTCGTTCACCGCGTCGATTTCCATGTCGTCAATGCGGGGACGCTTGATTGCCCCGCGGTTAGCCGGACCCTTTTGTTGGGTCCCGGCAGGACCATTCTGCAGCGGACAGTCTCTTATGTAGTGGCCGTCTTTGCCACACCCAAAACATTTTATTGTTACGGCAGGAGTCGCCTGCCGGCTCATATACGTCCCAAAACAATTCTGGGCCGTATGTCCTTCTCGGCCACATGTAAAACATGTCATGGGTGGCCGTTGTGGTCGGGGCTGTGGTCGCTCTCTCAGTGCTTGGGCCATACAACTTTTTACTCACGGTTTTCACAGTTTGTCCAATCCTGGAAACATAAATCCTGACAGACGGAGCCACTGAAGTTTTCTATTATCTAACTGAAGTTTTCTATTATCTATCTTCTTATTTCTTAGCGCTTCGCTTCCCCCGGCGGTAAGGCCTGTATGTGTGGTTGCTGCGACAACCGGTCTTACCGACAAGGAAAGTGGTCGATACGAGCTCGCCTCGTGTGTAGATGAGAATCACGATATTTATGTTCGTATCTGGGCCTGATCTGACTGGTATAGAAGTCGGTGGTTCGTGACGGTGGTCTTCCGTCGTTTCCAGAATTATACAATAACTCAAACTCTTGCTTCGAGGATATCGAAGTGATGATTTTATTTTACTAATCTTACTATATATATTTCACTATCAATTATAGGTGGCTTATACTACCACCGATATATCTCCCTATCAACTATGAGTGGCTTATACTACCACCAAAATACTTTGAGCAAAGAAGTACTGACTTTTATTCAATACGAATACTGGTTACTCTACCATTTAAAAGTTGCTTTTCACGATTCGCTAATTCACTTTTATCAAATACTGTTCTTGGCTACTTAAAGCCGTTCACCAAGAACTTGTGTGAATTTCGACAAATTCAGTTCCACAGAACTATACGAATTCGAGGCTAGGTTTACCTAAGCGCAATAATTTTCGGACTCCCGATCAAATTTGAAAGTTCCCCTTATGTACTGCTTCGCCATGTCACGGTCATGTTCGGGTTGTTACACCCCACCCTTGGAGCCCCCGCTTTGCCTCGTTTTGCTTACTACTCTTATAAAACTTTTGACCAATCCATTCCGGCCATTCGCGTACTCCGAAGATATACCTGAACATTGGCAAAGCAGTACTTGAGTGATGGGATCTGTCGGATTTCGGTCTCAATAATGGATTTTGCTTTGGCAACCATTCCTAATCTCAAGCTTAATGGCTTACTTGACGGACGTCCTCTGTCAGTTTTTCGTCTCGTTTTCTACTCTACCTGGCGCCGGACGTTACCACGTCCATGTCCGGCCCCTTGCTCATTAGGCTTGCGCCTGCATTCTACAAGGGTGCTGTGACGTAGTGACCATATGGCCCGCCTGACTCACCAACATCTGGTGCTGTTGGTCGCTTTTACAGAAACTCGGTTACCGTTATCACGGTCCCACGGTAAGTCGGTCGCTACGTCATTTCTATGAGTCATCCAGCTTATGCTACCTGTACTCTGTCCGTAGTACCCTACCGACGCTCCTGCTTGAATATTTGGAAACTATTGGTCATAACTTCTGCTGAATACTATAAACGGTTGTGCCGCTGCTACAGCAACAACTTTCATCTTTTAATTACCGCCAGATACCATCAACTCACAACCCTAGGTCCTTCTCCATTCTATCCAATTTCACTCAATATTTCGGCTATAGTTTCGCGTCAGTTTCGCATCGACTCCCTATTGATGCATCCAGTTATCCGTTCATTAACTCATCTGGTATTCACAAATACAATAATTTCACTGGGCCATCCCTGCAAATATAAGATGTCCCCGGGGTCATGACTCCCCGTACGACAATCCGATATCCACAACATGTGTGTTAACAGATGCTAGAAGGCTCTTCAGTTTCACCATGAACTGCCAAAGACTCTGGTAGAAGTTAGGGCTGCGAGATACCGATACCATATTTAAAACCGACATCCTGCACTGACGGTTTCTTAACCGACTATAAAAAATAAATATCGAAAAACCGAATATGAACATATTTTCGGTTTTTCGTATCAGGATTGTTAAAATTAAAAGATACTAACGAGCATGAAAAACGTAATGAATAATAATAATACTTTCCATTAAGCTACGTTCGGGGCAACTAATAATTGAACATGGCCCCAATTGTGCTTATTGTGTAACTCCATGTAACTCGCTGTACACCGAGAGAACTCAAGCAGCGAATTAATTAAATAAATATCCACCCGTCTTTTCTCTGGTAGTCTCAGATAAATTTGCAATATAAAACACAATACTAACGTGGGAATTTGTCATTGAAATTTGAATCGGGGAAAACATTTCTAAACAACGACATCCATTTTATTTATGGCACTGGCCAATTAACATAATGCAAAGTCATCCCAAAACTAAATCGCCTGAATGCATAAAAATCTCACTAATAAATAAAATGCTGAATACATTTTGTTGATTAGGATATAATTTCAAATAAAATAATTACTCAAACCGTTTTTAACACATTATCTTCTATACACAATATCATATTAACTTATGAAATTCGCGTTCGCAATATTACAGTTAATAATTTCTTCAAGGCATGATTTAGTCCTCGGGCCGAATTGGAAATGAAAGAAGAAAGGGATATAATTACATCATAATTAATTACAATCACGTGATTTACGTCTTTTCGCAACCTGTTTTGCTGATTTATGACTAATTTTGTCAAAATAAACCTAATTAACAATTTCACTCTCGCGATGATGGATATTATAAGGTGTATTAAGCTTTAAAGGCATAAAACAGTAAGAATGTATCAGGGCGTGAAGATACGTTCTGTTTTTGTGCTATTTTTTATCACTTAAATTTTTTGTTTCATGTTCATAAAACCGATATTCGGTTAAAACCGATATGAAAAGTCATATCGAAACTGATATGGCTGTAAGCCAAACCGCGCAGCCCTAGTAGCAGGTGCGGTCCGAATATCACTCCAATGCATTTCCTATGGGCCTTTTGGGCAAAGAAAAGGGGATTTCTCAGAAGCCATACCGTACCTCAGCTCCAATTTCTATAGAGGGCCTATACATCCTCTGGGTCGTACTAGAAGCAGGCTTGGGTACAAGTGCAAATGCATTTGCCTTTGCATTTAAATGCATTTGAATTTGCATTTAAATGCAATTATGAAATTATTGAAGAAATTGGATTTGCACTTGCATTTGAATCTCATGTATTTGCATTTGTATGAAAAGGTTTGTATTTGCATTTGAGTTTTCAAATGCATTTGATTTTTTTTTCAAAGACACTACGCTTCTCATTTTGCATTTCGTTCAAAATTGGCTGGAACCAGCTGCTGCAAATATTCAAACACAGTATTTCTTAAATCACACCAATGGCATTTCAGTTGTTAGAAATTATAATTTAATTCTCTGTTATTCCTTAACTTATTTCACTCTAAATTCTTTATCATGTAGCCCTTGGCCATCGATATGCATGTGTAAAATCATGCATATTTTGAAATTAGTTTGACTTAAGTCAGTTGATATCTTAGCAAGCCAACATATTTGAGTTAATTTTGTTTCTAAAATGATTTTTAACATACAAGACCCATGGAATGATTGGCCCAGTGATTTTCTTCTCTTGGCCTGCAAACGAGCATTTCTAAAGACCATGGTACAGGCTGGTTTTGGCCGGCATTTGCCACCAAAGGATTAATGTAACAATTGGACTAAAGGTTATTGCTGGGGTAATTAATATGTTGATTTTCAGGATAATTAACAATAGTCATACGATCATCTGTCTTAAAGAACCGTAATCTTTTGCCCACAACCCCCCCACCCCAAAAAAAATCAACTACATGTGGTCACTCGAGCATTCATTTTTTACTGTACCATCCATTCAACAAGTGCTCAATAATTGTCAAGATCCTTTAAAAGTAATTAATGTGATATAAAGTCTTGTAAAGAGGTTGTTAACTCCATTCATTCAGAAATCTCTTAATTTCTTAGTTGTCAAGATTGGCTTATTGAATGGCCATTTGCATTACAACCACTCTTCAAACGTTATCTTGTTGGATTACAAATGGACATTCACCACGATTAATACATAATAGATACTGATAATTTTGCGTGTTTACTGTCCGCCCATTGTGATTAGAAGCGCCTGCCATTCAGTCTGATTACACACGTCCTCAGCGATGTGTGACTAAGATGATCTTAGACAAAGTTAACATTTAAACATTTGAATCTTGAATTGCCAGAATCTTAGTTCAGATCTTGAATAAGCTGATAAATATTTTGAAACAAATTTGGCTGGAAACCTTTACCCACAGATGTATCAGCGTATATAACTAGTTCTTGCTTCGCCGCCCATTCAGTCACCACCCACCCATCCCAGTATGTAGTGCTGTTTTGTCACGTGTAATAAAGCCCCTCTATTTTGCGTCAAAATAAACTAGCCATTATGCCGTTTGTTTGGACAATTATGTCGGTGGAATGAGTTGCTAAATTGTTGTTATCAATTCAGTCACCTTAAGTTTTAAATAATTGTACTTGTCTTATGTCTATTCAATCCCATGTCCAATTTGGACGGGTTGTAGCATAAGCATTACAGCTGATATTCCGCCATGGCTTGGATAATCTTATTGGCGAGAGACCTCAAAGCCGATGGTACGCTTTTGTCGCAAATGTGGAGTAGATTGGAATTTATATAGTCAATGATAGAAGTTAATTATGTAGCTATGGTCATTCCGTTGCTGAATTATGTTGCAACACTTATGCCCTAATCATCGGCATTATTTTTAGGGGTCCAATTTGTTAGTTCTTAAATAGATATGTGTTTTCTAAACGCCTTTGTAATGTGACTTGTCCTTGTCTTGTTATTTGTGATTGTACTGCGATATGTGGAGGGATCACTTTATGGTTCTGAAACTACAAGCAGGCAACATGTTTGCATACTGTTGGTCTGAGGGGAGATGCTCCATGGCGGTACCCGAGATGGGCGTCGAGCATCCTAGTCAGGAAGGATTTCTCATTAAAGTTAAGTAAGCACTAAGCCACCTGCGACCTAAGACTACATGTCTGGACCAAATAACTAAATGCTAGTCTAGACCCTTCAAGAAGGCCCACAGAAATAAAGCAGCACCGACTAACGCAATATCTTTAACTCACATAAGGTTACGTGTTGAATTCTTCGGGAATCATCCATCCCACCTTCACGTAAAACAGCATGCATCCCAGCAACTTACTAATTACACTAATTTGATTCATTTTCTCATTTTTAGCATCCCTTTTTACCGCATCTCCTCCTCCGCCATGGCGTTGTAGGCATTTTCCTGTGATGGAGACCCGTGCGATGCACTTTCCTTTCACAACCAATAATTGTTGGCCAGCCTGAGGCAGATATATTTCACATTAAATTAGCTGAGTAGCTGTGCTACACCTCCCTCACTCTCTCATGGGGATATCTTTCATGATCCATTAAATATATAGATCTGTTAGGTATCTCTGGCGAGATATGGAACAACAGCACCATTTTTTTTCTATGTACACCTATTAATAATAAAGAGCAAACGAGTACAAATTGTTTCGCCCTCTTTGGGATTCATCTCACTACAACCCACCAATGGAATGAATAAATATACTGGCAACATGAACAACCGGGACGAGACGGTGATGATTAATTTCTGCGGCAATGGCCGCACGACCCACTGGAACATGCTCGTCCAACCCTGGAGGTCGGTCTTTGTGGATACCACAGATGCATGGAATCCACTCCCAATCCCCGAGACTAGCTAACAAGCACCATCAGGATACTATGAAGCAACGTATACCCCTGGAGGCTACACTTTGTCCATTTAAGTCTAGTTTAGAATTTAGATTAAATGAAGATGTTTCTATAGATATTTAGAAGAATTTCGTGTTGAGCATGGCTCCACGAGACACGCATTGGCGTTTCTGTAATTTATTGAGATTAATTCCGAAGTGATAGTGCTCACTGAGAATAGTGTTAGGTGATAGAAAATGGCAGCTATGAAGACCGGCGCTTCAACTGATTAACGCTTACATAAGCTACCATCGCTTCAAGCGACAGGAACCAACGTAAGTGAACTGTGTAAAGCTGTGGTCAGGTCGAGCTATGATGACCCGCGCTGTGCTAGAACTGTCAGCAACTGATTAGAATTTTTGCTCTCATGTCGCTTACGATACGATTACTAGCAACTATCGGCAACTACTTGTGCTGCCAGTTTCCAAGACGTATGTGCGCTCATGTCAACTGGAAATGCGGCATGAATTTCCATGCATTAGCAGATCATGTGCTCATTTTGAAATGATGTTTCATATTTGCAATATATGTTTGTTATGCAATATCTCCTTAAAATTTTATAAATGGTCTACCCTGTATCCAATGGTCAATGAAATAATCATTAAAATAATCATTAGATACTCTGCTCTGCAACCTGCCTCAAACACATATCTAATAAACATAAAAGAATAGTTTCTTTTCATATGGTAAATATGTAATTTGCTTTTGTTACTTGCTTTAAATTGTCGACAATGGCTTTTGCTAATGCGTAGTAGTATAACAATCAATTGCGGTTGAACTTAACCCTTTAATGGTCAAATTAACCAAAAAAACTACTCTGCAACGGTCTTCAGACATGCTATTTGAAAGGCCTAAAGAAGAGTATCTTTGAATATTTACCACTAGAATGACTGGCTCTGTAACCGAGCCAGTCATTCTAGTTGTAAATAATCATAAATGCTCTTCTCTCAGCCTGCAATTATAGACACTGGCTAAGTCAAATTTTTAATTTTCTTTATATCAATGATATCAAGAGTTAGCCATAGAATACCCCTCTCAACTTTAATCAAGCCACATCTCTTATTAACGGAGTAGCGTTTTTAAAATTTAGGGGTGGGGCGCCCTACTAATAACAAGCAGAGAAGTGAATCGAAAATCAGGCAGGCTCACTACGGATGTGGGTATATATCCATAGAATAGTCGCTTGAGGTTCAGCGAGATTGGATGAAAAATGAATGAGGAGTAGTAGTAAAATGAAGATATAGTTTTCACACAGGATCGTCCTGTGCCACGACCACGAACAATTTTCATGCAGAAGAAGCCGTCTTTGGATCTGCATTCCGAGAATGTAGAACCAAAGAATGCTTCATATACAAATACTTTTATGCGCAGTTCGGTTATACAACCCCCCCCCCCCCCCCCTTCCAGGTGTTGTTCATGTAGAACGCAAACTCGCTACAGTATTTTGACTGGAACCTGTTGCTGCCATAGGCACTGTAGCAGCTATCAAAATTTTGAACATACATGTATATTTGATAATTATTTTGAAAGTAATATGACTGGCATATGTTGCTTACATAGGCTATCAATAAAATTACCCTTCAAAACAATCAACATAATATTTAGGAATCTAAAATTTCAATGCTTTAATGGTTACACTTTAGTGGTGAAATAAGTATTATAATTTTTTCATAATAAAGTTCCATGTGCAGACAAAGAGAAGTCTATTTTTGAAATGTTTACACTGGAATGACTGGTTTAATAAGTGGGCCAGTCATTCCAGTGGTAAAATTTCAAATAGTCTCTTGGTCTGCAAAATGTTTTCCTAAAGATAATCACTACCAGCCGATACATAGATGACAGATACATACTCTGTTCCAGAATTTCAGTACCAGACTTGCACCCAAATATTCAAATGCATTTGCATTTGTACTTGCATTTGAATAAGTTGCAAACATTTGCATTTGCATCTAAATGCAACCCAGCTAGTCTTGTTTTGCACTTGCATTTGAATCATTTGCAAAAATTTGCATTCGCATTTAAACGCATTACCCTGCACTTGGACCCAAGCCTGACCAGAAATGTATCAAGTTTAGAGGTGGTAGTTCCAAAACTGGAGCATCTATCATCAAATCAATTTCCAAAATATTCCCTATGGAAATATTTGTATACATTACAAAAACAGGCTATATAATGAACTGATTGTGATATCGGAGTTCTGTAAACAGGGTCTGAGGGGCAATTTTGCTCCGGATCATCTGCATGAAATGGTTAAACAACCCGACCATAAGGCCGTAATCTATCGTCAAATCTCTGAAATATTTGTCTGTGCGTGGATATGCAATAACAGAAATGTTAATAAGTTCACTAAAGATTGTATATTTGTAAGCAATAGTACCATCTAGTATCTAGGTATGTTTAAAATTACAATCCTCTGAGAATCAATGAAGTAAGAATTATAATGATGTCACAAAATTGCCCTAGAATTAAGAATTATCTTGATTCCAAAAATGTTGCTTATGCAGGATTTTCTCAAATGGGTAGCCGGACCCAATAATTCTTTTGGGTCAAGATGCATGCCAGGAAATGATAAAAGTCTGTTTAGTTTCAAGGTGATGGGGGCAATATTCTAGAAGTAGTTGCTGTCTGAATTTTGATCCCATACATTTCATATGGGAATTGTTGCCCACAGAAATGCGGATATCTCGGAAACCATACACCTGATCCAAAAGAAAAGTAATAGCAAACTAGAGCCCAAGTGGTACTACAAGTTGACAAAGGTTGAAATTGATTAAATCAAAACTGTAGGGTGCGAAAATCCTTGAGAATAATAATAAGAATAACTAGAGTACATTTACTGAAGTAACTGTAAATCTGCGATGACAGAGCATTACGGATTATTGTAAGGTCTCTTCTTATATGACCGCCATTTTGAAAAATAAAATTTAAGATTTAATTGACTCAATCAACTTCAACAGGTAAAGGGATGTAATTCTTGCCAAAAACTAAAATCTGTAAATTTGACCCCAGATTGTCCTTGACCTTGGTAGGGTTACTTTCAAATCATTACCATTTGATCCAGCATGTGTGATATACTAATAGTAAAGTTTTCATGAAAATCAAGGATAAAGTCATGAAGTGCCAAATAACCGAGAAATTAATTAATTTAGTTTGGCCCAGGTAGTCAAAGAGAATTGAAATTCATCAGATTTAATTGACTCAATCAACTTCAATAGGTAGAGGGAGGTAATTCATGCCAAAAACAAAAAATTTGTCAATTTGATCCCTGATTGACATTGACCTTGGTCGGGTCACTTTAAAACCACCCCCATTGGATTCAGAATGCTTGATATACTTTAAGTAACATTTTCATGAAAATCAAGGATAAAGCCGTGAAGTGCCAAATAACCGAGAAATTAATTAATTTAGTTTGGCCCAGGTAGTCAGAGAGAATTGAAATTCATCAGATTTAATTGACTCACTCAATTTCAACAGGTAAAGGGAGGTAATTTATTCCAAAAACAAAAGTTTGCCAATTTGATCTCTGATTGACGTTAACCTTGGTTGGAACACTTTCAAACCATCGCCATTGGATTCGGCATCCTTGGTAGTAACATTCTCACCAAGCATCGTAGTGATCCGATCAAAACTCTAGGTGTAGTAGCACTTCAAACATCCATTTGAAATCCCCATTTCCTATGGGTGGTTTTTTTCATGCATAGTGGGGTCAACGGTCTGGCAGCCATTTTGAGGAAAAAAGATTTCAAAAACAAATGTCCAGTGGTAACATCCTCAGCAAGTATGCTAGTGAACCATTGAAAACATTAGCTGTAGTAACAGTTTAAAGATCAATTTTGAAAATCCCCATACATTTCCTATGGGACTTTTTTCCCCACTCAAAGGTGGGTAGCTAAAAAACTAATGGGTGGATCCAAAACAAAAGTAATAGCCATCGATTGTGGTATGGACCCTTGAAGTTGACCAAGGTTGGAGTTGATCGGAAGAAAACTGTAGGAGGAGATAGCTCCTAAACTTTGGGAGAAGAATAAGAATAATAACATAAAACTAGAGAACATTTACTGAAGTAACTGTAAATCTGCGATGACTGGGTATTAAGGAGTATTGGACATTGAACATGTCTGATACTGATCTGATAAAAAGTTTGTGTTTTCACAGTTCCAAGATCCATAGTTGAAATTCCCATACTTTTACACAGGGTATGGAAAAGCTGATTTCTTGAAAACCGATAGCCTAAACCCTAAAGTATAAAATAATGTGTCCTGATTTGCTGAAGTAAAATTTTTACCAAAATCAAGGAAAATGCCATTAAATCTCAAATAAAGGATAGATTAATGAATTAACGGTAAAGGGGAGGCAATTCATGCAGAAAGCTCATACATTTTTTGTCATGAATTACCTCCCTTTACCTGTTGAAGATGATGAAGTGCAGGTAACTTATGCCAAACATGAAAACTGGCAAGCTTTACTCATGAATGACCTTGACCCCAATGGTGATATTAACATTTTTATTGGAAACTTTTTAGATCTCTTAATGTTCTAGAATCTGGGCAGGTTTGAAGAGAATCGGAAGAAAACTATAAGCGATAACGCTGTTCCAATATTGCTCCCATAGCTTTACTATGGGGATATGCGGCAACGAAAAGTTGATTTTCTCGAAAACTGTGGCTCGGAGCAACTTTAAATTTGATACCAAATCAAGTAAATATGAGAGATAGAAGTTCAGCAAATTTCAAGTCGATCGGAACAGAAGTCATTTTGGCGGCCATTTTGAAAAAAAAAATTTGAAAAAGATTTTTTTTTTCAACCGCGAGGTCATTTCTGCCAAAAAAAATTTTTTGGTAATTTTGACCCCAAAAAGTTCGCCTGGCCGTCATTTTTCAAAAAAAAAAATTTTTCAAAATTTTTTCAAAATTTTTTATTTTAATTGTCATCCTGAGCTCATTTCTGCAAAAAACGAAAACTGGTATTTTTGCCCAAATCTTTTTCATGGCGGCCATTTTGAAAAAAAAATTTTTTTCAAAAATAATCATCAGTGGCAACATCTTACCCAAGTATGGGAGTGCTCCGATCAAAACTCTAGGTGTAGTAGCACTTCAAACATTCATTTGAAATCCCCATACATTTCCTATGGGAGTTTTTGCCATGCATTGTGGGGTCAAAGGTCTGGCGGCCATTTTGAAAAAAAATTATTTTTCAAAAACAAATGGCCAGTTGTAACATCCTCAGCAAGTATGGTAGTGATCCGATCAAAACTCTGGCTGTAGTCCCACTTCAAAGATCAATTTTGAACATCCCCATACATTTCCTATGGGACTTTTTGCCCACTCAAGGGCAGATAACTCAACAACTAGTGGGCGGAGCCAAAATAAAAGTAATAGCCATCGATTGTGGCATGGGCCCTTGAGGTTGACCAAGTTGGGAGTTGATCGGATGAAAACTCTATGAGGAGATGCGGTCTAAACTTTTTAGGCAGAATAAGTATAATAATAATAATAATAATAATAAGAAAGATCCTGAGTAAAAATAACAATCTGCGATTGCATCGCAGATTAATAATAATAACTAGAGTTCTACTTGGGAGATGTTGACCCGAGTTGGGTGGGAGGTTACAGCGTGGTGTTCCAGAGATGTGTGATGCATTTAAGGTCAAGGCCATGGCTACCATATTAGAATGATTATTTAGAGATCTATGTGGCTGGAAGACAGATTTGTCAATAGCTCTGGTTCTCCTGGCGATACTTTGGTCAGATTCGGACGAAAGGTGGCCTGTGCGGTCCCAAAGAGGTATGATCAATTTGGAGTCAAAAGGCAAGGCCATGGAGACCAAATTAAATTGTGATTATACCAACACTCGCCACAAAACTGGTGTATAGTAATTGGACTCTCCACATACGCGCGTGCATGCGTGCGTGCATGCGTGTGTGTGCGTGCCTGTGCCCGTACCCGATTTTTTATTCCGATAGTCACCAAAATTAATATTTAAGGATGCATCATGGCATAAAGGTATCATGTATCAAAAGTAGGTCAGCGTGACTTAACAGTTCACTGAACATCATAGTTATTATTGTCTGGGCCGTTGTTTTAAGAGTTTGTCATTCACTTGGGCCGAAGAGCCACGTGAGGTTATGTCATGACGAACGGACGACACCTCTTAAAGGTTTGACCGATTTCAACCAAATTTGGCCGGAATGATCATATCCATATATAACATTCAGAATTTTGATTGGCCATTTTTTGGTGAAAATCTTAAATTGTATGAAAATTTACCTGAAATTATCAAAATTCGACTCCTCCTTAGTTGCTTGACGTGTTAGACGGATTCTATAGTGGTAGGATTTAGAACTTCTATTTAGAATTTTGATTGGTCAATCTTGTCGGCGGCCATCTTTAATTTTGCGGAAAATGGCGGGAAATCATTTAAAAAACTACTCTTCATTAACTGTTCAGAAGATTTCAACCAGACTTGGATGGAAGGACCTTATGGCAATAGGTTTCAGAACTTATATATATAATTTTAATTGGTCAAGTCTTTGCTTTTCCAGATATCATTTAAAATGCTACTCTAGCTTAATCAATAGCCCGATTTCAATTAAACTTGGGTGCGAGTGATCGAATGGTCATCGACTTCAAGAGTCCTAATGATAAAAATTTGATTAGTCGATTTTTTCAGCAGGCATCTCGGATTTTCCAGCAGAGTTTATATCGCTCCCAAAACTTAATCAACAGCTAGATTAGAACCAAACTTGGAACGATCCTATGATGATAGGCTTGAAGAGATGAATGATTTGTCAATTTCTTTCGTGATCATCTTGGATTTTCCGGAAATTATACATGTCTATTTAAATACAAATGATTCAAATGGTAATGGTCCATGTCACTTGCCATTGGGTCTCTTGTCTGTATACAGTAAACAAACTGGATGTCTTGAATCACTTTAGTGTACTGTTCTGTCTCATCAAAAGTTGGTCATCATGACCTACTTTTTATGGTTCACTGAACAGCATTGAAAATAGTTTTTGTCTGTCTCACTTTTTTGTCGACCATATTTTCAGGACGTTTCAAGAGGTTTCACGTCTCGTCATCAAACTTGATATATTGATGTATCATGGACTAAAGGTGTCATGTATCAAAAATAGGTTCATTGAACATCAACGTTTATGCCTCTCAGGTCCGTAGAATCAAGAATTTTTTGCATCGTACAGCAATCAAACTACGTGTATCGATTGCGTTGTTGCCTACCGGTGTGCCCTGTATCAAATGTAGGCCAACCGGACCTAATTTTTTACAGTTCATTGAGCATGATGGACGTCTTATCTGGGATTTAGTATCTTTGTCTTTTGGATACATTAACCAATCTTGATGTATGGATATAATCCACTTGTAGTATCAATTTCTAACTTGAAAATTAACTACATGTGTTCAACGAAAGTCAGTGCCCTGTGGAAGGGCCTTGTGCAGCTTTACAAATATAGGTCAGTGTGACCTACTTTTTACACATCACCGCCGCTACCGATATTCGTTGGACCTTGTTTTGTATATATATTAACCAATCTTGGTCTATGGATGTATTGTATTGTAGTATTAAAAGTAGACCAGTATGGTCTACTTTTCATGGATCGCTCAACTTCGAGATTAATTGCAAGCTCTCAGCGAAAAGCTGAAGATCAAGGAACCCTTTACGCTACACTGCATCACTAAAACATTAGTTTGTATAAAACCACTTAAAATCTAATTATAATTAGTCTATCAAATTTCCAACACCTATGTCGTTGCGTCCATCCGTCAACTTTTGCCTTCAATGATTACTACTTTTTAACCACCTGACAACTTAAATCGAATTTGGTTGCAATGATCCTATAGCGCTAGACTTCCAAATATGTGTACAGAAATGTATTCCGGCTGTCAGCTTGGATTTATTGAAAGGTTTTCAGAAATCTGTCAGGGTGCTAATCCTCAACCAATGGCCCATAATTCGGGCATGGCCATATGAAAGTAAGCTTCATTACTTAATGGCAATAACTTTAAAAGGTCAATATTTTGGAGGCCATCTTGGAAATCCTTTAAATTATATCTCCAAATCCGCTTGGCAGATTTTAAACAAATCTTCCTCGAAGGCGCCTATGGTGTTAGACTTCAGACTGGTAAATTTTTGTTGTCATCTTATATTGTCAAATAGTTTTCTGGATCTCCTTTGAAATGCCACAACTTAACCAATTTCTCGAATTAAATGAAATGTTGGTGAAAGGATGATATTGTGGTATGCTTCTACCGAGACAATTGATTGGTCACTTTCGTTGGCCATATTTAAGTTTCCTAAAATTTAGAAATTTTTCTTTTAGCTTCTGCTCATTAACTACTTAGCCTAGTTCAACCGTTGGTGAAAGGATAGTATTGTGGTATGCTTCTACCGAGACAATTGATTGGTCACTTTCGTTGGCCATATTTAAGTTTCCTAAAATTGAGGGATTTTTATTTTGACTACTGCTCATTAACTACTTGGCCTAATTCAACCGGATTTGGTTGGACGAATACTATGCTTATACACACTAGGTTTCGATTTTTAAATACCTCAAGACGTCACCGGTCCTTCAAATACGATCTGATTTGTAGCAAACTATGCTTGAATGGCCCAAATACAATACAAAATACCAACAAGACATTTGATTGGTCTATTTGTAGGCGGTCATCTTTGGTTTTTCGATTCACTCATTGAATAAACCGTCTTTAATAGTGAACTGATTTCAACCAGACCTCGATCAAATGATAATGAGGTGCCAAGCTTCCGAACTTGCATACAGAAATAACCAGAAAATGTCAAATTAAAAAAAAAGTAGTACACAAGGGAGCTAATAATTGCTTTAAAAATTCTCATCTACCACTTAGCAGATTTTAACCAAGTTTTGCTATGTTCGCTCCCAAGTGAATTATTTCGTATTAAACTATTATTGAATCGGTCAGTTTAGAAGTGTGCATTGCGTGGGTGGTTAGGCTACTTGGTGAAAGTATCTACATGATAACTCGTCTTCCGAGGCTATTTTTACCCAACTAGGCCAGGGACCTGCACATGAAACTCCAACGAACCATGGTAATTGGATGGTCAAAATGTCATTGTCATTGTAATTCGACGTGTGCGTGCATATATACGTGTGTGCGTGTGTGAGATGGCGTCCATATACCATACAGGTCTGTTTTTACAAATGGACTATTAAAGTTCCTCAAAACTTAGCACTATTTACAAACATGTCTTCTCCTTTATCCACGATTGCCTCATTGCTATTATTATTTTCAGATACTGGCCGTTTCCTGTTTTGGGAGAACCAGTCTGAACCAGTGTCAGACCTGTGTTAACATCTTTTATACCCTTTTATAACCTCTTTTGTTTATCCTCTTTTGCCTCGTCACTGGCAGGCACCGCCGATGAATGGCGAGTTGTTTTTGTTGAGCTGTGTTAGGCAATGATCTGGAGTCGGTGCTCAGATGAGCCTTGCAGCTTTGAGTGAAAATATATCAAAAGACCTCCTGCACTGAGGAGCGCAATCATACAAAGCGATTATTGCACTGGGTGTGCGTCATTGGAAACAAAATTAAAACAATTGATCAGAAAAATGAATTTAAGTACATGGTGAACTGCAGACAAAATAGAACACAGTAAACTGATGAAGTAAATACATACACAGTGAAAGTAAACAAGACAACGTACACAGAATACACGTACACAGTAAACAAAAATGAATGTAAACAAGACGAATGTAAACAAGACAGTGTAAATACGACAGCATGTAGACGAGACGAATGTAAACAAGACAGTGTAAACAAGACAGAACGTAAACAGCACAGAACGTAAACAAGACTGAACATAAACAAGACTGAATGTAAACAAGACTGAACGTGAACTTGACTGAATGTAAACAAGACTGAACATAAACAAGACAAAGTAAACACGACGGCGTAAATAAAACTGAACGCAAGCAACGCTGAATGTAATCAAGAGTTCAAACGAAATTGAAATTACACAAGACTGAACACGTCCTCTCTAAAATCAGTTTATAGTTTAGATAAAATATTTTGATTAAACCTATCTCATTATGCCTAAGAAAGGGAAGAGATCACAATCAGCCAAGGCAAGACATTCCAGTAAGGTACATACACCTGTAATCCACAGTGACTCGGAAAATTATGGTGAAAATAGTTTCACAACGGAAGACTATATATCTGCTGTGTCAAGCATTCCCAATGTGACAGATCAAACACCTATGTCCTCCACTTGTGCATCTTATCACCAAGGAAGTAATAGGTTTTCGATCATGTCTCGTGGCTCCCAATGTACTGCTAATGCACTCATGTTTCTTGCTCATTATAGTGAAAATGAACGCTTGCAATCGGCTGATCTTGATAATGTGTTGAATAAAGGAGATAATTTATATCGCAATGTTGTCACAGATTTGTTGATACGTCGTGTGCTTGTAAATACTGTGCTAAGTTTTGATGAGCTTCCAGAGTGCATTAGTACAGACACGGAAATATACGATGTATTAAAATCGGACACAATATGTGGATTACTTAAAGATACACATAATTTCGAAACCCAGCTTCCTAACCTCGATCAGTCTTTGCACTGTTTTACAACTGATGTGAGAGCAGCTTTGTTGTTTTGTGGTGGATATTGTATCGCAATCTTCCAAAGTGAAAATGGTACATATGGTACATTTGATTCACATTCAAGAAATAGTGATGGCTTAACAGACCCAGATGGACACGCTGTAATGATGAAAATTCCAAATTTGGATTTATTAATTGTCCAGTTATATAAACTGTGCAATAGCTTATCTATAAAAGATGATGCTCAGTATGAACTCATGCCTGTGAGGTTTCACAATTTAAATACGGGTCAACGAAAATCTGAAATTCCACCACCTGTATCAGATATCGGTAACCATCCTACAAAAGACAAAGCATCCATCGAGTTAAAATTTAAAAAAATGTCTAAAAATTACAAAAAGAAGATTGTTAATAGAAGGCGTAATGTAAAGAAATGTATGAAAACTGCCATAAATGAGAGTTCCACAAAGGCTTGTAAGCTTACAATGCATAGAGATAGATATTCGAAGGTCCATGAAAAACAGATTGACAAACTTAGGAAACTTAGGCAACGGTATGCTTCTAATCGTCAACTTCAAGCTACTAAAAAGCGAAATGCTATTCAAAGATATAAGAATGAGCCATTATTTACAGCTAGACAGAAGCAGAGATATTCTAAGAGATATGAGAATGATGAACATTTTCGAGCCAGACGGAAGCAATATATTACTCAAAGATATAAGAATGACCTATCATTTACAGCTAGACAGAAGCAGTATATTAGTCAACGATATAAGAATGATCCATCATTTACAGCTAGACAGAAGCAGTATATTAGTCAAAGATATAAGAATGATCCATCATTTACAGCTAGACAGAAGCAGTATATTAGTCAAAGATATAAGAATGATCCATCATTTACAGCTAGACAGAAGCAGTATATTAGTCAAAGATATAAGAATGATCCATCATTTACAGCTAGACAGAAGCAGCATATTAGTCAAAGATATAAGAATGATCCATCATTTACAGCAAGACAGAAGCAGTATATTAGTCAAAGATATAAGAATGATCCATCATTTACAGCTAGACAGAAGCAGTATATTAGTCAAAGATATAAGAATGATCCATCATTTAGAGCTAGACAGAAGCAGTATATTAGTCAAAGATATAAGAATGATCCATCATTTACAGCTAGACAGAAGCAGTATATTAGTCAAAGATATAAGAATGATCCATCATTTACAGCTAGACAGAAGCAGTATATTAGTCAAAGATATAAGAATGATCCATCATTTACAGCTAGACAGAAGCAGTATATTAGTCAAAGATATAAGAATGACCCACTATTTGCAGCTAGACAAAGGCAGTATATTAATCAACGATATGGGAATGACACACTATTTGCAGCTAGCCAAAAGCAGAGGTCAACTGACAGGTATGCAAATGCACAATTTAGATCAAGGCATACAATGTTGTGCGCTTTGCGAATTAAAAGAAAATATATTAAAGATAGCATATTTAGAATGAAAAAGAAATCCCAGAACAGGTACTACAAACAGTCAGTTAAGCAGACAAAGTGCAAAATAGATGCTGCTGTAAAAACCTTTCGAAGGAAGGTACAACAGGGACCATCACATATCTGTACAGTATGCCACAGAGCATTGTTCGAAAACCAGGTGAAACAATGTAATCGCAATAAATACAAGACCAATCTGTTTTTAGTGAATTCGTGTTTGACAGGAAAATATGTTCACGAATGTAATAATTGTGCAAACCCTTGCAAAGATGTACTGTTAACTCGGCACAGAGAATACATATGCCATTGTTGTGACCAAACATTGATGAAGGGCAAACTGCCTCCCATTGCTGTTACAAATAAACTACAATTGTGTGAAATCCCACAGGAACTTCAAGGACTGAATATACTGGAGAGACATGTGATCGCAAAATTTATTCCTTTTGCCAAAATAATTACCCTACCAAAAGGTTTTCAGAAAGGAGTTCACGGTCCCGTTGTTTGTGTTGCAGCTGAAACTCAACGCACTGTTCGTTCATTACCCAGATGCACAAATGATACACAGCTTTTGAAAGTCAAATTAAAAAGAAAATTGGACTACAAGGGACATTATCAATTTCAAACTATTTGTCCACTTAAAATAGTGAATGCTGTGAAAAAGCTCACTGAGATTCATACTGAGTATGCAGATGTACACGTTGATGACAGTGTATTAGAACCAGGGAGTGCTCTTTGTGATGTTAGTGAAGAATTAGTTGTAGAATCTGATAGCATAGATAATAATTCAGATAATTTGCAAATGCATGTAGAAGATAGTGACCAAGTGAATACTGGGCATGTGGTTAGAGCCGAAATAGCCCAAGAAGAAGATGACAGAATGAATGGCATTGGATTAGATACATGTCTGCAACCTGTTGACATTGGTCAAGAAGTGTTGAGTTATGATGACAAAATACTATGCATAGCACCAGCCCAGGGCAATAAACCCACAAGTTTGTTTCAAGTACCAAAGATTGAAGCGATGGCATTTCCTGTACAGTTCCCTAATGGAAATAATACATTTGATGAATTGGAAAGAGAAGTAAAACTTTCACCAAGTAGATATTTTAATGCCCGCTTGTTTAGTGTCGACAACAGATTTGCACAGGACACAAATTACATTTTCTTTGCACAATTTACAACTGAAATGCATCTAGCAAATGCTAGTATTTCTACACAACTCCGCAAAAGTAATCCAACTAGGAGAGATGGTAGTAAAATAAACTCGGCTATGTTAAAAGACAGAAATGCTGTTAGTCAAATGGTAAACAATCATGAAGGCACTCGGTTTATGCAACCATTGAGAGGAACACCTGCCTATTGGGAGAAGACAATGAGAGATCTGTTTGCAATGTTAAGACAGCTCGGAACACCAACATTCTTCTGTACATTTAGTGCTGCAGAAATGAGATGGCCAGAAATCATAACAGTGATTAAATCACAGCAAGGAGAGCAGGTTAATTTCACTGATCTAGAATGGTTGGAAAAGTGTAGCATTCTAAACAGCAATCCTGTCACCGCCATGCGTATGTTTGATCACCGTGTAAATGTATTACTCAAAGAATTGATCCTCTCGCCATCAAAACCAATTGGTGAAATACAAGACTATTTCTACAGAGTTGAATTTCAACAAAGAGGGTCGCCTCATATACATTGCCTCTTCTGGGTGAAAGATGCGCCAGAGTTTGACAAAGATACTGATGAGGAAATATGCGAGTTTGTAGATCGGTATATCTCCTGTGAACTGCCAGATAATGAAATTGATCCTGAATTGTACACGATCGTTACTGAAGTTCAGTCTCATAGTAAGTCGCATTCGAAATCTTGCAAAAAAGGCAACACAACATGTAGATTTGGATTTCCACAGCCTCCAGTAAAGAATACATTTGTTATACGGCCAGTTGTGATTGACATTGAAGCAGATGAATCTGATGCAGATGAACAAGCACAAAGAGTAAAGGTAGCGAAGGAAAAACTGCAAGTTGTTTGGAACCTACTGAGTGATAAAGATGCTACTTTAATTGACAATATTGACAAATTACTTCAACAAGCTAATCTTACAGATGGTGAATATATTCAGGCAATGAACACGATTTCAACTACTGCGAAGATAATTCTGAAAAGAAAAATGGGCGATGTTTGGGTAAACGGTTACAATAAACACTTACTCAGAGCATGGAATGCAAACATGGCTATTCAATACATATTAAATCCCTACGTTTGTATTACGTACATAGTGTCCTATATTACAAAGGATGAACGGGAAATGAGTGAAATTCTTAAGAACATTTTAAAAGAGGCCCAGGAGTCTAGTACCTCAAGTCGGGAAGAAATGAAAAAGGTTATGTATGCATATGCACAGAATAGAGAGGTCAGTACACAAGAAGCAGTCGCTCGTACTTGTAGTCTGAAACTTAAATCTACTTCACGAGATGTTGTATTTGTACCAACTGATGACAACAATACACGAATGAGTTTACCACTAAGTGCTTTAGAGAACAAAGAGGGTGATTCTGAAGATATCTGGATGACAAGTCTACCTGATAGATACAAGGCTAGACCAACTACTGATGAATTTCACTGTATGTGCATGGCTGAATTTGCATCAACATACCGGGTCGTTTATGGAAAAGTGGCTTCTACATCAAAATCAGTAAAGTGTTTACAAAATGATCTTGGTTTCATCCAAAAACGGACGAGAAGCAAACCTGCCATTATACGTCATGCTCGATTCTCACAACAGAAAGATCCTGAAAAGTACTATTGCACTATGTTAAAACTGTACTTGCCTTATCGAACAGAATCAGACTTAAGGACAAGAAAGTTTGCCACATATGAATCATTCTGCAATTGCGCTTCAGTTAAACTCCCGGGAGCTAGAGCAGTCGAACATGTATCAGATATTGTTATGAGAAACAAAGCCGTCTTTGAGCAACACTGTGACACCATTGATGATGCACTTGATGAATATGCGAGAATTGGTCCCATCGAAGATGCTTGGTCAACCTTGGCACCTGCAACTGAAGTAGAGAGAATCGAATCTGTGATGGAAAGAGAACCAGTTGATTCACTGCTGTTACAAGAACAAGATGATATAGCAGAACTTGCTGCCAACAGAAACACACAAAGGACAATGCCTCTTATAGAAGTAAATCAAGTGTCTGATATAGATATGCAAAAGATGTATCGGTCGTTGAATGAGAAACAATCTTCAGAATTCTATTTTGTAAGAGATTGGTGTAAAAAGTGTGCATCTGGTGAGAAACCTGAACCTTTCTTTCATTTTATCTCTGGTGGAGCTGGTACTGGTAAATCGCACGTCATCAAATGTGTCCACGCTGAAGCAACAAAAATCCTACAGAAAATGCCAGAATTTAATGAGGAAAGTGATATCGCAAAACCAACTGTTCTATTGACCGCATTTACGGGTACAGCTGCTTTCAACATTTATGGGAAAACGTTGCACAGTGTGTTTAAGATGCCATTTAGGTTAGCACTACCGTACACAGGCCTTGGTAATCAGTTAGACACGCTAAGGTCAGAACTTGGACATGTAAAAATATTGATAATAGATGAAATATCCATGGTTAGCAAGAAACTGTTTGCCTATGTAAATTGGAGACTACAACAAATCAAAGGAACAAAGCAACCATTTGGCAATGTTTCAGTTCTAGCAGTTGGTGACTTCTATCAGCTTCCACCTCTGGGCAAGGACAAACCATTGTGTATATATGAAGAAACTGTAGTTGACTTCTGGAAGGAGCACTTTGAACTTGTTCTGCTAACAGAAATCATGAGGCAGAAGGATGATGTTGAATTCGCACAGCTACTCAATAGAATTCGCTCTAAGAGCAAGCAGGACAAATTGAGTGAAAGAGACAGAACTCTGCTTTTGAGTGTTGCCAAAGAAGCCTCTGATTGTCCATCTGATTTGTTACACATCTATTCTAGAAATGTGGATGTAAATTTGCAGAACACAAACACTCTCCATGCACAATTTAGTACAACAATAATGCTAGAGGCTCATGACTACAAAAGAGATCCCAGAACTGGACAAATGACAAAACAAAATTCTCCTTTCAAAGGAACAAAAAATGATCTTGCAGATATGTTAGAGGTTGCCATAGGTGCACGTGTAGTGTTGACAAGAAATGTGGATGTGGCTGATGGTCTTGTAAATGGCTCTTTTGGCACAATAGCTGTTATCACACACAAACCAGTGAACACGAGAAATGTGCATATGATTTGCATAGAGTTTGATCACAAGGATGCCGGATTAAAGCATAGAAATAAAACACCAGGTATACCAGATAATGTTGTTAGCATTGAACGATGTGAAGAACGAATGACCAGGACAAACGCAACTAGGCGACAATTTCCTATGAAGCTTGCATATGCATGTACCATACATAAAGTTCAGGGTATGACAACAGACAGTGATGTCGTTTCTTTAAATCATATCTTTGAATCAGGAATGGCTTATGTAGCGCTAAGTAGGACCACATCACTTAATGGTTTACATATACTCGATTTCAATGAGAATGCGATATATTGTAACAGTAGTGTAACCGCAGCTATGGAAGCCATGCCCGTACATGATTCAGGAGTGATCAGACCGCTTTTGACATTGCATTCAGAATTTGCTGGTCAGACGTATTTGACAATATTACACCACAATATTGAAGATTTGCGTTGTCATATAGATGATCTGAAAAGCCACGATGAATTGATGTCTGCTGACGTTATATGCCTAACAGAAACATGTCTCTATGGTGAAACCCTTGCCCCCAAGCTACAGATTCCGGGATACACATTGTTTAAAAAGAACAGAAATGCATGCTATACGACACAAGCAGGAATATCTACACTGGAAGGTGGAGGTGTTGCTATATATGTAAAGGATAACATTCAGTCAAGAGCTATAAACTATATGTATAATGTGACAGATCTTGAATTTCTACTGGTAAAGATTCAGCATCCACTTGAAGCTATTATTGTCACTGTTTATAGGCCACCTCGCTACAGTGTGTCAGAATGCATAAAGAACCTCAGCCATTTGTTGGAAGGCATTAACATAATGAATATTGACACAATAATTGTTTGTGGAGATTTTAATGAAAACCAGCTATCTGACAGAAATAAACCGATTTTAAATTTGTTTGATGGTCACGGGTTTGTGCAATTAATACAGCATCCAACAACAGCCAAACACACATTACTGGATGTAATATATCTAAAGCACAGAAATACGGACAGATTGAAAGGAGCAGGCGTCATCCAAACGTACTACAGTTATCATGATGCTATCTTCTGTATGTTGGATATTTAACCATGGTCCATACTGATAATTCATAGACATTATAGACAAGTAAATACAGTAAAACCAGTAACAATGAAGACATTGGGTATGGTAAAGCTGAAATGGCACAACACATTGTGGCAGCCTATAAGCTACCTGAGAGGTCTTTTGGCTTGGATGAAATGCTTGCATAGCTCTAGCAATCTCCATCTTAACACTTCCTTTACATAATTGGCATTCTAAAAGACTATATAATTACAACAAGCAACAAAGATAAATATGACAGAACTGAATAAACACACAAAACATAGTGGCAGCCATAAACCCTTTAATGGCAAATTCTAATCACAAAAAGCAAGTCTTTGTTTATTGAATGTCCAATACAAAGGCCAAGAAAATACGATTTTCTTTAAATATACCACTGGAATGTCTGGCTCTATCATCGAGCCAGTACTCTCAGGGGTACATTTTCAAAATAGTGTTCTCCTGTCCTGCAAATGGACATTCCAAAAGGCTGGTTTTACCCAGCCTCGCCATGCAAGGATTAAGCCACCTGATGAGACCCTTGGCAGGGACGAAATATTTTGTCAGCATGCAGGAGGACGCCGATATAGTAATGAGCTTATCATCTACTTGGCGGCTTTGGTAATACATTGTATTTGTGCTTGCGGCAGCAACAAATTTGAAATGTTCCATTTTTGTAAATTTAAAATTTTGAATTCTTATTGACAGATCTATATTGTGTTTGAAAATTATTGCCTGAAATCAGGTTTATTCTGTTCAATTATGTCCCGGAATAATAATCAGTTAATTAGTATTTACATTTGATTAGTTCCAGATAGGATGTATCAACACTACTCGAGTTTAATCATAACGCCGTAAGCAATATTAGTCCTTTAAAACCTGGAATGTAAAACAGTTTACTACGAGTATGCTACAGTACAGCTTAGTAACACCAGTAGTAAACATCTCAGCTAATCAGCCGCAACAAAAAACCCACTGATCGCTCAGCTGACAAGTGGGAGCCACGGTCAGGACGAGCTCCTGCGTATATATCGACCTATATACACAAGCGAATTCCAGTACTTAGAAAGCTGGCTACTGAACTTCATCTGATTTGATATGTTCCTTTTTGGCAAAACTAAAATTTAGAATTATTATTGATAGATCCAGGTTTTTCGAATAGGGGTGTGTATCTAAGCTGTAACACTCAGATCATAGTGCTGCTGTTCAACATGTCTAACTTTGATATCTCGATTTAAAGGCAACGAGATGAGATGTTTGGTTGATTTGATAGGGATTTGACGAAGTTCTTGCTGCATTGGCTGGTAGCAGTTTTCGGTTGAATTTCCTTTCCAAAATGAATAGTGCTGAATATTGTATTGAATTTTCTCAAGTTTCACATATCGCGTCGGTTTGTCTTGCTGCTTGTAGCCTTTTAACATTTGAATGTACGTGCGTGAGTATGCGCGTGCGTACGCACGTGAGTACATACGTGTGCGTGTGCGTACAACATTCAGTTACCATATATTAAGCGCTTGGGTCTTGATTGGTTACGTGTAGTTATCTATGCCCCGCCCATTTCGGGTTAAGTTCTACCCACGCTTTGTGGGTGTTGGCATTGCTAGAACCAGGGATTAACTGGTCTTCAATGGCATACGAATTGTATGTCTCTACTATTTAATAAACATGCTGTCGAATATTCTGAAACTAATTTGACTGGGTGCTGTATAGGCAGCAACAGCACCCACTCAAATTAGTTTCAAAATATTTAACAGCTTATCTGTATAGTTTTCTGGAAATTGATAGTCAGTGAGTTCAGGGATTGAGTGATCACAACATGAGCTAGGTGTGGGTGGAGCTTAGCTAGGTGTGGGTGGAGCTTAGCTAGGTGTGGGTGGAGCTTAGCTAGGTGTGGGTGGAGCTTAGCTAGATGTGGGCAGGGTGTAGCAAAAACTAGAAAGGTCCATTCGTACACTTGACAGATTATTTCTCTTTCAAGACAATGTATTGTTACAGAATATTGATTCTGATCGCAACATTGACGGGTGGAATTTCATTATGATGTCATAAATTCAAGCGGTTGATTGTTTTCATTCATGATAATTCTAAGTTAGTTATGTATGACTATTTGTATTGGCTGGAATTGTTGTCACATGCGTGTGTGTAGATAGAATCAAGGGGTTCATTGACAGCTATGCCCGTCCATTTATTGTTCTCTCCCGCCTATTTATTATTCTGTATCCGCCAATACATTTTCCGGTTTGGATCGATTAAAACTTGATTTACAGAAATTTTTGTATAAAGGTAACTATGCAGGTGATGTGATGGTCATTTTGGTGCTGGTTGGACTGTGTACTGTTGCCGCCTATGGCAGAGGCAGTGCCCGGTCAGAGTAGTTTCAAAATTGTCAACGGATTGGTTTACTAAAATAATTAATCAATCAAAAGACATACAATTCATACATTTGAATGGTTAATTCGATTTATTAGTTTAATCTCTTGGTCATAATTTTGACATTAGCCCCTGGGTTTTTATGCGTGCGTGCCTGCGTGCATACGCTCATTGTCACTTGTGAGAAATATTTCGTTTAACAAATGAAAATGTAGGGGAGATGATTATGCTTGAGCATAAATTTGTGTTTGCTTAGGTTGCCTCCCCTATACAATCTATTCTGTTTTCCGCTGTTATTTATGTAAATGCAGTGTTTTTAATGGTAAGTGTTTTCTTGCTGGGTGTTCATTTGTGGGCCGGGAGAGGGCTATCTTCGCAGTTTTAGAACTGGCGGAGGAATTGTAAATAGCACTAAAACAGGGATTTTTGTTACCAATAATCTGGCCAGGTTTGAAGAGAATCGGAAGAAAACTATAAGAGATAACGCTGTTCCAATATTGCTCCCATAGCTTTACTATAGGGATATCCGGCAACGAAAAGCTGATTTTCTCGAAAACTGTTGGTCGGAACAACTTTAAATTTGATACCAAATCAAGTCAATATGAGAGATAGAAGTTCACCAAATTTCAAGTCGATCGGAGCAAAAGTCATTTTGGCGGCCATTTTTAAAAAAAAAATTTGAAAAAGATTTTTTTTTTCAACCACGAGTTGATTTCTGCAAAATTTTTTTTTGGTAATTTTGACCCCAAAAAGTTCGCCTGCCCGTCATTTTTTGCAAAAAAATTTTCGAAAAAAAATTTTCCAAATTTTTTATTTTAATTGTCATCCTGAGCTCATTTCTGCAAAAAACGAAAACTGGTATTTTTTGCCAAAATTTTTTCATGGCGGCCATTTTGAAAATAATATTTTTTTCAAAAATAATCATCAGTGGCAACATCCTACCCAAGTATAGGAGTGCTCCGATCAAAACTCTAGGTGTAGTAGCACTTCAAACATTCATTTGCAATCCCCATACATTTCCTATGGGAGTTTTTGCCATGCATTGTGGGGTCAAAGGTCTGGCGGCCATTTTGAAAAAAAATAATTTTTCAAAAACAAATGGCCAGTTGTAACATCCTCAGCAAGTATGGTAGTGATCCGTTCAAAACTCTGGCTGTAGTACCACTTCAAAGATCAATTTTGAACATCCCCATACATTTCCTATGGGAGTTTTTGCCCACTCAAGGGCAGATAACTCAACAACTAGTGGGGGGAGCCAAAATAAAAGTAATAGCCATCGATTGTGGCATGGGCCCTTGAGGTTGACCAAGTTTGGAGTTGATCGGACGAAAACTCTAGGAGGAGATGCGGTCTAAACTTTTTAGGCAGAATAAGTATAATAATAATAATAATAATAATAAGAAAGATCCTGAGTAAAAATAACAATCTGCGATTGCATCGCAGATTAATAAGAAAGATCCTGAGTAAAAATAACAATCTGCGATTGCATCGCAGATTAATAATAATAATAATAATAATAATAATAATAATAATAATAATAATAATAATAATAATAATAATAATAATAATAATAATAAGAAAGATCCTGAGTAAAAATAACAATCTGCGATTGCATCGCAGATTAATAATAAGAAAGATCCTGAGTAAAAATAACAATCTGCGATTGCATCACAGATTAATAATAATAATAATAATAATAATAATAATAATAATAATAATAATAATAATAATAATAATAATAATAATAATAATAAAGATCCTGAGAAAAAACAATATTCTGCAATAGATCGCAGATTAACTAGAACACATTTACTGAAGTAACTGTAAATCCGCGATGTATGGCCATGAAGAAATAGTATAAGGCCTCTTCTAATGAAATAAGGTGTGTCTTCTAACATGATCATTGAAGTTGCATGATGAAAGGCAGGTAACTTATGTCACACATGAAAACTGGAAAGCTTTACCCATGAATGACCTTGACCCCAAGGGAGATATTAAAATGTTCATTGGACATAGATCTCTCAATGTTCTAGAATCTAGCCGGGTCTGAAGATAATCGTACGAAAACTATAGGAGATAACACTGTTCCAATATTGCTCCCATAGGTTTACTATGGGGATATGTGGCATCCAAATCCTGATTTTCTTGAAAGCTGTTGGTCGGACCAACTTTAAATTTGATACCAAATCAAGTCAATATGAGAGCTGAAGTTCACGAAATTTCAAGTCGATGGACAAAACTCATTTTGACGGTCATTTTGAAAAAAATAATTTTTTTCACAGCGAGTTCATTTCTGCAAAAAAAGATTTGGGCATATTTTGACCCCAAAAGGCGCGCCATGGGTCCATTTCGCTCCATCGGTGGGTGAATCTTAACACAAATTCCCTCAGAAATCCAAATCCGTCTTCTAAATTTAAATCGGGTGAGAACTGGCGGGATGAAGTAATATAAAATAGGCACATGTGCTACATGCTCGCACTGGAGCAGACTCTGTAGTACCTATAACGTCATAAATATGTGACCTCATAGATGTGCCCGGTTGTTACAACTGCATGCCTTTTCATTGGACACAGGAAACTATAAAAGAACCTTTATCGGTCCAGAAACGACTGTCCTTTGGATGGGACATTAAACATATCCCGTCTGATGAGGTGGACATTAAAAACGTCACTGTCTGAGGTTAAAACTCCTCAGAAAGTGAAATTTTAGTTGGACTTTTGGTCACAGCTTGACATCTTTTAAGGTAATATGGGAAGATGGGAAATGGAAGTCTTTGGCCAACTGGCCAAAGCCCATTACTCTGCCACTTAGTCCGCTAAACCAGTCTCTGTCTATATATAGTGATACTCACAAATTTAAAAAAACCCATTTTGTGTGTATAGCTCTATATAAATACGGGTAACTTAAAAACGAAATTCAGGCATTGGCTGTGTGAGCTCGCTACATGATTTTTTTCCTGCCAGCTGATGTGTTTCCTGGTGGTGAATTCCTTGCATAAGCAAAAGAATGAACGATTCCTCTTCCTCGTCACGTACGCCTCCCGACTGATGACATGGATGCCTAGGCCCTTAAATCCATAAATAGTGATACGCGCAGTCGCGCACCCATATTAATATTTCACCTACAACAGGTTATTATTCTAATTTCTAATCTCAGGATTTTTCGTTTACATACACGAGGCTTTCAGTTTTCCCGTTTTTTGATATTTTTAGTCACATGGCACATACCTTAATTTACTTCATCTTGATTTGATAGCTTTACTTATGATTTTCATCTCAAATTAATATATTTGTTTCAATTTCCCCTCATTTTCGTTTTAGTTTTAATTTTCCAGACTCCGCCCTCCCCCAGACCAAAGCCCAAGTTATATCGCCACCCAATAAATATATTCCCAACCATCCACCCCACCCAGTCCAGCCTATCCCCAAGCAAAAAGCACCACCACAAGACGAGCACAAGCCTAGCAACAGTACATTAGGAGCCAGCAACACTGCCACACTCACCGCTGCAACCCTTTGGGGGATCTACGCAACCTTTGAGGAAAGCACCTCTAAGATAGTGGCATGGCACAAATACATCTAGGTACAAGTACACATATTGATGCAAGGCATCAATGGTAAATAGCGTTCCCGGAGCTTATTATAATTCTGAGAATAAACTCCACTGTTTCATGAAAAAATTAAGTTATATAAAGGCATACAAGCCACTTATGACAAAAATATACGCGGACAATAAACACAAAAGAATGAATATTTCTTGCAAAAAGATATGGGCAGTATTAGCTATGGGCTAGGAAAAGCAGCTTATGTTTTTGGTCAGTTCAACAATTTTTCCATCCATCCTTTTTCTCCAGGCCAAACTCCTTAACAGAGAGAGAGAGAGGAACAGACAAAATTAAGAGCAGCCAGTGATGAGAAAATTGCACTACTGCATCAACAGAGCGTAACAGATCAAATTTGGGTCATTAGGTATCAACAACTTGAAAAGATAAAGAAATCAACAGAACTGGCAACCCAGTCAGTAGAAAATCAGCGCAAGAAGCAGTACAGACCCTGACACCCATTCAAACATATTAAAGAAAAACTGTAAAGAATATTTTAAACATAAATCTTGATACCTTCTGAAACAGACGTGAAGAGCTTATTACCCGGATATATATTGGTGAAATATACACTGCAATGCTAGTGAAATGCATAAAAAACAAGTATATTTTTTATGCAATACAGGACCCCGATCTGTACCGACAGATAACCTTTTCAACAAAGTTAAGTGGCCGGGATAGAACCAATACCGTGAACCTAGTTTTCGCCAACGAAAATGATATAGTAGAAAACATTCTAACAAGACCCAGTGGGAAACAGCTACAACATCGTGATATGTTTCATTTAGCTATTATATCTATGTCAGCTATTAAACGATATCTTTTCTGGAAACAGTGACAAACTATTAAATCAAATATTTTTGCTCGACAAAAAGGCCAAAATCGGCCTCAACAGTTGTAATGGTGACGATCTTGTTGACCATATGTGCAAATGTTAGGGTATTAGCGTGATAAGTCAGGTTCCACCAGTACACTCGGCTAATAATATGGGATATATAGAAATATTTTCACATTACTATATTAAATATTTGGTGGTAGAATTATTACAATATTTCGCACAGCACGAGAACATAGTGAGTTCTACATGGCCTTATGTTCGAAAACTGGCTACAAGGCATGTAGAGATATTCTGGTACCGAATATAGTACATTATTGGAATTTGACAATGGTGTGCCACTACTAAACTGCATATGACGAAATTACTGTATAGTAAACGTTTTTTAAACCTTTGATACTTTATTAGCGTATTCATATACGTATCTAACCATATGGGTGAACTTCTGGGGTCGAACCTATTGCAAACAGTGTGGTACAGAAAATCATTGATCTGACAGAATTTGCGCCAATTTTCGGTATGGAATTGTGTACTATGAAATTACGTTCCTGTATAATTTTTTTAAATTCGGAATACAACTAGCATATTTGTGGGTGAAATTCTGGGGGTGAACGTATTGCAATGAAAACCATGAATTATCCTAAGTTTGAGCTTATTTACGTTATGAAATTTTTAAATCTCACTACGTCGTAAGCTTATTATACTTATCTAAACATATGGGTGATATTCTGGGCCGAACCCATTATGAGCGATATGTCAGGACATATCCACACCTATCTGAATGCGGTGAATGTGAACCAACCATATTACAATGGGGGCCATATGGCAAATATGTAACTACATATTACCAAATTACTTGATGGTAGAATCGTGCAAAAGCAGTCGTACATATTCAGTTAATTACTCTCGCTCCGTCAGATGATGAGTGTATTGTATTCGGGTCTATGTGCATTCGGGATGGCAAGGGTCTACAATCTATGATTGGCCTTGTTAAAATGTGACCTATAAATACCGGCGCTCTCTTAAGACAAGTGGACCATAGTGTGTGGACCACACATTAACAAGTGGTATTAGCCCTGTAATGCTCAATTTGCGCATGCCAATTTCAATAGAGGGATCCATTTCTAGGTATGCCACGCCTATTTCTAGCTAAGCTCCACCCCTTCTTTGCGTGTTGGAATCGATGTCTATATATACGCTGAATAATGAATTCCCAGACTTCCACTTTCAAGGTAACTATATAGGTAAGCTGATGACTATTTTGAAACTAATTTGACTGGGTGCAACGAAAACCATGAATCGGCCTAAATTTGAGCCGAAATTATTTCATGGTAGATAGTTTAAATCTCACTACGTCGTAAGCTTATGCCTATACCTATCTAAACATATGGGTGATATTCTGGGCCGAACCCATTATGAGCGATATGTCAAGACATATCGACACCTATCTGAATGTGGTGAATGTGAACCAACCATATTACAATGGGGCCATATGGCGATTATGTAACTACATATTACCAAATTACTTGATGGTAGAATTGTGCAAAAGCACTAGCTCATATTGAGTTATATACATCCATATATAAAAAAAAGTATTGCAAATCGAGAACAGACATTCTGATACCGAATATAGTAAATTGTTGGCATTTGACAACTGTCCGTGGCTACTAAATCGAATATTACGAAATTACTACGTGGTAGAAAACTCAAGATTCATTAGCGTGTTCATATCGCTATCTAACCATATCGGTGAAATTATGTGGCCAAACCTATTGCAGAAGGTAATAGTATGGCATTGAAAACCCGCAGATCTGCCAAAATTGAAACGAATTTACGCGATGAAATCGTATACTACGAAATTACTCCACTGTCGAATTTTTTTAAACTTCCAGTATAACTATCGTATTCAAATCCCTCTACGTCTATGTAAGCGAATTTCTGGAGCCGACCATATTACATACAGACAGTAGGGCACCGAAAAGCACGAAAAAACTAACATTTAAGCCAACATTTGCCTAATAAAAATATTTCATCTAGAATTTGTTAGATTCGGAATGTACCTAGTATATTAAGGCTCAAGTCTATGTAGGTGACATTATGGGGCTAAACATATTACAGACAACAAGGCACTAGAAAACTGTGAATCACCGGAGATTTAGCAAATTTTCGGTATGAAATTGTGCACTACGAAATTACTTCATGGTAAAAGCTTTTTTAACCTCAATCCATTACTTCACTAGCGTATTGATATACCTATCTAACTATATGGTTGAAGTTCTGTGGCCGAATTTCCTGTAGACGTTCTTAACTTAGCACATGCATAGGCCTACACGTTCGGTTGATTTTTGTATTCAACAATCTACGACAATATTATTGACAGCAGTTTTGACTGGAAATTTGGAACATTGGTAGTCTATCAATACCGCTACATAATTGGATTGGCCCTTCATGGATTTATTCCCACGGATGGATTAAAGACAGAAGGATACTACTGATAATCACACATCCATTATTCATTCGTATCCTGCGAGTTCTCTTTCGATACGAGATCGAGAAATGTATCTCGTATGTAGGGGCCTATTGAGTAGCCATTGGCGCAGCGATTTCACGATCCACAGTGTTGCTTCTACAGTCTGCTACCGAGATAGACTGGGTCCTGGTCTGTCTGATATCCGAAGTTGAGTCTGTGTAACAGTCTAGTCATTGTGATAACGTGAGAAGATGACCGGTCATTACATTAGAGGTGTAGTTTCGAAGAAGCCAAGCCTTTATTTTTAGATGGCTCCATTATTGTTAGAGAACTCTGTCTACTTTTTCGCCCTCTACAATATTATTATGCATGTTTTTCTTTTGAAATTTACCACACACATAGTACGCCTCAAGACTGTCTGTAACAAGTCTGTAATTTTTACCCTATCTCGAATGCAACAAATGTGAATCATCCCATAATACAATACTGGAAAGGTTAAACAGACATGGTACATCATCGTCGTCCTCATAATTCATTAACCCTGTATTACCTAAATTGAGTCAAGAATAAAAAAAAAATTTGGTTATTGAGTGCCAATTAGCAGGCCAATAGACGACTGTGTTGAAGAGTTACTACTGGAATGACTGGCTCAATTATCGAGCCAGTCATTTCAGTGGTGAATTTTCAAAAACGATCTTCTCCTGACCTGCACATTAACATCCTCAAGATCACTGCAGAGGCCTGTTTTTGGCGGCCTTCTCATGAAAGGGTTAAAATGCATTAAGAGAAGATGATAGGCTTACATGGGCAGTCGTTGTCGTTGCAATACTTAATACAGGTTTATGATAGCAACACGTAGGTGGGTAGGGTGGGGTGGGGTGGGCTACCAGTCAAAGTATTAAAAAGATATTCGTATAGTTGTCTTTATCTGAGATATTGAAATTTCGGTGTTAAACATTCTAAAGGATTTTGTTAGAAAAACACACAATTGTGCCCAAGTAAGTCACATCTTGGTGGCGGTTGCTTGAAATGACTTCCAAAGGCCTAACGTTAGTCAATTGGTCACTGAATCCGGATGGTATATTAATACATTAATACCGCGCTCGTGTTGGTATCGATGGATCTCTGAGCTTCTTGACTATCAATTTCCAGAAAACTATACAGGTAAGGTGTTGACTATCTTGAAACCAATTTGTCTTGGTGCTGTTGCTGCTTGTGGCAGTAACATCGCCCAGTCAAATTAGTTTCAAAATATTCACCAGCATGTTTTGTAAATAGCAAAGACATGCAATTCGTACAACGTGTCGGACTATAAAACATTTAAGATGGACTAAATTGAGTGTCATGACGTCATGATTATGACGTCATCCTATACGTCACGTCGTTGATTATGACATTATATGACGTAATATGATGGATAGACAACATGAAAATGCCAATTAGCAAGTGGTATTAATTATCCTCCCTCCGTCAGAAGACGAGTACATTGTATTCAGGGCAACAATCTATGAATATGGGTGGTCTCTTAATACAAGTGGTCCATATTGTGTGGGCCACGCTTTACCAAGTGGTGTTAGCCATGTAATGCTCAATTTGCTCATGACAATTTCAATAGAGAGATATCTTTTCTAGGTATGCCACGCCTATTTCTAGCTAAGCTCCACCCCGTTTTGCTTGTTGGAATCGATATATATATATATATATATATATATATACACCTGAATAATGAATTCCCAGACTTCCAATTTCAAGGTATCTATACAGGTAAGCTGATGACTATTTTGAAACTAATTTGACTGGGTGCTTTTAAAGGTTTACTGCCTCTGGCCGCAACAACGCCAGGTCAAATTAGTTTCAAAATATTCACCACGATGTTGATTAAACAGTAAAGACATACAATTCGTACACTTGCCGGACTATTCAATGTTCATGACTGAGCTCGATACGCCATTTATTTACACATTTTGGATTGTGACGTCAGCCTGTATATGAAGTAATTGATTATGACGTCATATCCTTCAGTTACAGATCGAACCCAGCCATTATCATAGAAAATAACTGTTGAATAAATAGCAAAGATATACGACTCGAACAGCGTCTAGTCAAATTAGTTTCAAAATATTCAACAGCATGTTGATTAAATAGTAAAGACGTGCAATTCGCATACTTGACTGGCTATTCAATGTTTCTGGTGGAGCTAGATACGTCATTCATTACACATTTTGATTGTGCGGTCCAGCTACATCTGACCTAAATAATTATGACGTCATATACAGAAAAGTCCATTATCATAGAAAATGTCCTATGTCTATTTGCCGTCCAAAAGACTATCATGGTTTTTCTTTTGCAATTTACTACTGGAATTATAGGATCGGTTATCCAACCAGTCATTCCAGTGGTAAACTTTCAAAACAAGTTCTCCGCCGAGTAGCTAATGGAAATGGACATTTCTCACGATTACCGCCAGAAGCCATTTGTGGTCAGTTTGATAGAGTGCTAAAGTGAATATATAAGAGACGCCGCGAGTGGGCGTGTGCTTGAGTACTTTCATCTGCAGAAGGAATGATAAACATGTTTTGTACGCAGTCCTCCAGCAAAAGAAGCTTATTTATTTAGAGTAGTTATTTGGAGTTCCGTTGACTGTTTATTAAAATAATTAAGTGGTCATCGCCGCACAAACTCTATTACAGTCGGACCAGAACAAATAAGAGAACTCGCCATGAATCACGCGCATGAAGATCATAATTATGAGATATCCAGCAATCTAAAAATAGAGCCGTGTCTTCGCGCCGAGAATTATTAGATCTCGTATCTATCGATATCTCGCGAGACACAGCCCCGCAATCCCCTGCGCGAAATGGCCGCGCCTATAGGCAATTCTAGGCAGCAATAAATAGAAGTGTGCCCGCTGGAACGGGCACGCAATAAGCGGCCAATAAAACCAACTCAACAACCAGAAAAAACAGTCGAGACTCAGTGGTTGTTTGAAATGGGCATGTCCTGTAAAGCGCCATGCACTGCGCCATGCAGCTAACCCAATATACACCAGCGTAATTACTAGAAGCTCCTTGTGCCGATGATCAAACACCCTCAACAGTACCGAAACGAATTTTTGCAGCCCACATCTTGGGCTAAAAAGCAAAGTAAAATAATCGGCCTGAGCCGAAATACAGGCTAGCCACATAATCCACCAGCGTCGCACCAAGTAGGTTTGATTAGTAATTTTGATTGACTATTTCGGGTCAAACTTCTTCAACTTTTCTGCCTCTTCATTTTTTCTCCCCTGAAAAGCAGAAAAAGCGAGACATACATATCACTTTTCCGACCTATTGCAACTGAACTTGGATACACGGTTACCTATAATGTTAGGAAGCAGCATGATGATGTTGGTCACAAGGTCAAAGGTCAAGGTCACTGTGACCTTGATCCAGAACTCTGTTATTTCAACATTAAGTTTTTGCATTTAGCAAAACTTCTCAGCTTATTTTTCAGGATTAGTTAAGCCTATTGCAAGTGAACTTGGATACATGGTTACCTATAATGTTAGCAAGCAGCGTGATGATGTTGGGGTTACAAGATCAAAGGTCAAGGTCACTGTGAACTTGATACAGAACTCTGCTTTTTCAACATTAAGTTTTTGCGTTTAGCAAAACATTTGAGCTTATATTTCAGGATTGGTCAAGCCTATTGCAACCTAACTTGGATACCTGGTTACCTATAATGATAGGCGGCAGTATTATAACACTGAGGGCAGAAGGTTAAAGGGCAGGGTAACTGTGACAAACAGGAGACAGGCGAGACATTTAATCCCGCGGAATTCTTGTTTAAAAATTGTATACATCTTTTTATGCCATATACAATTCGGCACCTCTTCGTGCTTTCATGTGCCACTGACCATTAGGCCAGACGTTGTTTTCTCATCGTACTTTTTCGCGCCGACGACTATTGGGCGCATTTACAACTTGTATTTTATTTTGCACCAGTAACTACTGGGTGCCACTATCGTTTGTTAATAATACGTCGACAAATATAGGGGCGTTTTAAGCCCAAATTCGACTGCTGCTAAATTCTCTTCATTAGCTTTTTCACGGCATGTGCCCTTCTTTTTTGAACTTGTATAATTAAATTGTTTTTTCTTAATCATTATATTATATTGTACATCGAATTCGCCGTTCTTATACAAAACACCAACAATAGCGCATTAACACTGGTTAGCCTTTATAACAACACTCCACATTAGGAGCCTTTCTTGTACCAAAACCGACACAGGTTAGGCTTAACTCTAACGTAGGTTTTAGCTCAGATATTTGTGTTAGAACACTGTAACAAGCCGAGGCAGTTGCTCAAAGCACAAAGTCCAGTGGTATACCATTAAAAGAGTCCAAAAGGGGCCACCAAAAGAGGAAAAGTCCATTTGATTGTATATCAGCAACTGTCTCTATTTATGACTATGTCCGGCGCATCTTCAGCCACACTGTAAAAAAAACCATGGGTCTCCATAATCAAGTAGATCATTAGAGCTCAACGTATCTGGCAGTGGTTCGAATCCCGATGGCATTTCTTCTTCTTCTTCTTCTTCTTCTTCTTCTTCTACATCCATGGACCCCGGTTGAATAGCGAAATCTAACGCACCACTGTCCTCTGGGTATACGTAATCAATAAGATTCTGAATGGCTCTATCTATTTCAGAATCAGCCAAGACGAAGGCGTATGCGTTGTCTGGTTGCTTAGACGTTAATCCCAGTAATCGTGTCTCAAGAATATGTACTCTTTAGTCTTTAGAGCTAAAACTGTAGTTAGTTTAAGTTCTTCAACCGTAGTAGTAATGTATAGCCCATCAGATATTAACTTTGAGTTACGTTTGCGCAGCTGTTTAGAGTTCTGACTATTTCAAACCAAGCATCTTCGTCAACCGTTAACTTTCAGCTGACTCTAGAGCCGGTGAGTAGAGGCACATCACTAACCTCACGTTTGCCTACTACAAATTTGTCATAACGTTTCATGACGCGAACGTACACATTGTTTCCGAATGTGAGGGGCACTTCACAACCCATAATATATGCAAAATTCATAGTTATAATGACCGTTCAACAAACCGATTGAACAAAATCGAGAAGTTAAACTTTAACCGAACAGCTTTTAAAACTCTTTTATATGATTTACCACCCGATTACCACGTGTCAATAGTCATTTTGAGGTAGGGCGCCAAGAGACACGTAATTTAATGATGGGGGAGGGGCTTCGTGACTGAATGAGTTCACAGAGTACAGAAAAGACGAGTCCAGACATGCAACCGGTCAATAATCATTATGCAATACATTAACCCTTGCACGTTTATCCTGGCTCAAAGAGATCGGCATTTAATTACACTCATTAACCCTTGTCAAGCGTCATTACGCTATAGTACACTAAGAGTCACGTGATTTAACAAGGGGCGGGGATTCGCGATTGAATGGATTCCCAGAGTCCAGAAAAGACGAGTCCAGATATGTAACCTGCCAATCATCCTTACACAATGCATTAACCCTTGTCAATCAGCGTTGCGCTAATTACCCTTAAGCTCACCTGATTGAATGATAGGAGTCAAGTGATTTAATGAGGGTGGTGGGGTGGGGGGGGGGTTATGTTCACACTCTACATATAACACCCAATCAGAATGGTGAAAATATGGACGCTTCAAAGAAAAAACTGACACAAAAGGCAAAGTGAAAAAAGGTGTCCAAATAACAAAGGAGAGAGCAACGGAAAGAACAAAAGAAAAGTGTGTGAAAAAAGCGGCCATACGTCGCTCCTCTACTTGTAGTATAAAAAGATAAGGCAGATTTAGGAGGTTCGATTTTTGAATTTCGCCCATGCTTGTTCGTACGAAGTTTTTCTTAGACACTGTGCGTAGTGGGCCAAGGTTACATGATTAACCCGTCCTGTGTCAGCTTGACACTCTGAAGGCCAAGCCTGCCATGACGGCAAATGCAGTGGTGTTGGCGTATGTTCATTTGCATGGTAAGACATGGACACCCCCATGTAATCCCTCACCGGAATGACTGGCTCGGTTATGGTGTACAAGAGCCATTAATTTTAGTGGCAAATCCTATAAAATAGTCATCTGCCTGCCTACAAATGGACACTAAGAATAAAATATTTTTATTTTCTTAACAATCAATCCCTTAACCGTCGAGCTGGCCAAACGAACTTTTCATAAAGCTATTTTCATAAATTTCAGTGGTTAAAGGTGCGTATTCACATCAAATGCGTGAAAATAAAACCGCCAAACGTTTATACCCCTAGGGGTCCAAACCGCGCATCTAAATGTAACGAAACGAAATAAATTTCCACATATGACAATTCCATCTCGCACAAATCAATACAACTGTCATACATATGTCAAGTTGAATTAGGGACTTGTGTCTCCAATTAAACTTCACAACTTCAAAATTATATCAATCGATAGACAATCAAATCATCACATGCTAAGAGCTACCCCGCCTCCTCACATCCACGCACACAACATAAGCCCCCAAAAGCACACAATTCAACAATTCAACCCTAGAGGACATTGATGCGAACATGCACCACAATCTTACACAAAGAGCCTTCTCTTGGCCAGCAAACGGACATTCTCTGAGCAGAGCGGTTCAATTTTCTGTAAACCCTTGACCACCAATGGGCTAATTTATTTAACCAACATTGTGAGCGATTTGAGGCTAGAGATGGGTGGGGTATAGCTAAAACAAGGTTCATCCATTGGTTGCATTCTAGACAAAGTCGGAAGGTCTAATGAAAACACCTTCTCGAAGTATTATAATAAGCCAATACAGTTGGCAGATTAAGGATGAAGACCAATGATAATGCTTGTCCCACCGATACTAGAAAAATTACAACCAGTACCGATGGCGATATTCCTAACTGTATATCACAATAGTACAAGAAATCCAGTTTGTGAGTTGACAAACAGAATTTTTCGTGATTGTTATTATATGGCAGCATATACAACAACACTTTGTAAACCGCTAATAATATATACGGCTATAATAGATGTACATAGAAACGAACCGACAATGTTACATTTAAAACTGGGTACAAAAGGTGGCGAGATATGTTTCCGTTTTCTAAATTTTAACCATTAGCAACTACCACCTAAGATATGCCTTAAGTACACCAGAGTTGCCCAACGACTGGACCTGCCTAAATGCAGACCAGCTGAAACTCTGGAATAGTTTTGTGACAGATCTGTGATCAGCATTATGACTTCTGAAACAGAGCTAGCATCTTCAATTTAATAAAGACTGTTTTCAGTGACTACTCGGACTACTCCCAATTTATTATTAGTCTAGCACCCATCCGGTGGTGCTTCATTACCGTTTGTGATCATGCACTAGCATGCCACAACCTTTGGCGTGATTGCGGTGAGGGAGAAGGGGGAGGGGGGAAGGGAGGATGATGGGTATGAGGGGGAGGGGGGGGGGGAGAGTGAGGGGGGATGGAATGGGGGATGGGTGGGGGGAGTTCAAAAGCTTACCATTAAGCACTGCCCGCTTCACCTTGTGAACATCTACGTCTTTTCTTCCACATCTAGGTTTACGCATTGTTCTCTCAGTAAGAGCATCAATCTCACCTACAAGATGTATGAAATAATAATAATGCACATGGTTAAGTTCAAATTATATATATATTCCCTATATTGAAAACTGCACGCACGCACTAATACTGAATGCGTAGGAAACAAACAACCAAGACAAGACACAGATGCAAAAACAATCAGCATCAATAGTATTGGAACATAATTATAGCAATGTTATTTGCTTGTTATTCGAGCTTTGCCAAGCGTAACTCGTGTTCGTATACTATGCGAGCAGAAAGGCGACGAGATGGGCGACTGTTCTGATTGGTCGAGAGCTTATGACGTCATCAAAGACATCATCAATATTTGGAGTAGGCCTAGCCCACCTTTCTCCCGCGAAAAAATTATCAAATCTGATTGGTCGAACCCCTTTTCTATTGATCTCTCTTGACAAATTAGATTCGAGTATTTTGATGAGAAAAAAAGCACCGATGACGTCATTGATGATGTCATAAGCTCTCGAATGATCAGAACAGCCGCCATCCCTTCGCTGCATTTTGGTGATGCAGATTTTTTATGATTGACAGGTGCAACAAATGCGTGAAAGACGGCATGGACAAAGATAGGTTGTGTAACTCCCCACGACCAATCAGAACAGCCGCTTATACAGGCGCCATTGTTTAAGGTGTTGCTATATTGATTCTCGGTAATGCTGATTAATGGGCGTAATTATAGTCATGAATGTGTTAGGGGGCGTGGGCCTAATTCAAAATATTGATGATGACATCATAACTCCAAAGCAATCAGCGCAGCCGCTTATACAGTGAAATGTCTAGGGTGGGTTGGGCCCAATCCGTGGTCGCATGAGCCCTCGAGGCCTATTAGAGCAGTTGCCATCGTTCGGGCCTGAGGTGTCAATTGAGGTCACATAACCCCTCGCTGTCCATTAGTGCAGCTGCTTAGACAGTCACCAATTCTTTATTTGTAGAGCTATTGACACTTGTAGTGAGCAGTGAAAGTGTTAGGGTTGTGCGGAAAGCCCTCAATATCCAAAAATACATAAAAGACTGACAAATCACACAATACGCAAACACCAAACACACGTCAACAGAAAACAAGCTTTCAAAAATTCATCAGTTTTTCCATCACAAATAATATAATTCAAAGCATATGTTTAATAGAAATATACTAATACAATAACGCTATACCTACATTTTTATGCACAGTTCATGAAAAGGCCCGGGTGATCTTTAACTAACAGTCAGATTACGAGTATTTAAACTCAAGCGCATTATCAGCCGTGCGGCAAGCAGATGTAAATATTCTCTTTACTTTAAGAGGCCATTTCCAAAAATGTCCAGGATTGTTTGCGCTTTGTAATTTGCTAAACAGTAATAAACATCCTGGTTATTTCAGTGGTCTCAATTTATTTTGAAAGACAGATTGCAAGTTTCTCATAAATCACTAGAAATTCATATAAATGATTATCTTAATACTGGTTTTTAAAGGGCATTTCCTCTTTCCAATACAAATAGTATACGACTGGGCATTTTGAAAACGAAAAGACTGGAAGCAGACGCTACCTAAGGTGGCAACATCGCCCACGCAAAGGATTTCCGTACCAAAGCGTTAATTTACATTAAAAATATATTCTTAAAAATTCCCTCACATATACAAACATAAAATGACAAGGATGGGTATAAAAACATTACACCATTTATCAACTCCTCACACTAATTAAATTATTAATTATCATGGAGACATCTTAATGGTGAAGCTGGCCAAACAGGCCTATGTAATTGAATTAAAGAACGTCTCTTTGCAGGCCAAATGAAGCCAATTTTTGACAAATTACTGCTAGAATGACTGGCTCGACCACTGGACCGGTCACTCCAGCAGCACCCAATAAGCAATTATAGCAATGTGTATCTATAATAACTACAAAGTTGCGCATTTGGACCAGATATTTAAACATGCGTACCCTTTATAAAATTACCCTAGCACAAACATCAATTCAATTCAATTCAATTTATTGCGCAAAAACCATACAGTATGGCGTCTGCATACAGCACTTACAATATATACAATAAAAGACATAAAATACACACACACATTAACAATATATACACAATATAACAGTCAGCATATCTACAAAACTGCATGATAGGTGGAGAGATACAATCTGTTAAGTTATGGTCACAGAGGCTTATCCGAATGCATGGGATCAATAGTTGTAGAATGTTGTTTTAGCACACATGCATGGACAAAGGGTAAAACCAGTTCAGAGATTTCTGTATCGCCGTTATTGCAGGACATGAGGAACACGAACTTCTCATCATCAATTAATGATGGGAAGTCGCAAAAGGAGCTGATTGCATTGAAGAGGGTCTGTGTGTTTCATAATCATACGCAGAACAATGCAAGATAACGTGCTTCTCGTCTTCGATACACTCGGATATGCACATCTTGCATATCCTGCGTTCAAGGGGTACCTTTTGGTGTCTTCCGAGTTCAATCGCCAGGCTGTGTGCACTAACTCTAAGTTTCGTGAAATCCTCTGGTATTAAGAGATTTCGAGATTTAATCAGATAGTTTTCCATCGCAAAGTTAAACTTAAACAATCCATAAGTGCGTACTTTAGCATTTATGTTTAGCATTATCTTTCCAAACGTCTACAAATTTAGACTGCATTAAAAGTTTTAATTTCTTAACATCAAATTCCATGTGACCAACAACCGTGTTATCCCATGTGTAGTCGAAACCAAAATAGGTACACAGTTCACTGATGAAGAAAGGCCAATTACAATTACTCGATATATTAGAATAGGATTCACAATACGCTTTGCGGACTATGGAAGTATCATCTAGTGCACGCAGCCTGTGCCAATATTTCATTGCAAGTGCCAAACAGGATATAAGAAGCTTATGATGACCCAATTCACCACGGACTGCATCATTGGTTGCATTTCTACGAACACCAAGTAGGTATTTACAAAATTTCATAACAACCCTTTCTGCTCGTAAATTGTCACAGATTGTTTTAAAGCCATGAGTCCTATGACCTTTAAGAAAATATAGGCCCCCAAACTTCGCATCCGTACATTAAAATAGGGGAAATCAATCGCTTGAAGAGAACAAGTCTCGTAAATATGTTGGTCCTAAATTGCCTTAGTTGCTTGCTCGCAAAGGCGTGCGCAAGCTGTTTTAAAGTTACCAGAAGCAACAAATGCTATACCAAGGTAGCAATAAGTCTGGACTATTTCAATAATGTTACCGTTGTATGTAAACAAATAATTATTTAATAGTTTACCACCTTTATTGAAAATGAGTACCTTAGTTTTTGCAAAATTAACCACCAGGCCACATTTATCACAATATGCACTTAGATTATTGAGTGCAGTTTGGTGCCCGGTATGTGATTTAGACAGTAATACCAGGTCGTCAGCATACATGAGGCAATTGGTAGTTATGTTATCTAGCGCGACTGGGTCGCACTGCTGAGTAAACATGTTGGGCAGGTCACGAATATACATGTTAAATAAAAGTGGGCTTAATACACAACCCTGTTTAAGCCCAACACTAGACGGGAAAGGATTACTGTGGTAAATTTGAAGTTTTATGCAATATGAAACTCCAGAATACACGCTCTGTAGTGTATTTAAAAAGTTGCCACCTATTCCGGATAATAGTAATTTATATAAGAGAGTGTTCCTGGAGACAGAGTCAAATGCAGATTTAAAATCCACGAAACAGCAGAATAAATATTGTTTAGATGATTTGGCATACCTTTCAAGCAAGGTCTTTAAAGCATAAACATGATCAGCGGCACGGCTGTTCTTTTTAAATCCAATTTGTGAATCTGGTAGCAATTTATGCTCAGTGGAAAAATGGTAGTCTACTATATAAAATACTGCAGAACAGTTTGCATAAATTGCTGCCGACTGCAATACCTCGATAGTTACCAGCAACGTGTTTATCTCCCTTTTTGTGTAATGGCATTAAAAAGTTGCAACGCCAGGCCGCAGGGAAAGCACCATTAATAAGAATATTGTTAAAAATCCTACATATAATAGGAGACAGTTGGTGCTGTCCGACTTTTAGCATTTCATTCAAAATGAAGTCAGAGCCTGAGGACTTGCCATTTTTCAGCGTTGAGATTGACGCAATGACTTCATTTACAGTAATTGATTTGCTTAGTTCATTAAAAATTGTGTTCTTAACATCAACACAGGCGACTTTCGAAGCCCTCACCATCGCCATGCTAAACAACCATGCCCTTGCTCATACCACGACGCCCACCGCGCCACATGTCAGATGTCCCAAACTTGTGCGGCCGAAGATCGACATGGGTATTACATCCGAGGAATGGAATGCATTTCACCGTCGATGGGAGACATTTCGTTCTGGATCCGGGATACTAACAGCATGTTAGTAAGTGCCATTTGTGACAAAAATTGCAATGCACTGCTTTGCTATCCTCATTGAGCTGGCATTAGCACGTGTTGCAGGAATATTGGCCATCTTGCTTTTTGCCCCTGGGTCGGCTTGTACTGTGTACGCTATCCTGGGGTTTTTTTATCACCGCTTGTTGAGTTTCTTAATGCTGCCATGTTGCGATTTGATGTACTTTCTACACTCTGGCAAGTGAATTGGTTTGGTATGCACACTATATGGTTGGGTTTATTCTAAAGGTAAAAGGTGTAAGTGACAGGAACGTTTCCGTCAGCTGTGGTATACTGCATACAGAGGGTTACTTAACTTAGCTTAATTTGAGCAATAGATGTTTGAACTTTTGAAAATAATTTCGTATTATGTTTACATTTGAAACAGATTATACTGTTTTAGAACAAGATTGATAGATTTTTCGGTAGATTTGGGTTTCTGAGTTTTTCGGATTTTCTAGAATATTTCCGATTTTCCAGATTTTTCGAATCAGACCCAAAGTTGTGGAATCCTACTTGATGGTCACACACTTTCATGTTCATTATAAAATCTAGCTTTCACCGAAGTATTCAGCGATTTTACATATCTTACCCCTGGTTATTGGGCCTTTTCTTCCATAGGGAGCTCAGATGCCCGCAGAAGCTTTCGCACTGCCCTCGCAAGTACCTATTTACAGCTATGTGGATTGGAGCAACGTAGAGTGCAGTGCCTTGATCAAGGACACAACGTGGCAACCCAACCTGGAGGAGAACTGTCAACCCACTACTAACCACTCCTAATCACTCGTCACTATGCCTCTCTAATTAGGTAATACCTTCAGAATCATATACGTTAGCCAAAATAGCTGTATTTAATACTTTTTTGCATCAATGAGTCTAGGTGACCCAGGACGGGAATTAGCATGAATCAAATAATTAGTAATTGGCGGATAACATTTGAAGATCCGCAATGAAAACACCACATTCTCAAAGACTTCTGAACAGATAATACGAAATGAATATAAAAGACTTATGCTATTACAAGCATATAAGCCTAATTCTATGTTCACAGATCATTCCACTAGTGCGTTCTGGGAGATTCCGTGATCTCTTACATTTTGATAGAAATTTCGGCAGCCATTTTAAAGATTGCAAACGGGCATAAGCTACATGACATAGAAATCTATCAAATGATTTCGGACACTTCAGATATCACGTCAACCAAAAATCATGATGGGATATTTGCTCTTTTCTGGTAATGAATGTCGGCCTGGCTCATGGACTATAATAATTTTATCCCACTAAGCGCACATGGTCATTATGTGATTTGTGGTAAAGCGTATTAGGATCACTACTAGTGTCGAAGTGGGCTACCCGTGCGAGCTAATAAAGAGATGCATGTCGTTGATTCGCGTGCAATTACGTCACAGATTGAAAACATGTTTTGCTTTTCGCGGGTCACCTCCCAACATGTTTCGCGAAATATCAGAGTGCTCTAACAATATGTATCATTCCGTAGGAGAGGCAGGTTTCCGTCTCGCTAATCTAGCAGAGTGGTCTGGAGTGCTTTCCCTATGGAACGAGCTCCCAATTTTATTGATGAATGATAAATTGCAAATAAGCCCTTTTACTGCTATGTGATTAATTACCAATTCACCTTTCCAGAGTGCCCACCCATCATATGACGTCATAATGAACTACAATGACATCATAATGAATGACGTCATGAATGACGTCGATAAGTACGTCACGAACGCATATTTGAAGACGGTCTATGCGTTGTTGTACAAATAGTTAGCTTTTACTATTTAATAACTATTCTGTTGAATATTTTGAAACTAATTTGACTGGGCGCTGTTGCTGCCATAGTTTTCAGGAAATTGATAGCTAGGGCATTTGGGGATCGATCAATCCCAACACCGCGAGGTGTGGTTGGAGCTTAGCTAGTGATGGGCGGGGCATAGCTAAAATGGATATGTCCATTACCTCTTTCATTGCTGAATGATCATTTGCATTTAACCATTTGAATGCTAAGTGATCCAGTGTAAATTACCCATTTTCTGCTAAATGATCAACTATTGATTAAACTTTTGGCTGCGGAATGGTCGATCATTGAATAACCATTTATCCTTTACATGACCATCGTTGGTTACACCACTACAGATGCATATTAAATCGCTGCTTACTCATCTTACCGCTAAATGCTCAAATCTGATTAAGCATTTACTGATGAACAGTAAGATGCAGGTTAGCTATTTTCTATATCTGATCAGTTGTCAATTACCCTGTTTACCGGCCAATCACAGCGACCAAACAATTGACCTTTCCAGTTTTATCTATCATCCACCCATTTCTAGCTAAGCTCCGCTGACGGGTTGCCCGTGTCAGGATCGTTCGATCCCTGAACTCCCTGATTATTAGCAATTATATGATCCTGACAAACTTATTTACGTCATTCATGACGTCATTGATTATGATGCCATGCTACACGTCACGTAGTTGATTATAACGTCATCTGATGGGTGGATAAACTAGAAAGGTTCATTGACCATGGCAACTTTTCTTAGAAGCATTGAGATTGCTCTTCTAACCTCTAGTCATTTTATTATTATTATTATTATTATTATTATTATTATTATTATTATTATTATTATTATTATAATTATTATTATTATTATTATTATTATTATTATTATTATTATTATTATTACGCTTACCAGTCTCTAGTATCCCGAACATATGCTGCATTTTACGGACTGATTTTTCAAATTTGTCAAAATCGATATCATCATCTGGATCTGAATATCCATATTCACTGAGATAACCCTGGAAAAAACACACATCTAGAGGTTAAACATGTGCCCTTGCATCAGTTTCTCAAAGTAAACAAATAGCTAACTAGATCTGTTCCATGAACAGATATACGGTGTCCAAGAGTACCTGCACTCGAAATAGACCCTCTTTCATTGCACTTCATGTTCAGTCCAGTTCTCAGCTGAAATTCCGTTTCTAGAACTACTCTAGATCATATTTCTTGTCTTTTGGACCAATCGTCTAGGTGGATTTAGAGAAGATCTATATACAGACACGAAACTGGTCACAAAAATCAACTAGATGATTGGCTATTCAGCAGTAAGTAGGTTGAGCGGGGATTGGCCATTCAGCAGTAAACCGGTCTAGACGTGCATGGCAATTCTATCTTTCCAATATGTTTAATAGACACTGGAATATTAGTACAAAATCAAAGACATAAAATTAACATTCTGCAGTATACGAGTCAATACAAATCTAATATTTTACCAGTATAAGGGTTAATAGGAAGGAACAACTTCCAGTCAAATTGTTTTGAACATTTTCAGCAGGTATCCTTAGCATATACAATAAGCGCAAGTTTTATATTGGCATTCATAAGTTCAACTGGTATTAAATGAGAATTAAATCACTATCACATTAATCTGTTTGCCTAGAATATTTACAATGGTTTATTACCCCGTGGTAAACAGATATGAAATGACAATTAAATGTCACATTAATCATTTTATGAGAGCGTCTAGCAAACTACATAATAAACACAAAAAAGTAAAATCTAAACAGGTTGGCTGTTTACTGGTGGATCTGGTTAATATTCTCACACCCTCTGTGGACACTAAATCTTGTAACATGGAACCAGTTTGGTTGTACTAGAACCGGTGGTTCTGAGGAACCACCCAGCAGAGTAATTGATGATTAATCCAAGATGGCCGCCAAACCAATCATCTGTCCTTTTGAACCATGGCAAATTCCAATTCAGGATCCCAAAGAACTGAAGTATAGCAATTTTCGCTATCAAAATCCATCAAATAAAAATGTTCAAAATGTTCGCCCAGATGCTCAAAACTGCTTGGTCCAACGCGGCCATTTTTGTTTAAATATGAACTAATTGTGGGCTATCTTCTATCGCCCACATGAACTAATCCTGTTCTCCAAATTTCAACTTGATCCCACCAGTACTTCCAAATGATAAGATTATTTTGTGTTTTATGACGTCATCAAGATGGCCACCAAACCTCACAGTCAATCATGTTCTCTTTGGCTATTTTGATCCTTGTGCTGATCTAGACCATAGATTCCGAGTTGTGTGTCGATTGGTTTCTGGTTTCGGAGGAGAAGACATTTGAAATTCTGATGGAAGAATAATAAAAATAAGTAGATCTGTTCCATGAACAGATATATGGCTTCCAAGAGTACCTGCACTCGAACTATACGTGCTTTTCTTGTACTTCATGTTCAATCCCGTTATCTGGTAAAATTACATTTTTTAAGAACTGCTGTAGATAATATTTCTTGTCGTTCGGATCAATCGCCTATGTGGTTTTGGAGAAGAGCTATATACAGACACAACGCTGGTTACAAAATCAGCTAGATGATTGGCCATTCAACAGTAAACAGGTTAATCAGGGATTGGCCATTCAGCAGTAAAGAGGTTAAGAAGTGAGTGACAATTTGATCTTTCCAATATGCTTAATAGACACTGGAAAATCGATGAAAAATATACCACTCTGCAGTATACGGGTTAATACAAATCTAATATTTCACAAGTATCTACAATAAGCACAAGTTGTATATTGGCATTCATAAGTTCATGGGTTAATTGGGCCAAATGGCCGACCAATATTAAATGACAATTAAATCCCTGTCACCGTACTCATATTTCCTAGAGCGTTTACAGTAGCAAATGCAGTTTATTACCCGATGGTAAACAGATATGAAATCACTATTAAATGTCACATTAATCATTTTTATTTGAGCCTCTACCAAAATGTGGTAACATGGAACCAGTCTGGTTGCTCAGGACCAGGTAGATGATTGGCTATTCAGAAGTAAATGGGTAAATGGGGAATTGACCATTCAGCAGGAAGAAACTTAAGAAGTGAATGACAATTCTATCTTTCCAATATGCTTAAACGACAGTGGAAAAATATTACAAAATCAATGAAATAAAAGTTAACATTCTGTAGTGTAAGGGTTAATGAAAATCTAATATTTCACCAGTAATAGGCAGGAACAACTTCCAGTCAAATTGTTCTGTAAAATATTCAGCAGGGATCCTTTGCATCTACAATAAATGCAAGGTTTACATTGGCATGCAAAAGTTCATGGGTTAATCGGCCGCATAGTCAACTGGTATTAAATGACAATTAAATCCCTATTACATTAATCTGCTTAGACCATTTACAATAGTAGTTTATTAGTCTGCGGTAAACAGATATGAAATGACAATTAAATGTCACATTAATCATTTTATGAGAGCCTCTAGCAAACTACATAATAAATAAGAAAATTAAAATCTAAACAGATTTGTTGTTTACTGGTGGATCTGGTTAATATTCCCACACACTATGTGGACACTAAATCAGGTAACATGGAACCAGTTTGGTTGTACTAGAACCGGTGGTTCTAAGGAACTACCCAGCAGAGAAATTGATTAATAATCCAAGATGGCCGCCAAACCAATCATCCCTCATTTTGAACCGTACCAAATTCGAATTCAGGGTCCCAAAGAACTGAAGTATAGCAATTTTCGTTGTCAAAATCCATCAAATAAAAAAGTTCAAACTGTCTGCCCAGATGCTCAAAACTGATTGGTCCAGCGCGGCCATGTTTGTTTAGATATGAACTACTTATGCGCTATCTTCTATTGCTCACATGAACTAATCCTATTCTCCAAATTTCAACTTGATGGCGTCAATAACTCCAGAGGAGAAGATTATTTTGTGTTTTATGACGTCATCAAGATGGCCGCCAAACCGGCAGCCAATCATGTTCCCTTTAGCTATTTGATCCTAGGCCTCATCTAGACCATAGATCCTGAATTGTATGGCAATTGCCCTGCTGGTTTCAGAGAAGAAGATTGAATTTCTGGCAGAAGAATAATAACACGAGGTATCAGAAGCTACCAAATATCTCGCATTTTTTAGTTACCACAGAACCCAGTCTGCCCAGGACTAAATATTCTGTGAAAAAATAAAGTCCAAACCATGTACATATCCGAAAAATAATCAAAGTCTAAACCCATGATAAATATGGCAAAATCTTTCAGAATCTATTTCCTTTTGATGTGGACTAGTCCTAAGCATGGTATAGAACAAATCTGTGAAGTTTTATTCAAATCTGACAATCTCTTGTTGCCTAAATTGTCATTTGAAAAAACCTTATCCACAGCATAATGACTAATAACCTGGATACAGATCAGCCTTAAAATAATCAAAGTCCAAACCCTGTAAAAGTATGGAAATATTTTGAAAATAAATTTCCTTTTGATGTGGGCTAGTCATAAGCATGGTATAGAACAAATCTGTGAACCGTAAAATAATCAATGTTCAAATGCCGAAAGAATATGGAAAGATTTTGAAAATCAATTTGCATTTTTTGTAGACAAGTCCTAAGCATCGTATAGAACATCTCTGTGAAGTTTTATTCAAATCGCATAACCCCTTGTTGGTGTAAATGTTGTTTAAAAAAAACTTAGCGCAGCATAAACCTATACCTGGCTATATAACCTGCATACAAAGCAGGCATAAAATAATCAAACGGTGAAAAAATCTGGGGAAAATTTCCTTTTGATATGAACTAGTCCTAAGCATCCCACAGAATAAATCGCTGAAGTTTTCAAATCACCTGACCCCTTGTGGGTGCAAATGTCATTTAAAAAAAGCTTAACACAGCCAAGAACCATAACCAGCATATAAGCTGCATGCAAATCAGCACTGAAATAGTCAAAGTTCAAACTCCGAAAAAAGTCGATTTATTTTTTACGTGAACTAGTCATAAGCATCGTATAGAACAAATATGTGAGGTTTTTTAATTGGATATCTATCCCCTTGTGGGTGCAAATGTCATTTTAAAAAAGCTTAACACAGCTAAGAAAGATAACTCTTGACACATAAAATATTCTATGTTCAAACATGATAAAAGTATGGAGAAAATTATAAAATCAATATAATTTCGATGCAGACTAGTCCTAAGCATCCCATGGAACACATCTGTGTAATTTTCTTTTAAAATCGGATAACTACAAATGTCATTTTAAGACGATTAATCTGTCTGGACGCCGACGCCAACGCAAATGCCAACGATGACATTTTTTCCGACTCTCCCAAAATCTCTTTTTTCAACTTCATGAATATGCGAGATAATAATAATAATAATAATAATAATAATAATAATAATAATAATAATAATAATAATAATAATAATAAATGAAACAATCACTCTTGTCGTCCAGAGCTTCGCTCTTGGAAGCCTAAACATAGCTGCAAGCAGCAATGAAGTGTCCCAAGAACTATGCCACTGTAATTTACTATATCTTATTGGCTTACTCGCCAAATTTGACCTCTATCCACCACATCTACCCCAACCGCATGCATATGCTGTAACACGTCAACAGACTGCAAGGTTATAGAGAATAGAAGCTGTAGAAGAGAGACAGAACAATATAAGTTTCAGAGAGGCTGCTCAATAGTGGACCTGAAGAGACTTATGTTTCCTCATGGGCTGAAGACTGTTCAGTCAGAATCTAAATACAGTTAAAATGCTACAGATGAGAGCAACAGCTCATGAGATGAGTTGGTGGCAGAAGTAGACGAGGCTGCTGCTAATGGGATGGTCAATGAAACGAATGATATACCATGCAGATCAAGGTCTGAGGATATACTTGATTGTTATAGGCCAGATGAAGTAAAGCAGGTGCAGAAGGAAGATGAATCCCTGTGCAAGGTGCAACAATTAGTTCACCTAGCAGATTGTAACTGTAAAGAAAATGTGTATTTCTTCAAGAAAGATGGACTACTGTTTCGTCATTGGGAATCCAGCAGTTGAATCTATCCAGTGATGTGTTAAGCTGATGAAAGTAACACATGATATTTCAATGTCAGATCATCTAGGCATAGGCGAGATAAAAACAAGTTTGATGATGAACTGTTAATTGCCTGGTATATTTAAAGATGTTGCCATGTACTTGTAGCTCATGGGGTTGCGTCAGGCCATTCCGGTGTGTGATGTCAGGTCGCCGTACTACATGTGCATGATGAACGAGACGGCTGGTTAGCTCCCGGTCTCGGGGTTTTGGATCCCATGCGACACTGACCTGTGGTTAACAAAGACCAGCTCCTAAGGCTGGTGGAACTCAATTGTTCTGGTGGGGCCATGTGACCATTGCTGCTAACATTAAATTGAATGGTGTCATCCCACGAATTGGTGTCACCGGTATGCCTGTCCATAGCAATTTTGAAGCTATGGACTTACAAGGATTGTGATAAGTCTAAAAATAGTAATTAAGAACATATAGCATATACAAACCGTAATGTTTGTTAGATAACAATGAGCATTCAAATAATACATGACACAGAGACAGCTTATGAACCTCTACACGTGGAGACACCTGAGGTACCGCACAGACCCTTGAGTCCGCAGTGGTACCCCGCAAAGGAGGCTCCCGCTTACGAGATTACTATTTAACTAAATATAAGTTATAATACCTCTAAGCTGAAAAAGAAGAGGAGACGAAACTCCTAGCGTGACGAAAGACATTGTGCCTCATGCGGGCATTACCTCTAGATGCTATAAAAATTGTGGTGAAAAGTAGTAACCTCGTGTAGGCCGCCGTCACTGGATATCTTTTCGAGAGGTGAGTGCCTCACGTGGGCCTCCGTTACAGAGTTATAGCACGGACTGCGACCTCAGTGTAAAATTGTTGGTGGCGGGAGAAAGTGATGCATATATAAATGTTGCTGTATAGTATTTCCTAATGCACTGCAGTCCTAAATTTTCTACAAATAAGCAAAACATATCAACAAGATGGCCGCTGGCCACTAACCAAGTACAAAACGATGACAGTATATGATTAGATTAAAACAGTGGTAATACAGGTTGATAGACATATTATGGCGCGGCTAGTTGAAGCACCTTACAGTAAACAAGGATAACTATAAACAGTAATATAAAGAAATTATAAGATGCGGTCCAAGGACCGGTATGGCACCCATTAGTCTTCGGTACCTTTTACAGTGATAAATTATAATAATTAAAGATGTAATTAAAGATATCATGTATAGTTACTTGAATACCCAGTAGCCATTCTTATATAACGGGCTACTATGTTACTGAAATTGAGACGTCACTATACTTGTGACGTGAGTTGACACGTTGTCTGAAAGCTGGATACGTCTCCGCATGTAGATCTCCCGCAAGACAGGGTCCCCGCATGCTGCTCCAGGACGGAAGCGGTACAAACTCAGGACAGTAAAACACAGTATAAGCAATGTCTACCGAATAGTTAGTAAGTTCTACATAATAATACTGTAGTGAGGTTAGTTCCATTCTGATGACGGTAAGTTAAGAAGGCTAATGATAACCCATTAACAGGTAGGGTTATTAATATAATTGTAATTATGCCTGTACATATTAAAGCTTAACGGTGTGGGGTGCGCCAAATAGCTCTTGTGGCTCACCGGGCAAAGTTTACTTGGCTGCGGTCGAAGCTTGAAACAGGACACACACGACATGCAGTGTGGTGGTTGAAGGTCCACTTTTCGGCGTGGCTGGCAGATCCGGTGAGTTATCCACCGAGGAACATCGCCGCTCTACGTCAGGTAGAATTACATGAGTGGCCCGCTAGGCCTCACCGCAAAAACATTATATATATATATATATATATATATATATATATATATATATATATATATATATATATATATATATATATATATATATATATATATATATATATATATATATATATATATATATATATATATATATATATATATATATATATATATATATATATATACGCACGCGATTATGACGCCATTTCTATATTTTGAGCATAATTTGCAGGGAGAAATCGTCGATAACTCAGCCATTTCTGTACCGATTTTAAAACGGTTTATAGTTTTGAATAACCCGTCCAATTCCGGTTCTGATTCATACCAGAAGGCACGGGAACAAGTGATTTATAATAATTAACGATTACCAACTCGGTACACTAAAAGTACCAAATTCGAGGGTTAAAGAGATACGTAGTAATATTCCTACTCAAAAGAGGAGTGTGATGAATCTAGATGGTTATTGCAGTAACCAGCCATTACTAGCCCTATCAGCACATGTTTCCCTGGAGAGGTAATATGAAACCTAGGTATGGGCTATGAGGCCTATAGCAATGTGCAATAGGAGACCCGGGAGATTGATACTACCAGGCATGAGAACAGGACGTATCTTATAACAAAGAACCTCTGATAATTGTGTGTTGGCATATTTGGTTTTACATTTAATATGAATATCGCGTGAAAGGATAAATCGATTTTGATTCTGTAAAGTTCTAAATGGGCGCGCTAGAGGATTATACACAAGGAATATAAAGAATGTTTTTTCAGATCCGAGAAGTAGTCAGGCTATCACCAGTTCAATATTGAAAGTGAAAATTTGGGTTTTTTCATGACTGACAGGTTTTATGAGATTTAATTATTTTTCTGCATGAATCACCTTAGTTTTAGGCTGGCTAACTATATTCCAAATTTTGATCTTCCATTGACATTTTCTGATCAAGGGAAGGTAATTGATGCCAAAAACGAAATCTGGTAACATTTACCCACAAAGGGATAACCTTGACATATGACATTTGACCCAAAATTATGAGAACCCTTTGTGACCCCGAGGGCAACATCATAACCAAGCTTGGTGATGATCTGATTAAAACTCTAGGTGTAGTCTCAGGTCAAAGATCAATCCTATGGGACCTTTTTTCCCATGGAAACGTGTGTATCAACTAAAAAAATTCAAAGTTCCAGATTCAGATTCAGATTCAGAAAGCTTAAATATCAAAATATAGCCATTTTAGTGGCCAGAAGCCAATAACTAAGGCATGCAGAAAATTGATTAGCCGATGAAATTCAAAATTCCTGCCAAAATAGTTTATTAGCCATATCTCGGCCATTTACCAACATATCCCGATTTTGTTTTCAATCTTGGACGGAATTTGTCATTCGTGTAAAAATTGTATGAAATATAGATCCAATTTCGGGGAAAATCAATCAAATAAATATGGCCACCAGAATGCTTAAATTTGATTGGCCCGTGGTGGCTCTGTTTTTTTTAATATGAACTTCCCTTGATCAAATTTTAATGGCCACAGGCCTTAAGCATACATTACAAATTTTAGCCCGGCCCATTCAGCTCTTCACGAGAAGATATTTTTTGCGAAAACTAGGTCATCCAAGATGGCCGCCAGATATTTCGTCCAATCAGCTTGTCTCAATCAAACTGCATTCAGCTTTGCATATAGACAAGATTTCCTCAAGTTTACCTCAATCGCTTCAATTGTCTTATAGAAGAAGAGTTATGGAAATCTAAAAAATGTATTGAAAATGCAAGATACCGCTGACATAATCGACCAATCACGTTCAGTCATGATCATCGACTAGCCCTTATGGGTCTATATCATGATGCCATGTTTCATCTTTTTGTACGACATTGTTTTGATGGTACTCAGCTTTGAAATATTTGCTTGAATAATTACAAAGAATAATCTTGACAATTACAATAGGGTTCCACAGAAATACGTTTTGGACCCTTAAAACTAATGATCCTGAGTAAAAGTAATAATCTGCGATTCCAATCTTTGTTAAACTGTGTAAAACTATCAGATTATGAATGGAATAGCTCTTTATAGCACGTCTATGCTCAGAAATTTAATCAGACAGGCTCAGAACTCATTTCCCAATTTCGAAAGATATCATTTTACGTTTTTTCGAATATCTCGAGAACGGATGAACGTATTTTGATTCTGTAAAGTGCTAAATAGACGCACTGGGTAATTCTATCCTCCGAACATTGTTCACATCCGAGGCCAAATAAGCGGGCTATCGATGGTTGAATTTTGAAAGTGAAAATTTGCCGTTTGTCCATGACGTACAGGTTTTAGGAGATGTAATAATTATTGGAGAATTGGAGATACGAGTGTGCGTATGTGTTGACTCTTAACAAGTTCAAATCAAATTTTAATGATAGTTATTTTCCACGCCCTCTTAATAATGTGCCAATTTCTATGCCTTCAGGGCCAAATGTGCATGCCATTGAACGAAAGGAAAATTAAAAAATATACATTATGTGGAAATAACGTCATCACAGCGACATCGACTGCATATAACATTAACCGTAGGTTATGCTATTAGTCTAGAGGCGTATGAAAAAATTGTGCACTTTGTGATACAAGTATGAAATTTTGACAGGTGGGTGCTGTGGCGGCCATTTTTCAAAATAACCGCCATGAAGATTTTCAATCTCTCATATCTCGGTTAATAATAGAGATAGGAACTTAATTTTGGTGTCTATATCTATGTTTTCCAGGTCACGGAATCCAAATATAGCGCAATATTCTAAATATCTTGTGTCAGCCATTTTGTTTTCCAATATGGACCCCATTTTACGTTAGAATTAATAGTTTTCTTAATATCTTAGCTCAAAATAACGATATAGACTTGATTTTTGTCTCTACACCAATGTTTTCATGTCCAAGGATTCCGATAATAACAATATTTTTTATGTATTCTATGTAGTTTCCTGTGGCCTGTTCCACAACGGTTTCCGTTTATCAACATCGTCTGATTCGGTACCATAGCACAGTCCATAACTCAGATATTCCACTACGCCACTAAATGCTCTGTTTTATTTATGCTAATTCTTTTAGGAACAATACATTAAATATCCTATACCTTTTATTATATTAAATTTTATTTTTCTCTTTATTTTTCTTCAGATTCAAGTAGCTGAAAAGGGCAATACCATTGAAATTTGTGACAAGTGACATTTCTCCCCCTACTGTGTCAGCCATAGATTGGAGTAACTGTTTCCTGTGTGAACAAGTAACAGATGAACGATTGATTTGTCCCTTGAATCATGCAATTGGTAGTGCTGGATACAAAACACTATTTAAGAATCTTCCCATCTTCTATGAGCTTAGTCAGTTGTCATCCTCTGTAAAACTGGATCGTCTTGATGATGGCAATGGTCTTGAATCCACATTCTAACAAAGCATGCCAAGTATCATAAGAACTGTAGTTTAAAATGAGAAAACCCTTCAACGTGCAACGAAATGCGAGAGTACTGATGAGATAGTGCCGGTGCCTGAGAAGTTTATACGACGACAAAAGATATCAATATCAATTCATCCAGACGCAACCTGTCTCTTCTACAACCAACCTGGGAAATCAAATAACCCCCTCCGCAATGCATCCACTGGAGATCTTGATACAAAAGTAAAGCAATGTGCCATTAATCTTTAAGATCAGTCTTTATTAGCTACGTTGACTAGAAGTGATGTCGTAGATATAGAGATGAAATATCATCCTCCATGTTTGGTAGCCCTCTTATAACAGACAAATCTTGGATAGTAATGAGGCAACACTAGTATTCCAGCTCTCAGAACTAACGAAACCATATACGTCCTGACTATATCAGCTAAAAGAGGATGCACGATCAAACATCCATGCGACCAGATTCAAGAATACGATACTTGGATACTTCCCAGAGTTAGAGGAAAACTTTGAGCGCCGTACCAAGTGGAACTATTAGCACATCTATTACGAAAATGTGTCGACTCAGCGGAGAAAGCGAAACCGTCATTATGTCACGTGTTACCAATATTAGCTGTCGTGAATTGTTCAACAATGAATGCCCATCATTTGATGGTACGTTCACAGGTGATTGCCAGCACAGATTAGTACCTTCATCACTGCTAACGCGTGTTACCATGACATTCCATGCCACCCATGGTACCACCATCAAGAACGAAGTAAATTATCAAGCACAAGCCACACGGTCTCTCTCTCTCTCTCTCTCTCTCTCTCTCTCTCTCTCTCTCTCTCTCTCTCTCTCTCTCTCTCTCTCTCTCTCTCTCTCTCTCTCTCTCTCTCTCTCTCTCTCTCGGAATCGAACAATCCAGTGCCCCATTGCCAAGTCAACCCGCCATATTGTCAAACTTTCAAACGACCACACCTTGCTACCATCAATTCTGGCTAGTAAGAATTCACCTATTTTAAATTGATCTCAAATAACATTGCCAATATGTGTGTGATGTCATCGGTGCACCACAAGACTGTAACAACCCAAACGAGGAGCTCTATGCAAAGGACAGAAAGCATGTATCATTGGCTGCTTACCATACTAAACATCAATGTGAGAATAACAGTCAAGCATCAATCAGTACACTGCTGCCATTATTCCCAGATGAATCCAAGTCAGTTGCCATGATAAACCAATCAATGGGTGTATTGAGGAAATCTGTCAATATCCTCAACCAAGGTCAAACACCTGTCATAGCCTGTGACCAGCCCATATAAAATCGCCAAGGAAATTCAATGGACATGGCCTGACACTCATGGGGAAGACTCATATGTGGTGATGTTGGATGGGCTTCATATGAAGATGACATTGATGGAATGTTTGGGTGACCTACTTGACGGAAGTGGCTGGACATCACCGATATCACAGGCTGAAATAGTTAATTCTGGTACAGCAGATAGTTTCGTGTTTTAAGTCTTCTCATGCAAAGAAGGCAACAAGAGCCCACAAGTGACAGCTTGTGCACTCTACAAACTCCGGCAAGACGCTTACACCGAAGATGGAGCTAATGTATCTCAAGACGCTTGGTCCAATGAACGAAGAGCAGCAAGTGCACAGTTCAAATACTGGGAACTAATCTTCAATACTGAGCTAACCATTCTGACATGGGACAGAGCCATCCATGAAGGAAACTTTCCCTTATGCTGAAACCCTGTCTACAGTACAGACATTATGTACGATCAGTAGCAGTACATCTACTGGACATGTTGACATTACAGAACAGATACGTCCACTACACACGCAGAGTTCTGCAATGGTAATTTCACAGTGAACATATCTAATCGACCTTTCTCCAGGATGTCCCTAGATGAGTGCCATGGGCGGAACAATGCTTGCGTGAAGGATGAGGGTGGAGCAGTCGGCCTGACTGAGAGGCCAACAGCCCTACTAAGATGGATGGCATCAGGTCCTGAAATGGCTCCTGTTGTGACAGAGTTCCTTGGTGGATTGTACAAGACAGACCCAGATACACAGACGCATCACCATGAGGATAAAGCGGGTGATTATCCCCACGTTTTACAAAAAACGTCGGAGATATAATAATCGCCTCCATCCACCCGTCCATCTGTCCGTCGCGCAATCTTCTCCCAAATTGTTGCGTGGAATTTAACTAAATTTGGTATGTAAGTTACCTATATAATTGCGAATTGCACGACAACATTTACGATTGGCCCCACCCTCAGGGAGTCGGGAAGGAGTCAAAAGGTCAGGAAATTTATTCTAATACAACTTCAGTCGACGGAATTCAACCAAATTTGGTAGGCGGATTAGCTATATGATTGTAGAGAGCAATAGGACATTTGCATTCAGATGGGTGGGGTGGGGGACAAAAGGTCAAAGTGGTCAATGTAGGGATATGGGATGATACGTCATCGACCGAGCAATCTAGTTGGATTTGTCAATGAGATTCAATATCATTGACCACTATTATAGTGTGAGCTAACAATTATAAAAAGTGATAGTCACTTAATGTTATTTAATGATATGTCAAATGATGACCTCTTTTTACCATTATTATATATCCTATAAAACACTATATCAATATCGAACTGCTGAAAATTAGTCAAATTATCCATACTCATTAACTATCTATTTAAACTCATCTTTATATCAGGATACAGAAATCACAATCTGGTCAACAGACTTTCACAATTTGTTCGATACATTTAAGTTGTAAAATATCTTGTCTCCAAATCCCTCTCAGACTGCCGACATTTACTGAAAACGAATAATGAAATATCCAAATATTTGACGTAATTCTTTGTGACAACTACACAGAACTTGATGACTGCAAGACTGGTGTCTCTCTATCCAAAGATTTTATTCAGATTCATTGGTGTACCGGTAATTCATTTTTTTTTTTAGTCAAAATATTTAAAAATAACTATAAATTCTTTTAGTAAACGGTGGTCATATTTGAAAACAAAATGACTGACACAAGATAATTTGAAGATTACATTATATGTGTGTTCTTTGACCATGAAAACATAGTTATAGACACCATAATTAAGTTCCTATCCCTATTATTACCCGGGATATGAGAGATTGAAAATTTGCATGGTGGCCATTTTGAAAAAGGTCAAATCTGGTTGGGGTCAAATTTTGAAATAAACTGTTATGGGCCATAGTAACTCTGGTCTATATGTGTCCCCTGGGCCTATGGAACCCTTAAGGATTGTATTAGATCCACGGCACCGGCACACCTAAACCATCTCAGTATACATGCCGATTTCCAAGCTTCCTCTCACATCCAAGATAATTCAGCTTACTGGGCCGCTGCTGGGCCGATAACGAGCCGATACTGAAAGTATTGGCACGGTATCGGTCCGGCATCGGCCCAGTAAACTGCGTTATCCGGGATAATATCAGCAACATACGTTTGTGTAGTCTTAGTTTGATTTCGAGATACTTACCATAGCCTTATTGACTTTCCGAGCATCTGGATCATTCGAATGTTGCTTGACCCATTCCTTCACCTTCTGCTCTGGCTGTCCGTACTTAGCACACACAGCATGGCACAGCCACAACACAGAGATTAACGTAAGGAATCCTTTCATGTTTTGCATTATATCTGACACCATACGTGCATTCATGAACTGTTCTTGGTAGCGGAGCCAAAGCTAAATATGCGCAGAATACTCTGTTTATCGCGCTTTATATGAAGGGAAATGTGTTTGATATCCTTCTCTTTGTCCTCTTTCAGCCACCAAATATAAAGCTACTTACGATCTCACACATATTCAATTGATTATCCTGAAATGAAGGTTTTCCAACCAAGATCCTTTCAAACTATTCAAATCTGCTTCGATATGGGTATACCGTGATTTCAAATTCTAGACTCAGTTGTGAATGTTGAAATCTGGTGCATGTTACGAAAAGAATATGATTGAATCTCGCTGCTAACTTAGACAACAGCAACATTAAACAATATTGTCAAAATAAGCCTAATTGGCAGGATTTAATAAATTGATAAATCTATCAAATATACCATTTCACTCATACAGGATGGAATGGGCTAATTTGATACTATGAACCCTAAAATAACAGAATTTCAATTTCAATAAACGCATACAGACAGCCTATTGACTAATTTGAAGCTACAGCTCCCGGTCAAAGTAGCTTAAAAATCCAAATATTCACATCAAAGTGTCTGGTACTGTAAATGATTTTCAGTATTTTGTCTTTTGTGTTTTAAAGGGTTAAATAGGTAAAGTACATTTATCACGTGACGTTGAATAACTTGCCAGTCTGGAGCAGAGAACTGTAAAATTCTGATATTTGATCAGATATTATACATGGTTATGACTCACCAATTCTGAACAGGCATGTCGTATTCACAAACCAAGATTGAAAATCCAATGTGATAGATTTATCTTTGCAATAGAATTGCTAAGCTCATAATGAGATACAATTATTTACGCTAATCATTTGAACACTCAGCCATGCACTTGATAAAATACTCCAGACATACGTGTTAACAAACTCCCACTCAAGCACGCATCCCTTAGCTACGCATAGCATACAATAGAATATTTGTTTTCTTTCTACATCATCTTTTCTCAGGTAGTTCTGTGTGCCACACTAAGCAGCATCGGCAAGAGGCACTTGGGAATCGTCGGACCATCGGATGATTAATGTCACAGTCTCCATTAGGCTAGCGTTGAAAGAACATCCTCTTAAAATAGAGATTAAATGCATGTTTTTCTTAGGTAATTATGCTGTGTTATTGTCAACAATTTGTCTACTGGATGCATTTTGAGATAACTAAGTTAAAAGATCCGGATTTACATTTTTCTTCTTTATCTGTAGGTGATTAAACTGGCCTCTTGAAGGAAATTGTGAATAGAACAGATTACTCAATCCAATAGGTGTGGCTATATTTCCCACGATACAAGCGACATGGGAAAAGATGGCGCTTTTACGTTGGTCTCTGTACGTACCAACATAGATGAGAAACTAATGTCATCAAAGCTAGCGAGCTGACAACCACATTCAGAAGCAAGTCTGGCAATGTCTAACGTTCTTGTTCAAAGAGACATACGCCGCAGACTGTAAACTGTGCTTTGTAATCGGACGGTGGGCCTTCTATTTGATATATCAACGATTGTGTTCAAATCATTACTTCGGCATTGTCACTACGAAATGACGCGACCACTAAGTGTTACGTTGTCAATGGGTATGAGCCAATGGACCGTTCCACTTTTAGCTATGCCACGCCCATCTCAATCTAAGCTCCACACACACCACGGACGTGTTGGGATCGATCGATCTCTGAACACCCTGACTATCAATTTCCAGAAAACTATACTGTTAAGCTGTTGAATATTTTGAAACTAATTTGACTGGCTGATGTTGCTGCATATGGCAGTCAAAATAGTTTCAAAATATTCGACAGAATGTCTATTAAATAGTAAAGACTTTTTTTAAGACCGTTGTAATTTGTACAACGCGTCGGACTATTAAGTGTTAAAGGCTGACTATATCGAATCATTCATGATGTAATGATTATGACGTCGTCATAGACGTCACTTAGTTAATTATTAAGCCATATGACGTCAAATGATCGATGGATAATCTTGGAAAGGTCCATTGTCCGAAAAAGCAAAGGAAGATCCATTATATGTTTTCTTGCTTGAGTCATTCTCTGTCCAACAGCTGTCATCCAACTGGAATGGTGATGTTTGATCTGGTCACCATTCCCGTTGAAAAGCCTTTGTGTGTGTGTGTGCGTGCGTGTGTGCGTACGTGCGTGCGTGTTTAAATTCCAAGCTAGGTACGTTCCACAAAGCAAACATCGATGCAGGACCTTTTGTGCATATGGGGGTCTATATGGCATAGGCAAACATGTCAACAATGTAGATGCACTGGGAGCGTTCATTAGTGGTCATTGTCTCATTGCTACAATCATAGCCTTCAAACGCCTATGCAATCATCGGACAGCACGAGAAATGACAGACAATCGAGCCTAAACATAATCTCAAACTCTGATTGCAGAGCCAGTTCACCCACCTCACCCCTTAAGATAACGCAAATTTACCTAATGGAAATGCATATAAGATCAGAGAATGGTTTAAGGACTAAGAATCCAGACTATGAACCATTGCGCCCATTTGTAGCGCACAAAACACCAGAAGAAGATACTTAATATCCTAAGATATAGAAGTGCACATTGGCCTGACATAATCAGCAATGAGCTATTTAGGCATGCAGGTGATACTATTTCTAAATCAAGCATGCGCATAATAAGTTATGACTTCCATAACACGCACGCACGCACACGCACACATCATCCCACACACGCGCGCACACACGCATGCACGCACACACACACACCATCCTAACACCCACCCATTGCTGTTGTTGGTCAAGGTACACCTATCGTGCTGGCCAAGCCCAAGAATCCTGCAGGACTACCAGCAAACGTGTGGTATATCGTTCTCCTTAGCAACATCTGAAAGATGCCGTCCAATGTGGCTTTGGGTCACGTGATGATTGGTCGTTTTACTGGAGCCTGCCAGAGTGGCTTTACACCAGTATACAGCTGCTAGGACAGTGATTGGCGCAACGAATGCTTGTGTCTGTGGTCAGATTCAAACACTGAAACTTACAAAAGATGGTCATTGATATGTCCCAGGCATTTACTCAAAGATGTATTATCCTAGGTGTATTGCAACAGTTTCGGCGCAATGACAATTAGTTGTGTCTAATAAGACAGCTATTGGCAGATATCCAACTGGGGATAGGAGTAAAGCAGGCCTATGCAGTATGCGGAATTCCAGACGTCAATCCGTTCTCGACATGGAGATCGACGCTTTCCAATGATGTTTACACGCCATATTGTTGCAGTCTTGTCAACTTTTGTGGGGGCTCTCACCAACCGCAAGCAGTATCTGCACTGGCCTCCCAGCTAAAGATTGGGAATAAAGACGACGTAGACTCCATACGCGAGAAAAAGAGTCCTTTCGATGGTCTGCTCCCGGTATCAGCAGAACACCTCAAGAATGAGACTATCTTCATGAATTAAGCTACGGCCGAGTTTATCCATGTGCACCTATTAGATACTGATACGTTTAGTGACAAAGATGTCTCCCTGTCTGTCAGGGAGGGATGAATTAAGGAAGTGTAAATTATTTAGCTCACAGATGTGCAAATGTGAAACGCTGGATCTGCGGATTAATGACCCCTCTGGCCAACACACTACACTTGAATAATGTAACATGTACATCACTTGTGTTGTACAATGGACCTTTTCAGTTTTAGCTATGCCCCGCCCATCTTTAGCTAATTTCTACCCACGATTTGACCATGTTGGGATCGATCGATCGATCTCTGAACTCCCTGACTATCAATTTCCAGAAAACTATACAGGTAAGTTGTTGAATATTTTGAAATTAATTTCACTGGGTGCTGTTGCTGCCTATGGCATATTTATTAAATAGCAAAAACATGCAATTCGTACGTGTCGGACTATTAGGCGCTTAAGACGGACTAAATCTAGTCATATATGACGTCATGACTATGACGTCATCTTACGCGCCACGTAGTTGATTATGACGTCATATGACGTCATATGATAGATGGATAAGCTAGAAAGGTCATTGCAGTAGCTGGACAGCTCCAAAGCCAGTTCTAGATAAGATTGATGCATGTCACCCCCAAACCCCGTCACACTATCACCCATCTGTCTTCAATTTGGTAGTATACATTTTGATGCCGGATCGATATCTTGTCCGCTGCACTATAACTGATTTCCTAGAAATCTCTCCTGTTCATCCAAGACCCGTTCTTAGGTCACGGTGGATACATAAAATTAATAATCATGGCATATACGTCGTCACGACGTAGGTGTTGTTAGGGTATCAGATCAAATCCTAATGGGATTAACACAACCGTACTAACTAACATCAACATATAGGAGAGTAGAAAGCGCCGAAAGAATATGCGAACCCAAGCAATCTAGTTAATAAGCAAATTGTAGCTATAATATCTTCATATGATCATTCTCAGTCCACAAAGACAACTCTCCTCAATGGATGAATCTTGTTTTATCTATGTCCCACCCCTTCCTAGCTAAGCTCCACCCACGCTTTGTTCGTGAATCTCAAGTTCCAGAAAAATATACAAGTAAGCTGTTGAATGTTTTGAAACTAATTTGACTGGGTGCTGTTGCTTCAGCGCCCAGTCAAATTAGTTTCAAAATATTCAACAGAATCTTTATTAAAATAGTAAATGCATAAAATTCGTACAACGTGACGGACTATTAAGCGTTTATGACGGACTTAGATATGCCATTCATGGCGTGTTTGCTTGTGCCGTCAGCCTACCTGTGACGTAATAGTTTTTGACGTCATATAGTTGACTGACAGAGTGGATTCCTCAATTCACCCTTGGGAAATCCCCCCCCCCAACCCCTACCCCCGAATGGTAGACGAGAATATCAAATTTTGGTCTATCGTTCTGCTTGCCATGCCAGTCCTGGCCGTTTCACCTCAAATATTTACACCATCCGACAAGAAGTGTTGTTATAAAATACGATTTCTCATTTTCAGCCTTGATTTAGATAAGATCTGGATCCGGGTCAAGTCCGGTTTACATATTTCAGACAGGCAGACAGGCAGACAGGCTGGCTGACTGACATTAGTTTCGAGTTACAACAAAGAATGTTTCCTCGGGTACTTTTTCTCCTTCGGTGGCATAATGCTCACAGTGAAAAGCATTTTAAATGTTCCTAACTATAAAATAGACATCTTCTTTCTTGTGTTTGTCTGATATTGTTTTGGTACTAACCATAAGTAACCGTAAGTCAAGTGACATGTATAGCTATGTTAACAGGTTTAAACAACTCTTAGCAGCAATACTGCAACCCTGCCATGGCAGTACAGGAAGGACTCTCGTACTAGATCAGTGTTCCGTCGATTTTGGCATATTTGCAATAGAATTGTCAGATTACAAGAGAGGTAATGTATTGTGTTTAAATGATAAAACTTAATAACAAATTTAAATAAACCCAGTCACGTTTCAAACCAAATATCGCATAGCCTGTGCTAAATTACACCCCCACCCCCCCCCCCCCCCCCACCCCCACCCCCCCCCCCCCCCCCCAATTCTATTATTCATGCTTCCGCTAGAATAATCACCATTTGAAAATGAAGCTTTCACAAGACGGACATTGATATATGATAGGCGTTCGGGTTTCAGCATTTAATAAGTACCTACAATCCTGGACATATTGCCCCAATTTTGGGTGTAATAACGCCAGACTATGTAGGCTACATACAATGTTAAACCACACCCGCTAGCCGTTGACTAGAACATTAATACATATCTAATGTGAATTTCTTAAGAAATAAGTTATCAAAAATCCTCTCCATAGCCAAATCCAGCTGATCGTAATTTAGTGAAAAATGGCGCCATCATCTTAACTCCACAATTAACAATCATCATGGACGGGTGTGATGAAGTTGAATATTATTGATTAAGATGAAGGTGGCTGATATAATATAAAGCTATTCAGATTTTAGAGCAGTCGTCCTTAGCTCAAGTGCCGGAGACGAGTGCGAAGCAAGTGGAGCACTTTGTACTCGAGCATCATCATCCTTAGCGAGCCGAGCCATTCACACGCAATAACAACATCCTCTATACGTTACATAACATCCTTTTCATCAAATTTGATAAATTTGCTCAAATATGTTTAGATCGGGGCCGTTCGCGCTCTTGTCGCTTGCTCAATTTATTTCACAACACATTTTTATGCCAGAGGATATCCACCCTGTTAAAGATTATGACATGTTTTTTCATGAATTGCACTATTGGTTATATTAGCGCTTTCGTTCATCAAACCCGAGGATGGTTCAAAGCAGCAATACAGGCAATAAGGGGAATTAGCTTTCAAACACAAATTATTAGTTTCAAGATCTTTTTTAAAAATCTGAAATGCCTGCCTGCCTGTCTGACTGTCTGCCTGCCTGCCTGCCAGCCTGCCTGCCCGACGGATTGACTGTCTGGCTGCCTGCCTGCACGCCTGCTTGTTTGCGCGCGTGCGTGCATGTATGTTTATTAAATAGTAAACATATACAATTTGTACTACTAAATCGCGTCATTCATGACGTAATTGATTATGACGCCAGCCTACATGTTGCCTAGTTTATTATGGCGTCATATGAAACTGTATTCCTCCATTAGCCGTATTGTTAAGCAATGACTATTCGGATTTCAATGAAACCACAGATTATGGGATCAGACGCTATTAATTACGATGTCTTCAAGTTCGGTCTATATTGTTATGAGATTTAATCTCCATGTTAGGCCTATAACTAGAATTCATTCCATTCTGTGTAAATACTAAATTCATAATCTGTTACATGATAGTGTTAGCCTATGTTGAAGACGATTCGTACCGTGAGGATGACAGCCCAAAACCGCTGAAAAGCAGCCTTGTATGTATGTAGTTAACGCATTTGTGCAAATTAACTATTTTACTATTTAATAAGTATTCGGAAAGTGATTTGTCTGTGTGCTGTTGCCCATAGTGTGCATTACAATTTGAAACAATGTAGTTTCAGGAAGGCTGTTCAAGTATTCACCTGCCCAGGCATCTCCTCTGTGGTGTGTCATAGATCTAGCTTTATTAACTTAGATAATTTTCATGATAGTCAGCTGTGGGGTCTTTAGGGTCCTGGCAACCATTTGCCCTTCTGGCCATCATCCGAAGCAGGCACCAGCGCGCACTTGTTTGATTTTGATTGTTTTGGCAGCCCGTATGGTGACTGCGTCCGTCCGAGGACGAACTCAATCAGTCATCCTGATTGCGTCCCTCCATAGACCCATTGAAAAAGTCCGAAAGATTCTAATTCTAGCAACTTTGTTTTGATTTTGTAATCCGTATGTTGCATGATTCCGCCCGAGGACGAATCCATTCAGCATCTGGTTTACTTTGATTATGCCGAAATTTCTTGCCTACCTAGGCCTAACTCACGTTCACACAGTGATGAGCACTGTATGGCGGGACCTCAGTTTAAAATCCCATCCGAGAAGACTGAGCAAGTGGGGCCAAGTACATTGCTTAAGCGTACTCCAGCAGCTTGCTGTGCCCAGAATTGTCCGTCAGTCTGTCCATTTGTTGATTGGTTTGTCAGTCCGTTCGACAGACAGACATACCTACTGACGGACCACGAATGAGATGGGCACACGTCCATATCCCTCGTGGTCCATGGGCAGGCAAGCCCATCTGTTGTTCTGTTGTCAGTTCCAGTCCTCCATCTGTCTCTCTGCCAGCGTGTCGTTGTTAGGTTCGTTGCCGTATCAGGGCACCGGCTCTGGCTCTGAAAGAAAAAGAAAGAGGACAAAACTGAAAGAAAAATAATGAGAACAAAGGAAAACAAACACATGGACAAACATAGTCTTAGGGCATGTACTCATGTACTCTGGGTCATCAATTCATGACACAGGCACGCACGAGTATGTTAGTTATATTGTGTTTATAAGTGTTTGTAAGCTTGGCTGAACGTTTACGACCACAGCTTATCGACACGCTTGAATAAGACTGATGTGGCGTAATTTAGCGCTAACGTATACTGGTCAAATTAGTAAGTTTGTTCAATGTGACCACAGATTATCGACACGCTTGAATAAGACTGATGTGGCCTAATGAACGCTAAACATTCAATGCGAATTTTTATAAACAATACTTTATTCGTGACGCAGGCGCGCACGTGTATATTGATTATATTTTGTTTGTAAGTGTTTGCAAGTTCGTTTGAACGTTTACGACCACAGCTTATCGACACGCTTGAATAAGACTGATGTGCCGTAACTTAGCTCCAACTAATATATTAATTATATTTTGTTTAAGTGTTTGCAAGCTCGTGTGAATGTTTACGACCACAGCTTATCGACACGCTTGAATAAGACTGATGTGGCGTAATTTAACGCTAACATTTACTGGTCAAATTTGTAAGATTATTCATCGCGACCACAGCTTATCAACACGCATGAATAAGACTGAATGGCCTAATGAACGCTAAACACAGCTTATCAACACGCATGAATAAGACTGAGTGGCCTAATGAACGCTAAACACAGCTTATCAACACGCATGAATAAGACTGAGTGGCCTAATGAACGCTAAACACAGCTTATCAACACGCATGAATAAGACTGAGTGGCCTAATGAACGCTAAACACAGCTTATCAACACGCATGAATAAGACTGAGTGGCCTAATGAACGCTAAACACAGCTTATCAACACGCATGAATAAGACTGAGTGGCCTAATGAACGCTAAACACAGCTTATCAACACGCATGAATAAGACTGAGTGGCCTAATGAACGCTAAACACAGCTTATCAACACGCATGAATAAGACTGAGTGGCCTAATGAACGCTAAACACAGCTTATCAACACGCATGAATAAGACTGAGTGGCCTAATGAACGCTAAACACAGCTTATCAACACGCATGAATAAGACTGAGTGGCCTAATGAACGCTAAACACAGCTTATCAACACGCATGAATAAGACTGAGTGGCCTAATGAACGCTAAACACAGCTTATCAACACGCATGAATAAGACTGAGTGGCCTAATGAACGCTAAACACAGCTTATCAACACGCATGAATAAGACTGAGTGGCCTAATGAACGCTAAACACAGCTTATCAACACGCATGAATAAGACTGAGTGGCCTAATGAACGCTAAACACAGCTTATCAACACGCATGAATAAGACTGAGTGGCCTAATGAACGCTAAACACAGCTTATCAACACGCATGAATAAGACTGAGTGGCCTAATGAACGCTAAACACAGCTTATCAACACGCATGAATAAGACTGAGTGGCCTAATGAACGCTAAACACAGCTTATCAACACGCATGAATAAGACTGAGTGGCCTAATGAACGCTAAACACAGCTTATCAACACGCATGAATAAGACTGAGTGGCCTAATGAACGCTAAACACAGCTTATCAACACGCATGAATAAGACTGAGTGGCCTAATGAACGCTAAACACAGCTTATCAACACGCATGAATAAGACTGAGTGGCCTAATGAACGCTAAAACACAGCTTATCAACACGCATGAATAAGACTGAGTGGCCTAATGAACGCTAAACACAGCTTATCAACACGCATGAATAAGACTGAGTGGCCTAATGAACGCTAAACACAGCTTATCAACACGCATGAATAAGACTGAGTGGCCTAATGAACGCTAAACACAGCTTATCAACACGCATGAATAAGACTGAGTGGCCTAATGAACGCTAAACACAGCTTATCAACACGCATGAATAAGACTGAGTGGCCTAATGAACGCTAAACACAGCTTATCAACACGCATGAATAAGACTGAGTGGCCTAATGAACGCTAAACACAGCTTATCAACACGCATGAATAAGACTGAGTGGCCTAATGAACGCTAAACACAGCTTATCAACACGCATGAATAAGACTGAGTGGCCTAATGAACGCTAAACACAGCTTATCAACACGCATGAATAAGACTGAGTGGCCTAATGAACGCTAAACACAGCTTATCAACACGCATGAATAAGACTGAGTGGCCTAATGAACGCTAAACACAGCTTATCAACACGCATGAATAAGACTGAGTGGCCTAATGAACGCTAAACACAGCTTATCAACACGCATGAATAAGACTGAGTGGCCTAATGAACGCTAAACACAGCTTATCAACACGCATGAATAAGACTGAGTGGCCTAATGAACGCTAAACACAGCTTATCAACACGCATGAATAAGACTGAGTGGCCTAATGAATGCTAAACAAAATGTGTTCTGATTATGTGCTGTGTTTGTCTGATGCAAGCACGAACTCGATTAATGCGTGGTTGATCTGTCGGTCACGCATCATTATAATGTCTTCTATAGGGTCAAGATCGAAATTTCCCTTTCTCAGCGTATTGATGAGTTCCTTTCTAATGCCTGTATATTCGGTGCAGCAAAGGAAGAAATGGTCTAGAGTTTCAGTCTCCTTGCAGGCCTCACATTGGTCTGTGTCTGGCAGATTGAGTTTTTTCGCATCTGGTTAACGCTGATCCGACCCATTCTGATATGGCGTAATACAATGTCGCCTTGGCATCCTGGGATGTGGTTTTGGTATTTGCGTTTGACTCCAGGGCCGATTCTGAACAGGAATCTGCCAGTTGTGCTTTCGTCCCATTGTCTTTTCCATCTGCTGTTGTATGCCTTTTGACTAGGGCGTTCGCTTCGGACTTTGAGAGTCCTATGCTGGTCCTAGTTCAATCTTTGAGTGCTTGTTTGGCTGCCTCGTCGACCTGCTCATTGCCTTTGATGTCAACATGGCTTGGGACCCAGTCCATGTCCACAGTTTTGTTGTCAGTCACCACAATTGCATACAGCTGCCGGATTTCCTTGATTAGGTTTCTCTGCTCTTGCTGCTGCTAGATTTGAAGCTCTTCACCGAGCTTAGTGAGTCTGTGAGGATAACGTATTTGCCTGGATTTGCTGTTTTAATCCATTCCAGAGCCTTTTTAATTGCGACCAGTTCGGCTGTGTATATCGACAGGTGATTCGGAAGTTTGTACTTGAGGACTTCTTCCTGGTCGCCTATGACTACTCCTGCTCTGCATTCGCCAGAGTTGGGCATTTTGGAGGTGTCGGTATAGATTTTCCTGTGCTCCTTCCATCTGTTATCGATGTTTTCCAGAGCATAGCTCCTGATTAGCGTCGGCAGGTCTTTCTTGCTTATCTGTGAGGATAGGCTGTCATGCACCTTGATTTGCGGTAGTAGCCATGGCGGATCAAGAGCCGGCCTTGAGCTTTCTATTTCGACGTTTACCAGTTCAGTGGTGTTGGCGAGCTCTAACAGGCCTGGTGGTTTGGTCTTTTTGGTCATTTTGGGCAGTACCTTGTGTCTTAGGTGCTCCTTGCATGGAAGACATACCTCCCTGGTAGGGTGGGTGGGCGCAGAGTTTTGTAGGTATATCCAGAATTTGAGACGCCGTTCCTCTCTTTGCAGATCTAGTGGTATTTCTCCGCACGCTACATTGATTGTATCTCGAGGGCTACTCTGGGAGGCACCACAGCAAATGCGCAGGCATTTTGTTTAGAGGGTGTCAATGGTTTCTAACAGTGACTTACTCGCTGTGGTGTATGCTTCACATCCATAGTCTATCCTTGACAGGATTAGGCCGCGATATAGCATAAGCATGCTCGGAAGGGCTGCACCCCAGGTGTGCTTTGTTAATGAGCGAAGGAGATGTACTTGCTTGAAGCACCTCTCCCTCAGACTCTTGATGTGGGGGTTCCATGTGAGCGTTTTGTCGAATGTTAATCCCAGGAATTGGGCTTCAGCACATGACTTGATTTTCTGTCCGTTGAGGAACAGATTTGCATCATAGCCTAGGTATTTAACATTGGCAAAATTGATTTGAACTTTTTTCAGCAGACAGTTTGAAACCATTTTTTGCACCACCTTGAGACTATGTCAAGAACTATTTGCATGGTCTTTGGTGCCCAGTCTATCTTCGCATATTTGTTCCACAATGCTGTGTCATTAGCGAAAATAGACCCACCTATTGCGTTGGGACCCAGTGCATCGTCTTTTTCAATGTCTATGGGTAGATCACTCATCATGATATTGAACAGTAGGGGGCTTATTACACCACCCTGCGGGTGCCGTTTTCCAATGTTTGTTCCCTATACATGTGTCCATTAACACGGATGCTAATCCTTCTGTTATCGAGAAAATCTCGTATCCAGAATAGGATGCGGCCACGGTAGCCAAAGTCACAGAGCTTTTTTAGAACTCCATTTCGCCACATCATATCAACGGCTTTCTCAACGTCTAGGAAAACTCCTATTGTTATGTTTCCTCTTCCCGCATCTAGAGCTTTCTTGGCTGCCTCGGTCAATCTGACTAGGTGATCAGTAGTGCGTCTGCCCTTTCTGAAGCCACTTTGTCAAGGGTGGAGTAGAGCGTTATGTTCGAACTCATGTTCTAGGCGGTTTTTATCATCCTCTCCATGACCTTGCCTAGACAGCTCGTTAGGGAGATTGGCCGGTATGATCTTGGGTCAGTTTTGTCCTTTCCTTGTTTTGGAATAGGCACCACGATCTCAGTTTTCCAGACTGAGGGCATTTTGCCAGAGCTCCACACGAGGTTGTAGAGACTAAGTAACATTTGTTTGCCCTCTGGAATATTACGAAGCATGTCATATTTCAGGCCATCCTCACCTGGTGAGGAGCTTTTACCTCTGCCAAGGGCTTGGTCGAGTTCCATTCTGTTGAAAGTTTTGTTGATGTCTCGGTTGTTAAGGTCTTCACATTTCCCTGTGCTGAACATGCGATTGATGTGCTCATCGACCTTTGTTTTGGTAGTTAGGAAATCAGGGTCATGGTTATCATTGCTACTGGTCGCAATGAAGACTGAGGCAAGCGCTTCAGCTTTTTCATGTCATTAGCATGCTTTACCCCATTTGCTATGAGGGTGGGTAGGGTTTTTTTGGACTTGTTTTTTTCACTGGCAATAGCTTTCGCTTTGCACCATATTTGACTTGTTGTGAAGCGAGTGATTTCGGAGAAGTATTGCCTCCAGTGATCGCGGTTTGCCTTTTTAATGGTTCTTGTTACCTTGGCCTGGAGTCTCTTGTGTTCAACTAGGCGTTCAATGCTGAAGTTTCTCTTTAGTCTATTCCAGGCAATTTTCTTGAGCTTTACTGCTTCTTGGCACTCGTCGTTCCACTAAGGCACGCGTTTGTGTTTGGGGTTATTGTCTGGCTTTGATTGGGGGATGGCTGAGTTGGCAGCCTTGTAGAGAATCCCCATACATTGTTCATAATACTCCTCGGTGCTGGTGCCGGTGATTCGCCCGTGGTGCCTATCTACGAGGTTTCTCGATTTCCCGCCATTAGAAAAGTGGAATATTTTGAAAATCATTTAACTGCAAAGGCAGCAACAGTTATAAGTCAAATTAGCTCCAAAACAGTCGTCAGAATTTGTGAAAATTAGCATCGGAAATTTTGTGAGTCTTTTATGAAAAACAGTGGGCCTAATTCATTTTTTTAATTGGCCTCTAACGCTTCAGCCTATAGCCTTCAGAGGGGGGACATTAAACAGTTAGCAATCAAATGTTTCCGATCACTGGCGTATAATCAATTACTTATATATACATTTGCGTTCATGGATTATGACTTGAGAGGTACAGACTTAATGTCAGGAACAGATGTTTATACAACTACTTTGTTAGAGCAATCAAACCATCGACGCATTAGACTAAACACTAAATTATGCCTGTTTAAAATAAATAATCGATTTTTGCTCGATTAAATCGATATTTTTTATTTTTCTATTTTTTTTATTTTAAAGTCGATTAATCGAGTAATCGGCAGGAAAAATAATCAACTATCGATGAAAGATCGATTAGCCGAACAGGCCTAACACCATCACCAATGTAGCCATAGCTACATTCGTCTAAAGCCATAAACTTATAATTGGAAACCACAAGTTCCATCAAACTATGGATAATTTCCTCTGTAGCTCAAATTAACCTGGGTTGAGTGGTGCTTGAAGGGGGACATGTTTGTCATCCTCAGCTCCTATATATGTGGATAAGTTTAGTTACAATTCGTATAAACCTGTTCGGCAGAGTCAAACTGGGGGGGGGGGGATGCTTCATGGGCCTTGCCGTGTTTGGCAACAGACAGCCATCCATCCTCCTTGCTCCTTGGGAAGCAGCATAAACTTATCCATTTAACTGTCCCAGTGAGCCTCGCAACTTTCTGATACAACGACTCAAACAGTAGCTGCACCAATGTGAGAGCGGAACATTATAGTCTTGAAAGTGTCTCCATTTAGGAGTGGTAGGTGCGTGCTAAATGTCCACAAGTGATTGTAGATAGGAAAATGCTTTGTAATTAGCTATCTCACTTCACTGGCTGTGTCTTTCCCAGCCCCTCCCCTAAATGTTACATTTGTCTGCGATACAATTATGCATGTCTACAAGCTGATACATTAATAAGCTAAACCATGCCGAGGTCATTCATCGTGAACTTTAGCTTTGACCTTTTAATCTAAATTCAGCACTTCGGCACCATATAGGGCCAATAGATCACACAAGTTATGCAGCGCTGATCCAGATTCGAGTTAATTTATCTTCATGCAATCTTCTTGTATCCAGAATACGATGCGACCACATTCGTTGCGCTAAAATCTGAGCCAAGTCACTGAAATCAGATCAGATCAGTAATTGTTTTTAGATACAGCCAGGGATAGGCTTTTGTGACTAACTGGCTGGCTGGCAGTGGCTGTGGCTGGCTGGCTGGCTGGTCGGTTGGTTGGTTCGCTGGCTTGTTGGCTGGCTGGCTGGCTGGCTGGCTGGCTATGGCTAGCTGGTTGGTTGGCTGGCTGGCTGGCTGGCTGGCTGGCTGGCTGGCCGGCTGGCTGGCTGGTTTGCTGACTGGCTAGCTGACTGTGGCTGTGGCTGTGGCTGTGGCTGGCCGGTTGGTTGGTTGGTTGGTTGGTTGGTTGGCTGGCTGGCTGGCTGGCTGGGTGGTTGGCTGGCTGGCTGGCTGGCTGGCTGGCTGGCTGGCTGGCTGGCTGGCTGGCTGGCTGGCTGGCTGGTTGGTTGGCTGGCTGGCTGGCTGGCTGTGGTGTGGCTGGCTGACTGGCTGGTTGGCTGTCTGACTGGTTGGCTGGCTAGCTGGTTGGCTGGCTGTGGCTGTGACTGCCTGGTTGGTTGGTTGGCTGGCTGGCTGGCTAGTTGGCTGGCTCCTGGTTTATTGAGCTGCTACCCACAGCTAAAAATAGAATAAATCTTATTTTAGACCATAATTGTTTCTCATAATTTCTTTACACATGTGATAGGATGGGCTGAACCCAGGTCGGTCGGTCGGTTGGTCGGTCGGTTGGTCAGATAGTCGGTCAGTCGGTCGGTCAAAAAGGCTTACTGCGGGATATCTTTTCAAGAGTTTTTCGTAATCAAACTTTGGGAAAACGTTGTCAGTGGAGTCCTAAATATGTGTCATAAATATTTGGTCAATATGTTAAAGCTCAATGCTACGGCGTGCCTGAAAGACACTTGTTTGTCAATACATCTGGTTCTACTGTTTACATGCTGTCTGGACCGAGTTCAGCTGCCAGACCATGGGTGACTATCATGATCTCTATCTGAGAACTGACACTCTACTTCTCGTAGATGTATTTGAGAACTTCCATACAACGTGCCTCCAGCAGTGTCGTCTGGACCCAGCACACTATTACACGAGCCCATGGTTGAGCTGGGATGCACTTCTAAGGAAGACAGGTGTAGAGCTGGAGCTAAAGCAAATAATCCATGCATATCTGGCTATAATCCTCAACAACCGACAAGCCACATCATGTATCTGGATGCTCACAATCTCCATGACTGGGCAATGAGCCAAAATTTACCTACTGGGGGGGGGGTTTAGTGGGTTGTTCCTAACTCATTGCTAGCCATCAAGATTACACAACATCCTGATGATGATGAAAAGGGCTACATCCTAGAGGTTGATCTTGAGTACCCACAAGAGCTGCATGACATGCACATTGCCTACCCGCTGGCGCCTGAATGGATGAAGGTGAAGGGAGAGTGGCTCTCAGAGTATCAGTGTGCATTGGGCGAGTCGATAGCGGAAACGACAGCAGAAAAACTGGTACCTAATCTGAAAGACAAAGAGCGCTATGTCCTGCACTACCACAACCTAAAGCTCTACCTCAGCCTGGGTATAAGGTTGAAGAAAATACATAGGGTTCTACGCTTCAATCAGTCACCGTGGATGAAGACTTACATCTGACTTAACACAGAGCTCCATAAGAAGGCCAACAGCGACTTTGAGAAGGATCTCTACAAGCTGATGAACAACAGCGTCTTTGGTAAGGCCGTGGAGAACGTATGCAAGCAAGTGGATGGCAAGCTGGTGCAGTTCATAGCCAAGCCCAACATCGCCTGGACGAAGTTGTTCGATGATGATCTAGCTGCTCTCCACATGTACAAGACCAGCCTGATGTTGAACTGCCTGGTTTATGTGGCCATGTCCATCCTCGATCTATCCAAACACCTTATGTATGACTTCTACTATAACCGCCTCAAGGAGCAGTATGGCACCAGGGTCAATCTCCTTTACACTGACACAGACGGAGGTTCAGACCGAGGACATCTATGCTGATATGGCCTCCAGGAGTGACCTTTATGACACAAACGACTATCCGGTAGCACACCCACTACACCGTACTGTCAACAAAAAGGTCCTGGGCAAGACGAAGGATAAGGGTGCTGGTGTTCCAATTCAGGAATGTATTCAATCAAGCACTCGGATGAACAGGAGATAAAAAAAGGCAAAGGGGGTGCGCAGGGCTGTCGTCAAGAAGCAGATTCGCCATGATCAGTACAACGAATGTCTCTTGGAGCATAAGGTCTTTCACCATGGTATGGATATGCTGAGGAGTGAGGGCCACCACATCTATGGTCTCCACCAGAGCAAGATCAGCCTCAATCCATTAGACACCAATCGATGGATCGCTCCAGATGGTATTCACACCCTGGCGTATGGTCACAGGGATGCCTTCATCAAATAACTCTAGATGGCAGCAGTTGAGCGTCTGGAGGGACTAGTTGAAGCTTCTCTCGTACAAATGGTCGTCTAGGACTGCACTGCCCTCCTTGCTGGCGTGTCAGATAGTACAGAATAGATTGCCCCTCAGTCTCTACATACCTGTCGATTCTGTGAACATCTATTGACCAGTTAGGATCAATCGCCCACCTACGACCACCCTCCAGTTCACCAGGCTCATATAGGTAGTGAACCAAGGCATCAGAGGGAAGTCTGTCCTTCTGTAGGCTGGGAAACAGGTGAGGGTTGGGTAGCCTCTACTGGCTTCTTGACAGCTAGCCGAGTAACCTCAGTGTTTGATCTCTCCACCACAATGGGCAAACCTCTCACCCATTCTCGGGACTGCTCGCCAGTCGGGACGACAGTCATCTCCAGAGCATACTGATGTGGAAACAGCCTCTCTGCCAGTGTCCGGTTCCACCGCTCAACGATAGCCTGGGCATGGTGATCTCTCACCTCGCCTCGTACAATCACCACACCATGTTTCCGCATGAGGGCCACAGTTTCACATCTAAACTCCTTACCCTCATCCACTTGCAGCAACTCTGGCCACTTGAGGGAATTTTGCGGGTCCTCATAGATATTCTGGAACCTGGCAGCCGTCTGACATGTGGACTTATCCGTAAGCAGCACCGCGGACTTGAACCTGCTGGCGACATCGACGATGGTGAGGGCGTTCTTTTAGGTCTTACATGTTCTTCCGGAACAGACTCTGTCATGTGGAAAGAACAGCACATCAGCCTGATGGACTCTGTTCGGGACAGGTTCATCGAAGTGTGCATACTGAATGTGCCATGGACGAGGTCGGTAGATCTGCCACATCGCCTGCCTGGGAAGCCACTGGCTAACCATCTCCAAGGTGAATCTATGACCTTTGTGACGCGCAGCCTCGAGCAGCTGGTGAGGCTCGTGATAATAACTGCTGAGCCGGTAATAAAGATCTTCAAGAAGGATTGCGGGTGAAGTCTCGGACCTCATCTCTGACGTCGACACCTGTCCTCTCCTGTACAGCTCGGGCAAACTCTAGACAGACGAACAGACACTGAAGGGTAGCTTATCCACCAAGACTTGCCAGTTAAGGGACTTGACCAGGTCATACAGAAAAGCCATATATATTATATAACATGTCTTAAATGTTCAGCAGCCCAGATGACTGCAAGAGCTATCGCAAAATACGGGAGCCATAGACTGGCAACGTCAAAGAATGTGCATAACCCAGAGGCGATGGCTGGAATAGCCTCAGAGATCGTCTCAACTCCATGGAGAGCATTGTTGGCGATTTTGCAGACCATCTCACCAGCCTTCGTCGTGAACAGAGCAATCAGAGCCCCAACTGCTGCTAGTGGGCCAAGAGAGCCCTTCACGTAGGTACGATAAATTCCCTTGGCTTGGTGGATTAGTCGGCGGGATTCTGGCTCTACATCATCATAGGCATCCTCATCATAGGCATCCTCATCATTGTCTTCGTCATAGTCATCCTCATCATAGTCCTCAACTACATCCTCCATATATATATATATATATATATAGACATGGCATCCGCAATCTTGAATGCACACGTGTTTGCATTGGTGAACTGGCGTCTCAGCTTCGCCGACCATAAGGCAGCGGAGGTAGAGAGAAAACGTCATAACCAGGTGATGGAGAATCTGTCTAAGGAGACATTTGAGTACAGCAAGGCAATTGAGCATATGCACCAAAGGGAGGCACGCCAACAGCAACAAAAGGCTCAAGGCACCCGGAACATCCAAGATGCTGATGCGAATCTTGATGAGTACTGCAAGGCTGTAAAGCTCTCTGAGCCGATGCTCGACTATGTGGCATCAGCAGGTCAGAAGACAGTCGAGGCCATAGTGCCTACAGTAGGAGCTGTGACTCCTGTAGCAGCAGTGTTAGCTGGTGGAGTTAAACTCGGTATATATAGCTGAGGCTCACGGAGCTACCAGCTGAATGCCTCCATTTTGCGAGAAGTGAACCTTGCTATATCCAAAGTACAACACCGTTACTCCGACCGGGCAAGTGCCCCCTCACTCTCCGTACAGGTTCCCAATATGAAAGCTGAGCTGAGCTGGTTGCTATGGTTAGGTGGGATGTCCCTTCCTCTGAAGTGACACAGGCTGTCCGGCCATTCCAGCGCCGACTCGAGATCATCGTGGCCACTGGTCAGGCGAAGTAAAGCATACAACTTCGTTTCCTGTCGATAGAGACAGCAATCAGCCAGATCACGCACCTCACCGAGAATGTTGGTCCACGCGCACCACAAGTTTGAAGTCGTCTAGCTCTCCAACCTCCTGGACCACCCCTCCGTTCTGAACCACGACTGCTACAGCTATGCAATCCAAGTCACCTCGTTGCAATGTCAAATCTATATGTTGGTTAGCCGTGGCTTGGACCTGCTGATGCTCTCGCTCTACATGTAGGATTAGTTGTCTAGAGCCCGCACGTTTTAGTGCCTGGTCATTCATGAAGTCGTGGAGAGGTCATTGGTACATCCGGAAGATGTTCAGTGTACACCCGGAGGAACAGTTTGTCCTGCATCAAGGCCAGTTTCCCGTGTGTTTTCTCGAGGTGGGAGAAGAGTGGCACCACAATAGGTATTTCTACATCTGGCTGTAAGTCGAATTCTGCTCTTGAGCTTAAACTTGAGTGTCATGCTCCTAATCTCATGGATCTGTCCTGAGAGGGTGAAGTCGATGAACTTCCTCGCTATGGATACAGGATTCGCATCATGGATACTAGGTCGAATGACAGACAGTCCTTCCGAGGATCAGCGTGGTGCGAGACTGCGGGTTCTACTGCCCCATCTGAATGCTGTACATACTGCTGCATATTTAAACATCTGTATATATATAGATTAAACGACAATGTTTGGTAAAGTTCTCCAGCAGATCGTCCTTGGAGGGCAGAATCCAGTAGGTGGCGGATGTAGCTCATCGACCACCTCCAAGAGGAAACCAGATAGTGGCCACACCCCGCTCCCAAAGAGCATGCCGATTGACAAGGTACAATGACTACTTCGTGACGTCAACATTATCCACGAGCGAGCCACGGTCCCACCGCCGTCTGATGTGGAGATAATGACTGCCATAGAGGAGACCACACCTGCCCGTAGTAGGAAGGAATTATTGACTCGGATGCTCTACCAGAAGTTTGACAGTGCCCAGGGCAGGTCACTAGATCTCCCCAGGACACCCACTAAGAGTCCTCTAATTCTAGCTCACCAGAAGGCTAGGGTTGATCCCAAAGATCTGCTAATGGTAGGGAAGTGGGCTGGTGTATTCGATATCCACACTAATGATGAACACCAGATGTTGAATGATATACAGGCTGGGGCCATAGATTACATCCGAGAGGAGGTCGGCACACATGTGACTGAAAGCTGTGAGGCTGGGCATGCCACTTGCTTGACCGCCAGCTATATGGAAGATAGAGAAGAGTGGTTGGCTGCCGGCCATACCGAAGTTAGAAATTAGGCCATTGAGCACATCTTCAATGAAAGAGGGCGTGAGCGGCTGGCGAGAGATGAGGCAGCATTTAGAATATTCCCCGAGAAGAACTACCAGGACTATCGCATCAAAACTTGCCTCAAGGCAAATGCTAAGAAGGCATGGGTGAAGTGGATCTTCCGTGAGAAGTTTCAGAAGAGGAGAGTTGGGACATCTGATCCTCAGTGGATAGAGTTTCCGAAACACTTACCCAAACTCTCTGTGGCTGCGGAGTCTACGGACGAAGCTGCGGAAACCATGGACGAAGCAACGGAGACCACGGACGAAGTCCCTCAAGTCTGGAAAAAATCCCGGCTGACATAACAGTTATGCATGTCGACCCGACTGACATGTGAGCTTCCTGGTAGAATTCAACCTTCTCCAGTGAGGGCTTGAAGTGTGCGAGCTCCTCTGTCTCCTTGTTGCTGAAGATAAAGAGGTATAGATCTGTTACTTTCTGCATGCCTGCAATGAAGCCTTGCTTGGTCTCCTTGAGGGTCAGGCTGTTGTATATCATCTCAAGCAGGGCACGACCACTCTTCGAGCTAAAGTACAGGAGCCTCGCATTGTGCCGGATATCTGGCGATATCTCATGGGTGTACTTCTGATAAAGGATGAAGACAGTGATCTTGGTGTGCCGAATGCATCTGGTGATGTTGCTGAGATATGTGACTGTCTTCTGGTCCATCATGGGGTCGTCGATAACTAGAACAAGTGGTTCAGTTAGTCGAACGACGAGCAGCTTATCCATCAGTGCTTGCAGGTTGTGTGTCTTGGTGAGTGGACCGTTGTACCACTGATCAGTATTGTTGACTGCCTCAGCGGTGGAGTCGGACACCAGGAGGATGTCTACTACTGTATGGCACTGACATGTTGCACGTGTGCATGAAGGATGGTCAACAGCTCTTCAGCCGTGGCCTCATCTATATCTGGGAGATTAAATGCCAGTACTTCCTGTACCAGCTCTTTTGCCTGCTGTGTGGGCAGCGTTGTACCACCGGCAGATATGAAGGATGCGATAGAGGCATCAAGCATGAAATCCCAACAACAGCTGAGATGATAACGCAGAGGGCCTGTGTCAGTACCCGCAGTGTCTAGCACCTCGAGTATCCATATGATGCAAGCTCGAGCAGCCAAACGTATTATGCGATCTTAAATGGAAGGTCAAAGAATCCCGACTCCTTCACCTCGGGTAGTTGGAGCTTTGCTGTTGCATTCGCTTGGCCATCCACCATGATATGGCTCAGGCTGATGGTGCCTACTTTGAGATTCTCCACATCTTGTTGGAATGAGCTCCGTGGTTGCAGGAGATCCCTAACCAGGTCCTGTGCATAGGACTCTGCCATAACCTTGATGGCACCAGCCTCGTCGACTCCGAGCATACCTCGCATCACTTCCCTGTCTTTGACGCCCATGCCCTTGTATACAGTCTTGGCCTTGTTGATGGCTGATTGACCTACCATGTCGGTGTTTCCGACGAGATCTCTGGCTGGGATGGTACCTCGGATCTCTCGAGGTACTTCCTTCTCATCGAAGTCTAGGAAGGAGATAGGGGCAACAGTGTCCTCTGAACCGAGGCGTGCCTGCCCCAAGTGAGCGAGCTCACCTAGCTATGCTCTCTAGGTCTGCATATATATATATTGCATACCACAACAATGTCTCTATCACTCACAGACCTAGAGAGCATAGCTAGGTGAGCTCGCTCACTTGGGGCAGGCACGCCTCGGTTCAGAGGACACTGTTGCCCCTATCTCCTTCCTAGACTTCGATGAGAAGGAAGTAGGCCACGATGATTTCCGCCATAGCACTCGTCGCTAGCCCTAGAACTGCGGCTTCCATTAGAGGGATGCGTATGCCCATGATCTTGGTGGCAACAGTATAGGAGGTGCCACCGATGGCGATCTTTGGGATGGGATGTGTTATTCCTAGACAGTGGTCGACAACCGTACTTACCACTCTAGCGAAGACAGCAGCTCCAGCGGCAGGAATAACCTCATTACCACCTGTCATCTTCACCACGGCCATATTCATGGCTACGTTACTGGCGACATGAATGGCCAAGGGCTTAGCCTGTCTCAGTAGCTTCTGAGTCTTGCTTTTGAGCAGCTTCTCCATCTTCTGGAGACTCGCCTGGCTCTCCGGGAGTTGCTTTACAATCTGTACAATTGACGTCATTGTTTAATCTGTCTCTATAAAGACAAGTATACAACGCGTTTAAAGCATGTACGTTCTACCCCGAAAGCACTGAGCAGATCTGATCAATCTGCATCTGTTAGCTGATTAGATTGGTACCCGGAATATTCATATTTATCCATCATAATACCTAGTACATAGTACTAGTAGGTCCATGATCCGCATCAAGGAGCAGTATGGCACCAGGGTCAATCTCCTTTACACTGACACAGACGGTACCAATCTAATACCAAACTAGTAGGTCCATGGTTTAAGCCCCTATATATATACTATGTACTAGGTATTATGATGTCTTCTGCATCGAATTGAAAGATTATAAGAAGAAGTCACCAGATGAGCTCGCCCAGCTCTCTAATGCTGAGGTGAGGTAACAGAGGAGCTGACAGCTGTGAAACTCTACCTAGGATTTGGTAAGGGGCAGATATGCTTCGTCGAATACCTCATTATGGGAGGCAGTATCGTAGAGCAGCTCTTGCATACTAAGGGATTCTACAAGGATTGGGAGTATCTGCCAGATGTGTTTCAGCAGTTTCAGGCATCCGTGGCATCCAACGACTTGCATAAGCCTCTGCGCTACTACAAGATGGAAAAAGACTGTACCACCAAACCATACAGTCCTTGGGTGTGTATGCTGACATCGTGTTTTGGGGCTGTCGGGCTGGCCAAGCTAGTTCAGGCAATTTCAGCCATGACTCCCATTGTTCCTCTGGAACAGGTGGAAGAGTTATTGCTAGCGGGAACCGCAGCTGAGCAAACTGGTGGCGAGCACAGCAATGGCCAGACCTGACACCACTCGTAGGGTTATCGTCCTGCTAGCAGTGCTGGGCGGGGTGGTGGTGGGTTCCAGCTGTTCCGGCTGTTGGAATTGCTGTTCCAGCGGTCGCTGTTTGTCGTCTGCTGTTCCAGCAGTCGGAATTGCTGTTCCAGCTGTCGGAATGACATGCGTGTCCCTCGTAGGAGACCACAGGGACCTAGGTGTTGCCGGAATGACATGCGCAACCGAGTTGATGTCAGTGTTAAACCCAAAGTGCACACCTGGGGAATTCCCCTCGACTATCATGTTATTGTACCCCTTAATCTTCAGATCCTCGACATTCACAATCATATTGCTCGGAATAAGTGGTAGGTGTGGTGATAAACCGAAGTCGAGCTTACGATGGGCCTTCTGTAAGGCTTGCTGGAACTTGGCAATGAGGCTACTTGGATCTGCAACAATGATCATGTCCTCGATGAGACTGCTGAACATAGCCTGCACCTCTTTTCCGCTCACCCCATCTATGGAGTGGTGCAGCTTGATCTGGGCTGTCAGGAGACAATAACATAATGCTTCTAAGGACTGGTTGATTCGAACGATCCCTGCTGGTGTGAGCCCTGAGGTTGTGTGTGGGACAAAGTATTTCCACACCACTGGATGGTCCTGCCTGATTCCGATTTTATGCATATTCTGCACCAGTGCCCCGGGCTCTGAGTCTGGATCGAATAAGAATGTCGCTGTTTTCCGTGTTTGATGGTGGAAGCCTGGGTAGTCTCGTCTCAGGTCACCATACATAATGCCTAGACCGCTCTTGTCTCCACCATGGAAATGATAGTCTGAGTGGGTGTTGAACTCTAGTTGGATTCTACTGGCTGCTGAGAGGCTGTAGCTCATGGTTCCCACAGTCTGCGGATCAAAATCATTCATATCAGGCAGGCTTGCACCCAGCTCATGGAGGATTTGCCTCACCATGTAGTACAGATGAAATCTGAAACTGCTGGCAATGAGTACAGCTTCGGGGGTACCAGAATAGGAGTGCGCAAACCCACGCCGACGCCGCATCCTGCTGTGGCACACCACATGGCAAAGTTCAACTGTTGGTTGCAGAACGAGAGATTCGGGCCTGCCATCCAGGTATGACCTTTCTTCGCATCCTTTATGGTGAGTGCAAGGTTGGTCAGTGGACATGGATTGATGGAGAAGGTGATGCAGGACAGCACGTCGACTGTGACCGAAATAGGTGTTAGGTCTGGTATGTCATCAAGGAGACCACGTGTCGTGCGGCGGGTTAAGAGTGTACCCGGGATGGGTGGTTGGCTCTAGTCGATTGTCATGAGGTTCGTCGGGAAGGCCATCTAGAGTAGTCATCTGAAAGCCACTGTTCCAGCCATGGATGCACCATACTATTTGGCACCGTAGAGATCTTCGATGCGGCCCCGCCACAGCATCTCTTTTTTAACTCCTACATGTCCACCCAGCCGCTGGCGCCTTTGAGGTATTGCTGGCGCACTTTGGGTTTCCCTGTGTGGTACAGGGTTTGGAGCTTCAATATATGGTGGTACTCTTCATCACTGACCTGCCCATCCTCGAGAGCTTTGCTAACAGACGCGTCGATAGCCTGTAGGCTGCTCTTTGCTAGTGCTACATACTTAGCATGCTTCTTCAGCTTCTTGGTGCACTCCGATTTAGCCATATATATAAACTCGTTCTAGCACTTCATCATCTGTAGGATCTGTTGATAAGTCATTGTGGGATTCATCTTGGAAAGCCTGACAAAGCATGTGAGCTTATTGGTGCGAAGGCATACCTCCCTCAAACACACATCATCCAGCTGTCAGAATGACATGTCAGGGGCCAGTAGCTTGCACAGCCGTCACATCTGGAACTTCACCTTGTCACTCTGATAGTATGCCCGCCGATGGCGGAATTTCTTGGATTTATACTTCTGCACCCTCTCCTCTTCCCACTGCTATACAGACTCATCACACTCATCACCCATAATATGATCACATGAATCATACAAGTTTGGCCCTACAATGCCATCCTCCTGCCTGCTCATTCTTGGACAGAGTTGTAGTCCCTTCGTATCCTTGTCTCTCTGGCATTCTGTTCATACCAGCTCACCTGCTGCAGTCGCTTGCCTTCTTGTACCACTATAGCTGCCTGTTCCACACATGTCGTTCCGACCGTCGTTCCAACTGGAACAAGGAGGGAGGGGTGTGGCTGCTCTATCTCCTTTTTCAACATCTCGGCGAATGCCTAATAGATCTGATATGATATCGTCATGATGGGGATAGGTCAATAAGCAGTAGCAGCGTAAACATGCTGGCATAAAGATTAATGGTGGAGCTGTCAAACATATGATTTACGTGGGTGAACATGTTGGGGCTGATCGCTTTCCACAGTTTGCTGGTGGCTCCTGGCAGATATTCTATCATGTCTAACCCTACTTCAGTCAGTGAGCTGTGGTAGGTACTGTCCGGTGGCGGATATATCACATCAGCGTGTACGTACGTGGTGGAATGCTGAGCTACCTTGAAGAGAACCTATTCTATGTCTACCAACTAGAGATGGTCTTATGACATTCTCCCCATTTCGAAGTAATTATCAGACAATCGGCATGGCTATACTAATGGCTAAATTAATTGGTTACAGAAAGAGATGAAATTAATTTTAAAAGTTACGTCTCTGTTCTTTATTCTGCCATTTTCCTGAATGTGCTGATTGTATTTACTTTAACAACATAATATCATTTAGTCGTCATAATCTCCAAAGAACCTTTTGTATAAGGAGAATCACATTTTGAAACCTGATCCATTAAAACACATAGATTAGGAAGGAACTCTTTTAAAATTGCCTCGTCTTGAATTGACAATTTTCCTTTTGGTCTGGTATCCTTCTGGAAATTCAATATCAAAAATCAAGTTGGTCCCTTACAAATTGGCGCTGTGGGTAGGATTGTTCTTTGTTTAGAAGATTTAAGATTATACAATCAGCATACAGGAATGTCGGAACCTATTACTTTAGGTGAAATTTAGTTAGGTCAGACACAGGACTAGCATACTGATGCCATATTAGGTTCAACGGTGGCGTGGAGCATGGTGGATATCTAACATGGTGGAATCGCCTGCACGGCACATCTGAGTTAATGGTGGATATCTAGTGTGGTGGATTCGCCTTCAACTGCTACTGGGATCACAAAACATGCTGTGGATCGATGGTTGAATGATATGTGGTCGCCCTGGAAACATTTGGGTTGAAAAAGACTCTTACTGCTTAAAAATGATATGTGCTAGATAGAGTATTCATATATTGAGTAATCCTTATATTGCTGTATTCCTTTTACAAATTGTAGATTTCATTTGCATTTGGGAGAAATTGCCCTTGTCAAATTAATATCGACTTATTGGTTATAGGTTCAGATGATTCAAAGTTAGCGGATCATAGCAGTTTTCTGGGTTTCATTATTATATGCAATAATCTATTATTTGGCATTTTAGTTTTTAGTGGTAACTGACCTAGGGAAATATGAAGTCCAATGTGAAATATGTAAAAATATTAAACAGCCATCCCTAATCCATAGTAAGAAGACAAATGCAACGATATATTCTTGGTGTTGATTCCAGAGGTAACAATTTCGATCTATACTCTCAACCCAAAATGGACCTTTCCATTTTTAGCCATGCCCCGCCCATCACTAGCTAAGCTCCACCCACACCTCGCCGTGTTTGAATTGATCGATCCCCGAATGCCCTAGCTATCAATTTCCTGAAAACTATACAGGGAAGCTGTTGAATATTTTGTAACTAATTTGACTGGGTGCTGTTGCTGCCTATGGCAGCAACAGCGCCTAGTCAAATTAGTTTCAAAATATTCAACAGAATATTTATTAAATAGTAAAAGCAAACAATTTGTACAACAAGGCATAGACCGTCTTCAAACATGCGTTCGTGACGTACTTATCGACATCATTCATGACGTCATCCATTATGATGTCATTCTACACACCGCGTAGATGATTATGACGTCATATGATGGGTACATACTCTGGAAAGGTGAATTACTGTAGAATATATAATTAAACGTGGAGCCAATATTGTGTCACTTAAGACTTAGATTCTTATGTATCTTCAGCTAGAAATCAATGTGAATGAAAGAGTGAGTTTGAACGTGTGTGTGGGGATAAATGATTTGTTGTCCTTTAATTCACATGTGAATGGTACAGAATTTAGGCCTTCTGTGATTTCTTGGGTTAAGCGAATGTGTCTTAGATCTTTAATACAGGCTTTCTTAATAGAGAATATGGGATAGGTTGTGTATGTCAATGGTGATAAACTTGGTATATTCAGCATATATTATTTTATCGATACTGCTATTTTTTGATATGATTGGTTTATTTATTACCGAATATTAGTAATTGTCAAGTAAAGTTTTGTATGTTTTTTTCTTGAAAATACTAATGGTTCCAAGTTATCATAAATATATTTGCATATATATAGCGTAAAAGAATGTAATACATATATATTTTTATTATTTAATTGGTTACATAAAGAGATTAAATTAATTTTAAAAAGTGTGTGTCTGTTCTTTATTCTGCCATTTTCCTGAATGTGCTGATTGTATTTACTTTAACATCATAATATCATTTAATCATCATAATCTCCAAAGAACCTCTTGTATAAGGAGAATCACATTTTGAAACTTGATCCATTAAAAAAAATAGATTAGGAACTCATTTAAAATTGCCTTTAGACGTCTACGTCTTGAATTGACAATTTTCCTTTTGTTCTGGTATCCTTCTGGAAATTCAATATAAAAAATTTTGATATAAAAAAAATCAAATTGGTCCCTTATATAAACAATGCGTTTGTATGGGCAGTCCTCTTTAGCATGTAGTAAGTTTGCCCCAACTTTAATGGCAGCCGATCTCAAGACGCCCGGATGTGCGAAACTATGAATACAGCATCAGTAATTTGACCGGGTTTGGGGTGGTGTATGTGAGGGAGGGGCGGCCTTTGGCTTACATTGTCCGCTGGTATCCTGGTTTATAAACCTTCTCTTAGTCATTTTGACCACTGAACTAATTAATCATCACACTACTTAAGTGCTGGGTGAATGGTCAGCTAGTTTCTCGTAGTTATCTGGACCAGTCAGCCGGTTTAGCTAACTCCATGAATAGTACTCAGTAGTTTTTATCCAGTTGTATCCAATGGTCTTATCCTGCTCCAGTCAGAAATAAGCAATACTGCCACGCCATAACACTAGAAGATCTCAGAAGGCAATACATAAGCACGTGGCTGCATGTCAGCAGCTTCAGTCAACAGATATAGGTATAAAGAAAGCAACAACACCAGGAAATGGGGTCATTCCTTCAGATTTCACAAGAGCAACTCACTGAAGAAGACGATAGCTGCCTACGTTTTCAGCAGACTGGGTGTGGACTTCAGATTTGCATATGGCCTGGGTACTATGAAACGCGGAACTATGGATTATTTCGACACTGTAACTAGGGAGGAATACAGGGATGAGGACCTAAATAATTTCTCAAGTCGATTTAAGCTGCTGGATAAGAAGTCAGATAGGCATCAGCCTATTCCATACCAAAATACGCTTACTGGTAAATGGAAAGGACAAGTCTAGATATTTTACACTGATATGCCAGTTATATGTCAGTAGATAGAATCATATGATGATAAAACTGACAATGCTGAACGACTACACACCATTTTGCATGTCAGGATAATAAATGCCCAGTCTGAAATGGCATCAAAATCGTCCCAAACGAAGACTAACTCAGCAGCTAAAGCAAAAAGTACAGACAGCATAACGGCAAAAATCCACACCCTGGTGATCGTGCTGTTAACAGCACCATACTAGCTAGATAGAGAAGACAATAATACATATCTATTATGTTTCTCTGTCGATAGTAAGTGGATGGCAGAAAGTACCTGTTGTTTAACATAGTATCATGGAGAGTGTCTAGAACTGAATGAAAGACTGCAAGATCCGTTGAATGATGATGAGGACCAGCAATTCTGGTGGTTCCTGTATGAGACAGATGACTACATGGTCGTAGCACAGCCCAAAGAAGAGATTGACGTTGTCCATGCCAAAAGAACTGAAGTCATATGTATAAGCTCTGAAAGTCAAAAGGAAGATATGAATCAATCAATCGACATGGATATACAATTAGATAAACAAGACAAAGATACAGAGTATCTAGAGATACAAGGCAGTAGTAGATTGATATGCCAGATCGGTTAGGTAGCTGCCGAGGAAGCTGTAAGTTTAAGTTCAATGAATATTTCGAAAATCGCGACAGCAGGGAGAAGGAAAATCAAACCAAAGATACCATTATACCAGGAAATGAATTACAGACCTCTAAGCTGGCAGAAGCGGCCATAGTAATAACAAAAGTGGCAGTTGGAAAAACAAATGTCAAAGTGCCGACTAGCTTGTGTATAAGCATGTGTGCCCAAATGCGATGATAGTGGGTGAGGCAGGGAAGAGTAACAGTAAAGTCAGCAGTCAGGGAAGTGGTCGAATGATGACAAGGCAGGAGGAAAATTCATCACCAGGGCAGCTTGCAGTACTAAACAAAGTGAAAAGTACAATGAGTCACATCAAAGCAGTGCTACCCAATCGAATGCCTGCAACAAGAAAGCAGAAGGGGATGCTATGCCAGCTGGCGGAGCTACAACTGTTTTCGTAGAACCACCAAGAGTAGCGTCTTGAAAACCAGCCATAGATAAACAATGAGAGGATACATCGAAGTGTATCAATGGATTCCTCAGATGAGAGGGCCAGATGACAGCTTATACAAATAAGCTCGAATCAGACATTAATGAGATAAGAACTAGCGTAAAATTAATACTGGGTCAAGAACAGAGCTTAGCGGCCAACCACCAAGAAGAGTGTATTCAGTACAAAGTTGTGCCACGGAGTAAGGCATCTTCTGCTTTACTCTTAGTACTGATGGAGGCGCACATAATTTTAAAAAACCAATATGAAGGCCATGTGATGTTGTCATAGACCCTTCATTATCCTTTGACAAACACATTACCTAAAGATCAACAAGGCCAACGGCATCATGGATATGATAAGAAGGACTTTTGCTACCTAGAAGCTGAAAACTGTATCACATTGTACAAGGGGATTGTCTGTCCACATTTATAAACTGCCAATGCGGTGTGACACCCCTGGAAAAAGAAACATGTTGAGGCCATTGAACTGGCGCAACACCAAGCCACCAAACTCATACCATCACTAAAAGATATGAGTAACAGTGAATGATTCTGATCATTGAAGCTTCCAACAACGGTTTGCAGGCGAGACAGGGAGGAGTCATGATTGAAGTATACAAAACACTAAGTGGCATGTACAATGATAAATTTCAAATCTTACTCACCATCTAGGAGGAAAGCAGCACAAGAGGCCACAGTAGGAACATTTTCCTAGAGAGTGCATGAATAAATGTCAGTAAAAGCTTCTCTCTCATGATTTGTAAACTCTGGAACAGCCTCCCAGAACCGTCAAATTTCATTCCCATCACTATACTAATTCAGAAACCCCATTGACAGATTCTGGTATACACAGCCAGTTCTGTATGAATATGAATGTCCATTCACTGGAGGTGACAGCACAACTTCCCAGATTGAAGAAGAGGAGCTGAGCATAGAGGCTTAAGCCTGCGGTCCGAATATTACTTACGTTACCTAAGTGATTTACATGAGAGTTTGAATATTTGGGCTTTGATACATGGAGAAATAGACGTTAGGCCAGTCAGAAGCGATTTATCTGGTTAACACATATTTTTCTTCTGAGACTATTTTTTCTACGCGAGTCTAACGAATGTCTGTGGTGTGAAAAGGGGTCTTTCACCTGTCACAGTGTTGTTATAAAGAGCTACAGACGATTCTAAACAAATGAATTAGTTTATGTGTGTGCATCTTTTCTCTTCGGCATATCTGGGGTAGGTTACTTTGATAGGCTTTGTTCCCTATGACTTCTTACAAGGCAAGCTCCATTGAGTACTGTATATGAAGATTATTTGGTTATATGAAAGGTTTTATAACATATACAGACATACTAACAAAATATTAACAGTCCACCTAGTCTCTTTCAATCAATTGATGTATTGCATAGAAGTATGGGCTATTTATTTTATATGCTTTCTACTCATCATGTTGTCGGTAGGGAAGGGTCAGGTGGGCTGTCTTCTTGCTTAAGTTATTATTATTATTATTATTATTATTATTATTATTATTATTATTATTATTATTATTATTATTATTTATTATTATTATTATTATTATTATTATTATTATTATTATTATTATTATTAGTATTATTATTATTATTAGGGGGCCAAGCTGGTGCTTGGCACCCGATTGTTTTTGTTCTGTTTATCAGGCTTCCAAGCAGCTCTGCTGGAAGCCTATTGTAATTGTTCCGATTATTATTAGGTGGTCAAGCCAGTGGCTGGCCACCTATTGTTATTGTTCTGTTTTAGGGGGCTAAGCTGGTGCTTGGCACCCTATTGTTTTCGTTCTGTTTATTAAGGCCGATAGAGGTTTTTATGGTAGAGAAATCCAAATCTGGCATTTTCGAATTTGTTCGGTCGACGGTTTGGTTGCCATCTTGGATTCGTTTCCCGCCAAATTCCCCATAGTAAAGCAATAGGAAAGTTAAAATGCCTTTTCCTTGGAAACCGGTAGGTGGATTTCAATTACATTTTGCAGGAAGCATTGTTAGGTAATAGAGATCTGATTTTGTTCAAACAACGCTGGTCGGCCTATTAGGCCGGCGGCCATTTTGGATTTTGTAGTATTTCGGGAAACGTTTTTAAAAATCTTCTCCTCCGAAACCTCTTGGCGGATTGATTCAAAACTCATGAAATATGATCTAGGGCATCGGCTGAATCAACTATGTTCAAGGAAATTTGATTGGCCAAAGACTTGACCTAGTTTTCGTGAAAACGACCTCTTCTTCAGAACCGCTAAACGGATCGGGCAAAGATTTGGCTGATATGATTAGGGACTGAGGGTCATTAGAGTTTGTTCAAGAGAAATTGATACGTCAAAAAACCTGGCCGCCATCGACCAATCAAATTTCAGCATGCTTGGCGGCCATTTTGAACATTTTTATTTGTTGAAATTTGAAGCCGAAATTGGTTTTACATAGGTTTTTGGGTCTTCTGATTCTAAATTTGCTATTTTCAATACTGTCGAACAAAACGGTTTGGCGACCATCTTGGATCGTTTTCCCGCCAAATTCCCCCATAGTAAAGCAATTAGAAATTTTTAATTCCTTCTCGGAAACCACTGGGTGGATTTCAATTATATTTTGCAGAAAGCATCATTATGTAATAGAGATCTGATTTTGTTCAAGCAATGCTGGTCGGCCCATCAGGGCAGTGGCCATTTTGGACTTTGTAGTATTTCGGGAAATGTATTTTAAAATCTTCTCCTCCGAAAGCACTGGGCGGATTGATTCAAAACTCATGAAATATCATCTAGGGCATCGGCTGAACGAAGTTTGTTCAAGGGTATTTGATTGGCCAAACCTTCGGTGACCATCTTGAATGACCTAGTTTTTGTGAAAACGAGTTCTTCTCCATAACCGCTGAACAGATCAGGCCGAAATTTGGCTGGCATGATTAGGGACTGAGGGGTATAGGTTGTTCAAGATAAATTGATATGTAAAAGAACATGGCCGCCATCGACAAATCAAAATTCAGCATGATTGGCAGCCATTTTGAATTATTTTTTTTGTGGAATTTGAAGCCGACATTGGTTTTACATAGGTTTTTGGGTCTTCTAATTCCAAATTTGCCATTTTCAGTACTGTCGGACGAACGGTTTGGCGGCCATCTTGGATCGTTTTCCCGCCAAATTGCCAATGCAATTGGAGAATTGACTTGCCTTCTTCTCAAGAAGAATTGTGCCGATTTCATTTTTATTATTTTGCTGCCATTGTTGACACACGGTTGTTTGTTTTTCAAAACCACATTCAATGATGGGTAGACTGGGCGGATAAAGAAGATTCCTACCGTAACCTTCTCACATAATTAAATAAAATTGACAGCATTAATCCAACTTGATCAAATCTAAGAGGCTATTTAGGCTCTAAGCTACCTACTTATAAGAGCTGGCTCAGATAAGGTTCTTGTCTTAGTGACCTGGATGCTACCCACTTGGCCCCCGATGCATCACCGCTTGCGGCTATATTTATTATTATATTTTTGATTATTCCGTGCTTTTATTTGTTCGCAAATAGCACGAAGACAAAAATGTAGATGAAATTCAAGCTTTGCATGGGTAGCGTGCCTTATTAGAGCAAACGTTTTACGTGTTAATGGATATGATTTTCAAAATATGTTGGTAGCCATTTTGGATTTCCGGAAAATTTTCTCACGTTTTAAAAAATCTTCTTCTCCAGAACTACTGAAGCTAATAAGCTAAAATTTGGTGAAAATCATCGGAGATTGGATTTCATAAAGGTTTGTTCAAGAGAAGTCGATAGCTTGAAAAACACAGATTTGCGTATGGACCAATCAGAATCAAGCCGTCTGGCAGAAATATTGAATTTTTTATTTGATGGAATTTTATGCCCAAATTGGTCATATAAAGGTTTTGGGGCTCGAGAAATTCAAATCTGGCATATTCGAATTTGTTCATCGACGGTTTGTCTACCGTCTTGCATTCGTTTCCCGCCAAATTCCCCATAGTAAAGCAATTGGAAAGTTAAAATGCCTTCTCCTCGGAAACCACTGGGTGGATTTCAATTATATTTTGCAGGGAGCATCGTTACATAATAGAAATTTGATTTTGCTCAAACAACGCTGGTCGGCCTATTAAGTCGGTGGCCATGTTGGATTTTGGAGTATTTCGGGAAACGTATTTAAAAATCCTCTCCTCCGAAACCACTTGGTGGATTGATTAAAAAATCATGAAATATGATCTATTGTATCGCCTGAACCAACTTTGTTCAAGGGAATTTGATTTGCCGAAAACTTGGGTGGCCATCTTGAATGACATAGTTTTCGTGAAAATTACTTCTTCTCCAGAACCGGAGAACACATCGGGCCAAAATTTGGGTGATATGATTAGGGTCTGAGGGTCATAATGATGTAGCTATAATAGTTTGTTCAAGAGAAATCGATACGTCAAAAAACATGCCCGCCATCGACCAATCAAAATTCAGCATGATTGGTGGCCATTTTGAATTTTTTTATTTGTTGAAATTTTAAGCTCAAATTGGTCTTACATAACTTTTTGGGTCTTCTGATTCCAAATTTTCCATTTTCAATACTGTCGGACGAACGGTTTGGCGGTCATCCATAGTAAAGCAATTTGAAAATTTTAATTCCTTCTCCTCGGAAGGCACTGGCTGGATTTCAATTATATTTTGGAGGAAGCATTGTTAGGTAATAAAGATCTGAACTTGTTCAAACAACGCTGGTCAGCCTGTTAGGCCGGTGGTCATTTTGGATTTTGAACCAAGTTTGATCAAGAGTATTTGATTGACCGAAAACTTAGGTGGCCATCTTGAATGGCCTAGTTTTCGTGAAAACGACTTCTTCTCCAGAATCGCTGAACGGATCGGGCCGAAATTTGGCTGGTATTATTAGGGACTGAGTGACATTACAGTTTGTTCAAGAGAAATTGATATGTAAAAAACCATGGCCGCCATCGACCAATCAAAATTCAGCATGATTGGTGGCCATTTTTAATTTTTTAATTTGTTGAAATTTGAAGCCGAAATTGGTTTTACATACGTTTTTGTATCTTCTGATTCAAAATTTACCATTTTCAATACTGTCGGACGAACGGTTTGGCGGCCATCTTGGATCGTTTTCCCACCAAGATTGCCAATACTAAAGCAATTGGAGAATTGAATTGTCTTCTTCTCAAAAAGAACTGGGCCGATTTCATTTATATTATTTTTACTGCCGTTGTTGAAACATGGTTGTTTGTTTTTCAAATCCGCATTCAATGATGGGTGGACTGGTCAGATAAAGAAGAATCCTACTGAAACCTTCTCACATAATTCCATAAAAATGACAGCATTAATCCAACTTGATTAAATCTAAGAGGCTATTTAGGCTCTAAGCCACCTATAAAAGAGCTGGCACAGATAAGGTTCTCATCTTAGCGACCAGGATGCTAGCCGCTTGCCCGTCGGTGCATCGCCGCTTGTGGCTATATTATTATTTTTACTGCCGTTGTTGGCACATGATTGTTTGTTTTTCAAATCCACATTCAATGATGGGTAGACTGGTCAGATAAAGAAGATTCCTACTTTAACCTTCCCACATAATTCCATAAAACTGACAGCATTAATCAAACTTGATAAAATCTAAGAGGCTATTAGGCGCTAAGCCACCTATAAGAGCTGGCTCAGATAAGGTTCTCATCTTAGCGACTGGGATGCTAGCCGCTTGGCCCCCGGTGCATCGCCACTTGTGGCTATATTTAGGGGGCCAAGCTGGCGCTTGGCACCCTATTGTTTTCGTTCTGTTTATTTTTAGGCTTCCAAGAGAAAAGCTCTGGAAGACTAGAGTGATTGTTCCGTTTATTATTAGGGTTCCAAGCAGCTCTGCTTGGACCCCTTTAGAAATTGTCGGATTCTTGTTATTATTATTATTATTATTATTATTATTATTATTATTATTATTGTTATTATTATTATTATTATTCCTTTTCCACCGGCTTCTTCTTCAGAACCACAATGTCAGCGTTTTTTAAATGTAGTTCACCATGTGAAGGCATGTCCACCGATGAGGGTTTGAAAGAATCAAGGTGATCCCTCCATAAACGGCTGAGATATGAGCACGCCAAGTTACCACATAACATATAGCAAATAGAGGTGTTCCTTCATAGAGAGGTCAGGTATGTTACAGTTTTCGCCATAGAGTAAATTTATTGTGACAACTTGATGATTACTTGGTGATTGCAAGTGTATATAGTACACTGAATTAATTTCTAGCTGGAAGTTGTTTTTGCCTTCTAAATGTTGGTGACTGTCGGCCATCTTGGTACTATCAAGAATTACATGATTATTGTTAAGCATCAGAATTAACTCTTTTACTCCTGAATTATAAGGATTACTTCCATTAATCCTTTGGCATAAGTCAGTCCCATTAAGCTATTTACTGCTGAATGTCCACTCATTGAATTACAAGTCTCGATTAACCCTTTTACTGCTGAATTTAAGTCTCAATTAACCCTTTTACTGCTCAATAACAAGTGTCAATTAGCCCTTTTACTGCTGAATCACAAGGCTAAATTAACTATTTTACTGCTGAATTACAGTACTCAATTAACCCTTTTACTTCTGAATTACAAGTTTCAATTAACTCTTTTACTGCTGAATAACATGTGTCAATTAGCCCTTTACTGCTGTATTACAAGTCTCGATTAACCCTTTTAATGCAGAATTACAAGTCTCAATTAACCCTTTTACCATTGAATAACAAGTGTCAATTAAACCTTTTACTTCTGAATTACAAGTTTCACTTAACCCTTTCACTGCTGAATAACATGTGTCAATTAACCCCTTTACTGCTGAATCACAAGGCTAAATTAACTCTTTTACTGCTGAATTACAGTAGTCAATTAACCCTTTTACTGCTGTACTACAAGGCTCAATTAAGCCTTTAATTGCTGAATTACAAGTCTCAATTAACACTTCTACTGCTGAATTACAAGTCTCAATTAACCATTTTACTGTATAATTCCTCTATTAACCCTTTTAATGCTAAATTGCAAATCTTGATTAACCCATTTACTGCTGAATTTACTGATGTTGACAAATTTTTTTTCCTTTCTGACAATTTTGATTGTTTTGGTAGTTTTTGTACAATTCTTTATGATTCTTGATATTATTTTTTATCATTTTACACCATTTATGGTAATTTTTAATGGATCTTGAACACTTTTTAAAATTTTAACCGATTTTGGCCATTTTGTACCCGTTTCATCGTTTTTGATGATTTTTTACCTTTTTTTACCAATTTTAGCAGGTTTTGATCGATTACAGCCATTCCTGATAATCCTTTGTTGTTTTTATCCCTTTAATATTATTTTTTACCAATTTTAAATCTTTTTTACCAATTTTGACCATTTTTCCCGTTTTCGTCATTTATAATTATTTTTTTACTATTTTGGTCCTTTCTGACTGATTTGGACCAATTTTTCCCATTTCTGTCATTTGTGGTCATTTTCCCCATTTCTGTCATTTGTGGTCATTTTTTCCATTTCTGATGCTTTTTGACAATTCTTGGTCCTTTTTGACGGATTTTCACCACTTTTCAGCGTTTTTTGACAATTTTTTTCATTTTCATAATTTTTTTGTCATTTTTATCACTATGACAACTTTTTCAGGGCTTTTGTCCATTTCTTATTATTTTTGGCCAATTTTGGACCTTTTTGAGTGATTTTGACAATTTTTTCCAATTTTTGTCACTTTTTATTGCTTTTGCCCATTTTGGCCCTTTTTGACGATTTGGCCAATTTTTCCCATTTCTGTCATTTTTGGTCAGTTTTCCATTGCTGATGCTTTTGACCATTTTTCATCATTTTGACAATTCTGGGTCCTTTTTGACTGATTTTCGCCATTTTTCTGCTGTTTTCGACAATTTTTTTCCGTTTTTGATCACTTTTATCATATCTGATGGTTTTTGTCCGTGTTTGATAACATTTTTACCATTGCTGGGGTTTTTGGGTCATTTCTTATTGTTTTAACTATTTTGGTTCTTTTTTACCCATTTTTGCAATTTTTTACTGCTTTGGTTATTTTTAATTAGTTTTTTTTACCATTTTGGTCCCTTTCTGATCGATTTGGACAAATTTGTCCTGCTTTCATCATTTTCTATTGCTTTTTACCATTTTGGTTTTTTTTACCGATTTGGACCAATTTTTCCCATTTCTGTCATTTTTGGTAATTTCTTCCATCTTTAATGCATTTTGACAATTTTTAACAATTTTTGGCAATTCTTGGTCCTCTTTGACTGATTTTCCCCTTTTTTCTGCTGTTTTTGACCATTTATGTTGGGGTGGTTTTTTTATCGTTTTGATGCTTTTTGTACATGTTTGATAATTTTTATAGTTTTTCTTCTTTTTTTCCATTATGTTCACCAGATATTAAAAATAGTGACATCCCTTTTACCATCCAATGACACCATTGACCAGAAACCTTTTCTTGGAACCCATGAGGTTAGTCCTCTAACCTGTAGTTATTATTATTTTTATTATTCTTCCACCAGCCATTTCCAGCAAGTAAATTGAACCAAAACTCCGAAACCAGCAAGCAAATTGATTCTAATCTCAGACTATATGGTTGAGATCACCCCCACCCCCAAATCAAAATAGCTAAATAGAGCCTGGTTGGCTCAGGGAGTTGGCGGCCATCTTGATGATATCATAAACCACAAAATAATCTTCTCCTCTAGAACTTCGGAAGTGATCCGGCTAAAATTTGGGGAATATAATCAGTCACTGGGGGTGAATGAAAAATGTGTGCATGTTCACAAAAACTTGATTGGTAAAACAATATGGCTACCATGAACCAATCAAATTCGAGTATTTGGGCGGCCATTTTGAACTTTTTTATTTGACAGAATTTGATGGAGAAAATTGCTATACATATGTTATTTGACCATCTGCAGAGTGTGTATGAAAATGAACAAGATCCATCTGTAAAGGGCAGAAATATTTAGATTTTAATTTTCCTCTTTATTATGTAGTAGAAGACAGTTTGCTAGAGGCTCTAATAAAAATGATTAATGTGGCATTTAATTGCCATTTTATATCTCGTTACTATGGGGTAACAAATGGCATTTGCTACTGTAAATGCTCTAGTCAAACAGATTAATATAATAGGGATTTAATTGCCATTTAATACCAGTTGACCACCTGACCGATTAACTTATGAATTTATTAATGTCAATATAAAACTGGCACTTAATGTTGATGCTAAGGATAGCTGCTGAATATTTTTCAAAACAATTTGACAGGAAATTGTTCCTGCCTATTAACCCTTCTACTGGTGAAATATTAGATTTTATGTTAACACTTATACTGCAGAATGTTAACATTTATTTCATTGATTTTGTACTAATTTTCCAGTGTCAATTAAGAAATATTGGAAAGGTAAATTGTCACACACCTCATATAGTTTTTACTGCTGAATGGCCAATCCATGATAACCTATTTACTGCTGAATGGTCAATCATCTAGCTGAATTTTGTGACTAGTTTTGTGTCTGTATATAAACCTTTTCTAAATCCACCATTTCATATCTGTTTATCACACGGTAAATAACTGGATTTGATACTGTAAATGCTCTAGGCAAACAGATCAATGTGATAGGGATTTAATTGCCATTTAATACCAGTCGACCATGGAGCCGATTAACCCATGAGCTGATGAATGCCAATATAAAACTTGCAGCTATGGCAGATGCTAAGGATACCTGCTGAATATTTTTCAAACAATTTGAGTGAAAGTTACTCCTGCCTATTAACCCCTCTGCTGGTGAAATATTAGATTTGTGTTAACCCGTATACTGCAGAATGTGACCTCTTATTTCATTAATTGTGTACTAGTTTTCTAGTATTTATTAAGCATAATGGAAAGATAAAATTGTCAGTCACTTCTTAAACCTCTTACTGCTGAATGCTAATCCCTGATTTACCTGTCCACTGCTGAATGGCCAATCATTTTGCCAATTTTTGTTGCCAGTTTTATGTCTGTATATAGGGCTTCTCCAAAGCCACCTAGGTGATAGATCCGAAAGACACAAAATATTATCTAGAGCAGTTCTCAAAATGGAATTTACTTCGAGTACGGGTACTTTTGGAAGCCATATATCTGTTCATGGAACAGATCTAGTTGTTATTAGGCTTCCAAGAGCGAAGCTCTGGAAGACTAGAGTGATTGTTCCATTTATTAGGCTTCCAAGCTGCAGGCTGGAAGCCTATTGTAATTGTTACAATTATTATTAGGCTTCCGAGAGCGAAGCTCTGGAAGACTAGAGTGATTGTTCCGTTTATTATTTTTATTATTATTATTCTTCCGCCAGCCATTTCCAGCAAGTAAATTGAACCAAAACTCCGAAACCAGCAAGAAAATTGAAGCAAACCTCGGAATATATGGTTGAGTTCAACACCTGAATCAAAATAGCTAAACAGAGCCTGATTGGCTCAAGGGGTTGGCGGCCATTTTGATGACATCATAAATCACAAAATAATCGTCTCCTCTGGAACTTCTTAAGCGAGCTAGCTACAATTTGGGGAATATAATCAGTCAATGGGAGCGAGTGAAAATTGTTTGCAACAACTTGGTTGATAAAACAATATGGCCACCGTGGACCAATCAAATTCGAGCATTTGGGGGGCATTTTGAATTTTTTTATTTGACAGATTTTGATGGAGAAAATTGCGATACCTGTGTTATTTGACAATCTGCAGAATGTGTGTGAAAATGAAGGAGATCCATCCGCCTTAAAGGGCCGAAATATTTATATTTTTATTTTCCTCTTTATTATGTAGTAGAAGACAGTTTGCTAGAGGCTCTAATAAAATGATTAATGTGACATTTAATTGTCATTTTATATCTGGTTACCATGGGGGTAACAAATGGCATTTGCTACTGTAAATGCTCTAGGCAAACAGATTAATATAATAGGTATTTAATTGCCATTTAATACCAGTTGACAACCTGGCTGATTAACCCATGAACTTAATGTCAATATAAAATTCGTCCTTAATGTAGATGCTAAGGATAGCTGCTGGATATTGTTCAAAACAATTTGACAGCAAATTGTTCCTGCCTATTAAGCCTTCTACTGGTGAAATATTAGATTTGAATTAACCCTTATACTGCAGAATGTTAACTTTTATTTCATTGATTTTGTACTAATCTTCCAGTGTTTATTAAGAATATTGCAAAGATAAAATCGTCACCCACTTCTTAGAATTTTTACTGCTGAATGGCCAATCCTGATTAACCTGTATACTGCTGAATGGCCAATCATGTAGAAGATTTGTGTAGCCAGTTTTGTGTCTGTATATAAATCCTCTCCAAAGCCACCTAAGTGATTGAGCCGAATGACAAGAAACATTATCTGGAGAAGTTCTAGAAAGTGAATTTCATGAGAGAAAATTTGTATACGATTTGCATACATTGAACCCTGAGTTTCCAGGATCTCAATTTTAACGTAACTATACATGTAACATGTTGAATATTTTGAAACTAATTTGACTGTGTATTGTTGCTGCAACAACGCCCAGTGCAATAGTTTCAAAATATTCAACATAATGTTAAAGACATAGGGCCTTAAATCAGGGTTGGGTTTTGGACTGTTTAAAACTAATTTTGAACAGACTTTGTCCAAAACCTGTCTAAAACATGTCTTAAAGGGTTTAAACCAGTCATAAACTGTACAAAACTGTCCAAAACCTATTTCATTAATAATAGGATTCTTGGATGAGAGAGTTAAATACAACTACCCTTCTGTCTATAAACCCTCTCAATGACACAGACAAAGTATAACAGTTACTTTATAAGTAGAAATATTCTGAAAATGGTTTGACTGGAAGGTATTGCTGTCAAAGTCAGAAAAAGCTTAGTCAAATTATTTTCAAAAATTTAACAGATCTTATGGTTTAGTCCATTTAGTGTAGAGGAATTCACATGGGTGAAAGGGTTAGCAGGATTAGTTTTAACTATCCTAGGAGCTAATTATAGGCTCATTCACCTGTGAGTGTTATAACATAACATCCACAGAAGTGCCTACTGCTTATCTGAACTTAGATTGGTTTACACACAAAGAACCCATTGTTAGTCCACCCAGCCAAGGTCTTGCTGTCCCCAGTCAAGGAACAGAAGTTACAATTGAGTTACAGCCTGTAGTTAACACTTTCAAAGATAATAACCAGAAATAGCAATATTCCTTACAATTTAACTGTTATACAGCAAATTTTCTGTTAAATATTTTGAAATCAATTTGCCTGGAAGCTGTTGCTATGAATAATCAAATTATTCTCTAAATATTCAACAGTTTTTCTATCATACATACATTATTTTGCTGGATAAATAGGTGATATAGTATTATTAAAGATTTGACTGTACATGTAGTTACACTCTCTAAGATAACTGAGTTAAATTGTGTTCAAACTAATCTATGTATGTTAACACTTTCAACAATCATGAGTTCCATACATCTCACTTTCAAAGGAAATAGTCTGGACTAAAATTTTAGGTTTTTTGACAGTTTTAGAGATTTTAAAGTGTCCAAAACCTATTTTGGGCAGACGGTTTAAACCTGATTTAAACCACTGTTGTCCAAAACTTGCCAACCCTGCCTTAAATGGTAAAGACATAGGGCATACAATTCATACAATTGATGGACTATTCAATGTTCATGACGGACCTAGATTCATCATTCATTAGGCCTGCGCAATTTGATTGTGACACTGTGACGTTAATTGAGTACTACGTCATATACTTGAATAACAGATGCGATTTATCCTGTACAGAAAACCGAGAATTCAACTGGTACACAATGTACATGTCAAATTTTAAGTGCTTAATTGATCAATTTCATTTACGATGGTAATACAGTCTGATTGAATAATTGTCATACTGACTTGCGCAAGTAGAAAACAATGCACTCAAAAAGAGATAATATTCACATGTAAATATATATATATATATATATATATATATATATATATATATATATATATATATATTATTATTATTATTAACACCTTCTTTCAATGGATGAATCCGATTTGGCACTCAAGAATATAACGTCATAATCAATTACGTCACATGTAGGCTGCCACCATAATCATAATTGATAGAGAATACGCGAACATGAAGATGGAATAGTCTGTTAAGTGTATGCCTACGAATTGTATGACTTAGATGGATTTACTGTTTAATAAACATTATATTGATTATTTTGAAACTAATTTGACTGGGCGCTGTTGCTGCCACTCATAGCAACAGCACCCAGACTAATTAGTTTCGATATATTCAACAGGTTACCGTGAAAGTGGGATTCTAGTAATTCATGATTCAAAACGTACATATATTGATCCCAACACGCTCAAAGCATAAACGGAGAATAGCTAGAAATGGGTGGGGCATTGCTAGAAATGGATACCTGTATGTTTTATGCCTGTAATAAATAAACAACAATGCTCACTAACTGGTCCCATCAGGCTACGGGACATATTCAGTATTTTAAAGATTCATTTAGAACACGATTGCATTATAGAGTACCTTAAATTATTTGTAGGGCTTCGGACTTGAATAATTGTATGTCCCTCTCTTCCTGTGATAGCCGTTTGAAAGAATAATGCATACACCAGGCAGTCTTTGACTAGCTTGATGCAAGCGAGATCCATTTGTAATTTACTGGATGTCAGAGGGCTTATCCGAGTTAAATAACACTCATATGCATAGCTGCATATGCAGCACATTAAGGCCAATCTATAGACAGTAACATCGTTATTTAAACCTTCATGGCAAATTATGAGCTTTAGTCTCCAAAATCATTTCTTTTTTCCATTTTGAAAAGATTTTGATGGTGAGAATGTCTTCCTATAAGTTGTTTTATTGCAAGAGCTCAAATTTGGCACTTTTGAACGTGTCTCATATATGTGTTAAAGTGGATTTGCTACTGTAAATGCTCTAGGCAAACAGATTAATGTGATAGGAATTTAATTGTCATTTAATACAAGTTGACCATGGGGCCGATTAACCCATGAACTTATGAATGCCAATATAAAACTTACACTTATTGTAGATGCTAAGAATACCTGCAGAATATTTTTTCAAAACAATTTGGCTGGAAGTTGTTCCTGCCTATTAACCCTTCTACTGGTCAAATATTAGAGTTGTATTAAACATTATACTGCAGAATGTTAACTTTTACTTCATTGATTTTGTACTAATTTCCAGTATCCATTAACCATATTGGAAAGATAAAACAAAATTGTCATGTCCTTTTAGACCAGTTTATGGCTGAATGGCAAATCACTGATTTACATATTTGCTGCTGAATGGCCAATCATCTACTTGATTTTTGTGACCAATTTTGTAGCTGCATATAGATCTCCTAAGCCACATAGGCGATTGATCTGAAAGACAATAAATATTATCTAAACCAGTTCTAGAAATGGAATTTTACCAGAGATCTGAATTCAACAGGAAGTACAAGAAAAGAGGATCTAGTTCGAATGCAGGTACTCTTGGAAGCCTCATATCTGTTCATGGAACAGATCTAGTTGTTATTATTATTATTATTATTATTATTATTATTATTATTATTATTAATTTATTTATTTATTTAGTTTTAACTTAAATGTCTTCTTCTCCCATACCGGTAAGCGGACTAGACTGAAACTTTGTAGGCTGTAACTATGCCCTAGCCTCTTTAAAGTTTGAGGACAGAAAGTTGCAAGGTCACATGGTTTGGCGGCCATCTTGGAATTTATGTAAAGATTTGTACATATTTAACAATCTTCTTCTATGAAACGACTGCCTGTGTCGGATGGTAACCTGGTATGTCGGAATAATCACAGGGCCTGCTGAAAATTTGAGAATTACATGTAGCCACGTCACAGGGTTCGGCGGCCATATTGATGACGTCATAATTTCAAGAAATGCTCATTTCTCGAAAGATTCTGAATATAACGCACTGAAATTTTGGGAACTTGGTCAGTTACTCAATACCCACCAGCTTTCCCAATATAAAAGGAATCGTTTAATGAACAGCCGATCTATTACATCTTGAAAATTTGAAAATGAAATTGCTACTATTTATGTAGTAATACTTTTGGCGGGAATTTTGAATTTGCGGTTTATCAATATTGACTAAATTCAAAAGGTTTTACTGGTGAAGTGCAAGGCTCAATTAAACCTATTAGTGCTGAATGGCAAGGCACAATTAAGCCATTTACTGCTGAAATGTAAGGCACAATTAACCCTTTTATTGCTGAATTACAAGTTTCAATTATCCCCAATAGCGCTGAATTGCAAGTTCAATTGACCTTTTTACTGCTGAATTGCGCAATTAATCCTTTTACTGTCAAATGAATGGAAAAAAGTCAAAAGAGTGCAAAAAGGTCAAATCAAAATGATCATTTAGTGCAAAAAGGTCAAATGAGATTATTTTGGCCACAATTATTCATTTTCCTCAGTTTTTTGTTATTTTTTGTTATTTTGGCCCATTTTGTTCATTTATGACTGTAGTCCTTAATCATTTTCTGCCTTTTAGGACTAGATTTTGCTCACCTTTGTCTGTTTTTAACAATTTCTGAAAGCATTTGAGCATGTTCTGTGTTTTCTGTTCATTTAATCTATTTGTAAAAAATGTGGGTTTTTTTTTGGTAATTCCTTTAACCATTTTTGGTCCTTTTCACCAGTTTAAACCACATGACTGCTGAATTATTTTACTTAGCCATTGTATCTTTAGCCTTAATTGCTGACTTTTCCAGCATTCCCTGATAGGCCCCATGCTGTTGCGGGTATGGTAATGTTAGTGGTCTAGTTCTAGCTTTGTGAAACTGGCTTGGAAGCTGTCTGCAGTAACTGCTTGCAGTTACAGGTCTAGTTATTATTTTTATTCTTCCACCAGCTTTGCCAGAATTTCAAAATCCTTCTTCTCCAAAACCAGCAAGTTAATTGACGCAGAACTCAGGATCTCTGGTCTACTTAGGGATTAGGATCAAAATTGCTAAAAGGAGCAGGATTTGATAGCCATCTGAATGACATCATAAAACACAAAATAAAGTTCTCCTCTGGAAGTACTGACATGATCAACTTGAAATTTGGAGAATAGGATTAGTCCATGTGAGCAATTGAGAACTGTTTGTAAAAAGTTCATATTTACCGAAACATGGCGGCACTGGACCAATAAGATTTGCACATCTGGGCAGCCACTTTGAACTTTTTTATTTGAGGGATTCTGATACCAAAAATTGCTAGGCATATGTTATTTGGTATCCTGAATTCGAATTCATTAATTTTCAAAATGAGCGATGATTGGTGTGGTGGCCATCTTGGATTATTTATCCACTCTTCTGCTGGGTGGTTCGCCCAAACCACTGGGTCTAGAGCAACAAAACTGGTTCCATGTTATCAGATTTAGTGTCTACAGAGGGGCTGAGAAGATAAACCGCATCCATCAATAAACAGCCAAGATATTTAGATCATAAATTTCCTCTTTATTATGTAGCAGCAAACAGTTTGGTAGAGGCTCTAATAAAAAATGATTTAATGTGACATTTAATTGTCATTTCATATTTGTTTACCATGGTGTAATAAACTGGATTTGCTACTGTAAAGGCTCTAGGCAAACAGATTAATGTGATAGGGATTTAATTGTCATTTAATTACCAGTTGACCAAAAGGCCGATTAACCCATGAACTTATAAATGCTGATACAAACCCATCACTTATTGTAGATGCTAAGGATAGTTACAGAATATTTTTCAAAACAATTTGACTGGAAGTTGTTCCTACCTATTAACCATTCTACTGGTGAAATGTTATAGTTGAATTAAACCATACACTGCAGAATGTTAACTTTTAATTCATTGGTTTTGTACTAATTTCCAGTGTCCATTAAGCATATTGTAAAGATAAAAAAATTGTCAAGCACTTCTAGACTTGTTTACGGCTGAATGGCCAATCACGGATTTACCTATTCAGTGCTGAATGGCCAAACATCTACAGGATTTTTGTGACCTGTTTTCTGTCTGTATATAGATCTTTTCCTATGCCATGTAGGCGATTGATCCGAAACACAAGAAATATTATCTAAAGCAGTTCTTGAAACGGAATTTCACCAGAGATCTGGATTCAGTAGGAAATACAAGAAAAGAGGATCTAGTTCGAGTGCAGGTCCTCTTGGAAGACGTATATCTGTTCATGGAACAGATCTAGTTATTAGTATTTTTATTATTTTTCCGCCAGCCATTTCCAGCAAGTAAATTGAACCCAAACTCCGAAACCAGCAAGCAAATTGGACCAAAACTCAGAATATATGTATAATATTAAGGAAAAATTAGTTACCACTCCGGGATGTAGAAAACAGAGGTAACTAATTTTTCCTAATTATGAATCATCCTGGGATCGGGACCAACTTTTCGGAAATATTAGAATATATGGTTGAGATCACGCCTCCATACAAAACAGCTAAACAGAGCCTGATTGGCTCAGGGGCTTGGCGGCCATCTTGATGATGTCATAAATCACAAAATAATCTTCTCCTCTGGAAGTTTTGAAGCGACCTAGCTAAAATTTGGGGAATATAATCAGTCAATAGGAGAGATTGAAAATTGTTTGCAAAAACTTGATTGATAAAACAATATGACCACCATGGACCAATCAAATTTGAGCATTTGGGAGCCATTTTGAACATTTATTTGACAGATTTTGATGGAGAAAATTATTATACCTATGTTATTTGACCATCTGCAGAGTGTGTGTGAAAATGAACGAGCTCCATTTGTAAAGGGCGGAAATATTTATATTTTAATTTTCGTCTTTATTATGTAGTAGAGGACAGTTTGCTAGAGGCTCTAATAAAAATGATTAATGTGACATTTAATTGTCATTTTATACCTTGTTGCTATGGGGGTAATAAATGGCATTTGCTACTGTAAATGCTCTAGGCAAACAGATTAATATAATAGGGATTTATTTGCCATTTAATACCAGTTGACCACCTGACCGATTAACCCATGGACTTAATAATGTCAATGTAAAACTTGCACCTAATGTAGATGCTAACAATAAATGCAGAATAATTTTCAAAACAATTTGACAGGAAATTGTTCCTGCCTATCAAACCTTCTACTGGTGAAATATTAGATTTTGTATTAACCCTTATACTGCAGAATGTTAGCTTTTATTTCATTGATTTTGTACTAATGTTCCAGCGTCAATTAAGAAATATTGGAAAGGTAAATTGGCACACACTTCTTATTGTTTTTACTGCTGAATGGCCAATCCCTGATTAACCTATTTACTGCTGAATGGTCAATCATCTAGCTGAATGTTGTGACCAGTTTTGTGTCTGTATATAAACCGTCTCCAAATCCACCATTTCATATCTGTTTATCACAAGGTAAATAACTGGATTTGGTACAGTAAATGCTCTAGGCAAACAGATTAATGTGATAGGGATTTAATTGCCATTTAATACCAGTCGACCATGGGGCCGATTAACCCATGAACTTATGAATGCCAATATAAAGCTTGCAGCTATGACAGATGCTAAGGATACCTGCTGAATATTTTTCAAACAATTTGAGTGGAAGTTACTCCTGTTTATTAACTCCTCTGCTGGTGAAATATTAGATTTGTGCTAACCCGTATACTGCAAAATGTGAACTCTTATTTCATTAAGTGTGTGCTAGTTTTCCAGTGTCTATTAAGCATATAGAAAGATAAAATTGTCAGTCACTTCCTAACCCTCTTACTGCTGAATGCTCAATCCCTGATTTACCTGTCTACTTCTGAATGGCCAATCGTTTTGCCGATTTTTGTGGCCAGTTTTATGTCGGAATATAGGTCTTCTCCAAAGGTGATAGATCCGACAGACACGAAACATTATCTAGAACAGTTCTCAAAACATAATTTCACAAGAGAACTGGATTGAACATGAAGTACAAGAAAAGAGGGTCTCGTTTGAGTGCAGGTACTTTTGGAAGCCGTATATCTGTTCATGGAACAGATCTAGTTATTTTAATTTTTTATTATTCTGTGGTTTTATTTGTTCGCGAATAGCGCGAAGACAAAAATGCCGATGAAATTCAAGCTTTGCATGGCAAACGTCCTTATTAGAAGAAACTTTTTCTGTGTGAAAGAAAATGATTTTCGAGAAAGGTTGGTGGGCATCTTGGATTTCCGGAAAATTTTCCCGCATTTTACAAAATCTTTTCCTCCAGAACCACTAAACGGAATGAGCTAAAATCCGGTCAGAAGCAGTGGGCTGGAGCTCCCTATAAAGGATGTTCAAGAGAAGTTAAGAGCTTGAAATGGATGGATTTCCGTATGGGCCAATCAGCATCAAGCTTTCTGGCGGCCATGTTGAATTTTTTATTTAATGGGTTTCGTGCCCAAATTGGGCCTATATATGTTTGTCGGGTCGAGAAATCGAAATCTGCCATTTTCTAATTTGTTCGATCGATGGTTTGGCTGCCATCTTGGATTCGTTTCCTGACAAATTCCCCATAGTAAAGAAATAGGAAATTCCAAATGCCTTCTCCTCGGAAACCACTGGCTGGATTTCAATTATATTCTGCAGGAATCATCGTTAGGTGATAGAGATCTGATTTTGTTCAAATAACGCTGGTCGGCCTATTAGGCCGGTGGCCATTTTGGATTTTGTAGTATTTCGGCAAACGTTTTTAAAAATCTTCTCCTCCGAAACCACTTGGCGGATTGATTCCAAACTCATGAAATATCATCTAGGGCATTGGCTGAACCAAGTTTGTTCAAGGGAATTTGATTGGCTGAGAACTTGGGTGGACATCTTGAATGACCTAGTTTTCGTGAAAACAACTTCTTCTCCAGAACCGCTGAATGGATCAGGCCGAAATTTGGCTGGTATGATTAGAGACTGAGAGGCATTATAGTTTACTCAAGAGAAATTGATACGTTAAAAACCATGGCCGCCATCGACCAATCAATATTCAGCATGATTGGCAGCCATTTTGAATTTTTTTATTTGCTGAAATTTTAAGCCAAAATTGGATTCACATAGTTTTTTGTGTCTTCTGATTCCAAAGTTGCCATTTTCAATAAAAATTCCTCTATAGTAAAGCAATTTGAAAATTTAAATTCCTTCTCCTCGGAAACCACTGGGTGGATTTCAATTATATTTTGCAGGAAGCATTGTTAGGTAATAGAGATCTAATTTTGTTCAGACAACGCTGGTCGGCCTATTAGGCCGGCGGCCATTTTGGATTTTGTAGTATTTTGGGAAAGGTATTTAAAAATCTTCTCCTCCGAAACCACTTGGCGGGTTGATTCAAAACTCATGAAATATCATCTAAAACAACGGCTGAATCAAGATTGTTCAAGGGTATTTGATTGGCCGAAAACTTGAGTGGCCATCTTGAATGACCTAGTTTTCGTGAAAACGACTTCTTTTCCAGAACTGCTGAATGGATTGGGCCGAAATTTGGCTGGTATGATTAGGGACTGAGACGCATAACAGTTTGTTCAAGAAAAATTGATACATCAAAAACCATGTCCGCCATCGACCAATCAAAATTCAACATGATTGATGGCCATTTTGAATTTTTTAATTTGTTGAAATTTGAAGCCGAAATTGGTTTTACCTACGTTTTTGGGTCTTCTGATTCCAAATTTGCCATTTTCAATACTGTCAGACGAACGGTTTGACGGCCATCTTGGATCGTTTTCCCACCAAAATTGCCAATACTAAAGCAATTGGAGAATTGAATTGTCTTCTTCTCAAGAAGAACTGGGACGATTTCATTTATATTATTTTTACTGCCGTTGTTGACACACGATTGTATGTTTTTCAAATCCACATTCAATGATGGGTAGACTGGTCGGATAAAGAAGAATCCTACTGTAACCTTCTCACATAATTCCATAAAACTGACAGCATTAATCCAACTTGATCAAATCTAAGAGGCTATTTAGGCTCTAAGCCACCTATAAGAGCTGGCTCAGATAAGGTTCTCATCTTAGAGACCGGGATGCTAGCCACTTGGCCCCCGGTGCATCGCCGCTTGCAGCTATATTTATTATTATTATTATTATTATTATTATTATTATTATTATTATTATTATTATTATTATTATTATTATTATCAACATTGTCATCAGTATTATCATGATCATCACTATTATAATTATTAAGATTTTTATAACTATTTTACAGGTAGCATTATAACAACCAACTAATACTATCATCATTAATGAATATTATGTTTATCATCATCATCACTCTGATTAAAATTGACTAGACCTTCAGGGATTCAGAGAGCTTAGAAATCTGAAGAGGTTCTGCAGCCCACCACGGCATGATCCCAGCATATTTGGACAAAGATGCCAAGTGATTTAGGAGATACTTTTTGAGGATTTTCAGAAAGTACAAGATGGACCTCAACAAGGTTGGATAAATCAAGATTCTTGCAAGAAGTGCTGAAGCCCATCACCATTGGATCCTTTCATTTTCATACTTGAGAATGAGTGGTGTTTCATTGGATTGTTTTTTAGAATTTTTAGTAATCAGATACGGGATGGGCACCAGAGAAATCACGATTATCATCAACTTTGTCTTCATCTCTCTTCACTATACTAATCATTATCAACAAGAAAAATAAAAATAACAGTACAACATGTAACAACAGCTATCAATATTAGCATTAGTATTATAATCATCACTATCACTAATATTACCACCGTAATGTCTGCAGCATAATAATCGTAATATACTGGTTGGTTAGCCCACAGTTTATCAAGTCGCCCCTCAAATGATGCTATTGTTTGTGCTTCTATTACATATGATGTGGGACTATTCCATGTGTTCACCACTCTATGCTTAAATGAGTATTTTAGGATGTTTAAGCAGGCCAGGGTTTATACAATTTTAAACTATGCCCTTTGGTTATAGATGCTTATCTTAGTTCAAAGAAATTGCATACATATGGGTCATACTTTTTTTGTTATTATTTTATAAGCTTCTATAAGGTCGCCTCTTATTCTATGATATGAAAGTGTTGGTATGTTATGTTTTCTATGCTTCTGTTTTAAGATATGGACTCAAAACCTGGTTAGCGAATTTTAGATGTCATGTTTTTATATCTAGATATACAAATTTTCGTCTTGTAACCCCCATTATGGAATTTGCTTTATTAACCTTATCTAATATCTGTTTCTCAATAGACAGCTTACTATCAATAATAACACTAATATCTTTTTCAAACTTGGTATGTATAGTTGGAAACCCATTTTTGGTTATTGTATGACTGTAATTGGTAAGAGTGGTATTACCAATTCTCATAATTTTACACTTTTTTTATTCAAATGTAATTAGTCCAGTCATTTAGGGAATATTTATCAGATTGCATTTCATTACAATCATCTACTGACTTAATGCCGTAAAAAGGCTTGGTATCTTCGGCATATAAATATAATTCACTAGTGTTGCTTATCACATCAGGAAAATCACTAATACATAGGATGAATAGTACTGGTCCTAGAAATGGCCCCTACGGGACTCCACTGGAAACCAGCTTCCATTCTGATGGTTGCCCATTAACAATAACCCACTGGCTGCGATTTGACAAAAACCTTTCTATCCACTTAATAATTTTGGGAATGAAATTATATATGTTTATGATCAAATCTCTGGTGGGGGTATCTTATCGAATGCTTTTAGAAAATCGAAGTAAGCCACATCTATATTTTCACAGTTGTCAAGTATATGTAGCCACTTGTCTATGAGCTTAAAAAGTTGCAATGTAGGTGATCTACCTGAGATGAAACGAAATTGGAAGTAGCTAAACAGGTTATTAGTTTTCACATGTAGCATATCTCCATTTTTAGACTTATGAGTAATGTTTGCTTGTTTCCAAGGTACGGATATCTTGCTGGTATTTAATGATGTTTCAAGAAAAATGTTAATGGCAGTGCTAAGGTACTAATTAGTTCTTTTAATACTCGAGGATGAATGCAATCTGGCCCTCGAGATTTTGATATGCTTAATTTCTGCAATTCATTTTGGATGCTGTCAATGTTTATCTGTAACGTATTTGGTTGTGGAACAGCCATGCCTCAATCTTTGGAAGCTTACCATGAGGCTCGCTAGTGAAAACAGATGAAATGAAGTGTGTTAGGATGTCTGCCTTTGCATTATCTGAAGCTGTGAGATTGTTCTTGTTATAGTGAATGTAGAGTTCAGGTATTGACTGCTTAATTTTTGTTTTTGTTGGCCCAGAAATTCTTTGGATTAGTTTTAATTTTGTCTGCAATTTTCTGCTCGTGTATCTTTGTTATCTTTCTAGTCTCTTGTCAGATTTTGTTTCTTGGTCTATTATGTTCAAGTTTTATGGTGTCACCCCCTGCTAATCTATGTTTCGCTCAGAGTCTTCGCTTTCACCTAATTTTAGTAATAACCTTCCGATTGAAAGGAAGCTTCCTGACTCTTTGACATTGTTGTTTAATCTTAGTTTTTGGTATAAAATCCTGGATAGCAATACACAATTCACTAGTAATGGTTTCCCACTCTATATCTACATTCATATTTTTCAATGTTTCATTCCAATCAATATCAAGCATAAGTTTCATCTTTTCAGAATCAGTCTTCTCATACAAGTATGTCGACTTAGGTTGTACACAATTTGTCATTTCTGCATGTAAATAAAAAGTGATTATTTGAATGGTCACTTTTGCCCAGCGGTACCAATTGCTCAAGTTGATCTATCATACCCTCTTAATTACTGGACAGTAACTGATTTGTCGTATATAGTCTGTGTACTATTTTATATGTTTCAATGACCTCCCCTCTCATACGTCTGTACTTCAGTGTTGAGAGTTTAAGTTTCCTCAGCCTCTCTGGATAACTCAGGTCTCTTAATGATGGTACACATTTTGTTGCTCTGCGCTGCACATTTTCTAAAGTCGCTATATCCCCATTCCTATATGGGCACCATACACTTCCCGCATATTCAATCTGACTTCTTACTAAGGCTTTATAGACCAGGTTAAAGCTCTCCTCATCCAGATAAGTATATGTCCTACGAATGATGGCCATAATGCTGGTCACCTTGTTTGCTTTAGTTTGAATGTGGTCCTTAAAGTTTAAATATTGATCAATTGTTACACCTATGTCCTTCTCACTTGTGACCATCTCCAATTCCACCACATTTCCTTCATGGTCATATAAGGTGTATGGTGTTCTGACGCTATCCTCTCTTGCACCTATCTCAAGGACTTTACACTTGTCTGGATGAAACCGAAGCATCCAAGTCTCTGTTCAGATGTGCAGCCTATCCAGATCCTGTAACAAGATGTGATCCTGATCACTTTTGATTTCTTGGTAAACTTTGGTGTCATCAGCATACAGGTATGCAGCAGATTTAACGCACTCTGCTAGGTCATTTATGAGTAAGACAAATAATATTGGGCCAATAACACTACCATGAGGTACTCCACTTGTAACGTCATGCCAATTGGTGTAACTCCCATTGACGCACACGCTCTGACATCTCTGACCTATTAAAAACTCTATAACCCATAGACACGTTTTTCACTCAAACCAAGGCCCTTCATTTTTGCTATCAGTCTTTTGTGTGTGACAGTATCAAAAGCCTTCATAAAATCCATGTATTGTGCGTCAAGGCTGTTTTTGTCCATGTGATCGACTATTCTACATCAAATAATATTTTCAAATATTTTACCAACCGCACTAGTCAAACTGTCAGATCGGTAGTTACCAGGGTCACGTTTGTTTCCCTTTTTATAGATAGGTGTGATGGTAGCAATCCTCCATTCTTGTGGGACAATGGCAGTCGTGAATGATGCATTGAAAATAGCTGTCAGTGGTACCGTTATTATGCCGCTTGTTTCAAATAGAACTCTTGGGTGTATCTCATCCGGCCCTTGCAATTTAGTGATATCAATAGTGGATAGTAATTTGTGTACCACAGATGGTTCAAATGGGCTATCATCCAAGGTTCCAATGATATTCCTCTCCTTGAAGTTTGTGGACACAACCACCAGGTTCTTTGGTAAATACACTTGTGAAGAAGTTTGCTAGCATATCCTATCTGTGCTGGCTGTAATTTGATGCCCATCCGTCACAGTAAGTAGTTCTGATATTCCAGTCTTACATTTATGCTTAAAGTTAGCATATTTCCAAAACATTTTTGGATTCGTTTTGACATTGCGTGCAATGTCACGTTCTTTATCCCTCTTATCTTTCCTCACTGTCTGTTGTCTATCCTGGCCTGCCTGGGTTCTCATATATCTGTTCCAAGCACTTTTCTTGGTTTTGATAGCCTACCATATCTGCTCTGAGATGGGTGCATCTGACTTTCGTGTTTTTCCTGAACGTAGTTTATGTCTGGGTATGCACAAATCAATGGCCTCCCTCAGTCTTGAAATGAACAGAGTTAGCATCTCATTCACTGTTTTACCCCCTAATACACTAATCCGGTCCTGTGCCATATAGTCTCTCAGTTTTTTGTAATTACCCTTGTCATAATTTAATCTTGAATCACTGTACGACTGTAAAATTAAAGCTGATGACTGCGTGATCGCTCTTGCCGACAGGTGCTTCGTACTCAACTTGGTTTACTAGACCATCATCACTAGTTAATATTAAATCCAGCAAACTGGGTCTATCTTTTCCTCTGGCTCTGGTAGGTCGGCTAATCATTTGGAACAGGAATCAATCCCTTACATATTCCAGGAATAGTTGCCGCTTCTCATCCACTGTCCATGTTTCCCAGTTGATCCTGGGGAAATTAAAATCTCCCATAACTAAAATATGTGAGAATTATTTATTCTGGCCATTTCTGACTTTCCGCAACAGCTTATGTAGTTCTCTGTCATTATTTTCGCCACTGTCATGGCTCCTGTTTATTAGTCCGATAAGCAGTCGGTCTCCAGTCAGCAGATTCATCCTGACCCAAAACTTTATGGAAAACTACTGTCAAAGCTTAGCTCCACCGGTTTCATGCTGTCTTTAATGTACATTATGAGTCCCATGCCACTTGTCTTGTCGAAATTAGTGGATACTGCCTCATATCGAGCCATTGCTAATTCCTCTTTTATTGGCCGAAATCTACAGTTCTTGGGCATAACTTCCGTTACAAGAATAATATCTGGATAATTCATTTTAGTTATTCTAGCCACAAATTCCTCAAATACATTAGGTAATCTGTCTGCGTTTGTATAAACACATTTAAGTGACTGATTCAATTCTGTATTTAGATATTTACATATATTGACGCAGCAGTCTTTTCCCACCTGTTCTATTTTTGTTTCTTTCTTTTTATGATATGCATATTCCAGGGAGGGCCCCTTACCCTGTAGGTCCAGTTTCCCAACTTGTCACTGGATTCCCTCAGCTTAGCCTCCTATAAAAGTTTCTTTTTTTGTTTCTCTGGCCTCTTTTGACATATCATTAGCAATGTTGATACTAGCATGCTTTGAAGTATCATCCAAACCTCCTAGTGTACACATGTTTTGAATATTTTCGACTTATGTCTCTCTTCTGTAAATAAAGCCTTTAATGGCATAGTGCCTTACTGCAATCTGTCTCTCTTTCTTGGTCCCAGCCTTGTCACACTCCTCACTTCCAAATCCCTTGTTTTTAGTATTTCTAGTAATCCATTGATCAAAGCTGTATCATATTCCTTCCTTCTTGCAGGCTCATCATTGTCACTTTCATCCACCCTGTGGATAATAATAGATATTTTTCTTTTCTTCTTCTCTTCCTATCTCTATTCTGAGCTCTTTCAAATAGTCATCATCCGTTGCAGTCATATCTGTCTTCACCCCCTAGCAATGTTGCATCAATCATCTCCTGAACCCTGGATTCTGACACCTTTTCCTCTATATTCTTTTCCATTGCAGTTATCCTGGCATCCATTCTTGGCAAACTCTTATTACATCTTTCTTCAATTTCAGATATTTTCTTGATGCTTTTTATTGCATTTGGTTCCCATTTCTGGCAATACCAATGGATGCCCTGCCATTTTGATAGAGCCAGGTACTCGGCTTCCTCTATCGCTACACATGCCATGCAGAAGTGCTGATCACAAACTTCACTACTACTACATCATTTTAGCATTCCATTCTGTCATTGTTTTTTTACATACTCGACATTCCCAGCCATCATCTGTATCAGTGTTATTTCCAGCTCATGTCTTGCTAGCAGTTCTTCTTGATCGTCCCATTGATTGAATATCTGTACTGTCACTCGAAAATGATAACCACAACTTCCTCATGCAACAAAGTGATTTATATGTCACTGGCGTGAATCACACCCAATCGTTAATTAGTGTTTACATATAACCAAGCAATTTGTTGGATGGGGATGTGTTAAATAAGGAAATAGTATATACATTACTCAGTCGGTAATTGAATGAGCCAATCATCTCCTGTGGTAAAATTGCAAAAATAGTTTTGAGTGTTAAAGGGTTAGCAATGTAGTAATTAGACACATATGCAGTAGCAGGTAATAATAGTGATATTGGAGACCTAACAATAGGACGTATAACCTAGCAGAGGCTGTTTTCGACTGCAGCTGTTGTCGTCATACACCAAATATTTGACTGCAATCACTGGTAAATGTGTTCGTCTGATGAGCCTGATAGACGGGAACTACTACACAAGACAAAACAAGAAGTAAAGTAATGGCGCTTTGCTGTGCAAGTGAGTGTGAATTTAGATTTTTGGTAGCATAAATCGCAACACATGCATTGCAAATATATTACTATAGGTTGGATGAATGGACATTAGTCGGCCAGTTCTTAGAATACCTCAGATTTTTAAGATTCATGTGTAAGAATCCAGTTTTCGTATCATGCTAACTACTAATTTAAAAGTAGTTTCATGGTAAGATATCGTCAAGTCACCATTCCTTAACATCGCCATGCACTCCAACATGTATAGGCTGTTTCCTTATTCGTACCCATCACGAAAAGTGGTAACTTATTTCTGTTATTTAATTTTACCGCTTTCTTCGTATGAAGGCCTGTACAAATTGAAAATGGCCGCAACCCATATTTGGGTCATGCAAATTTATTATAGCTAACCCATTTGTGCTTGCGCAACCTTTTTACACTTATTTATGTATAAAGTAAAGAACACTACATCACCCAAAAAGGGTTGCAGTGTTCATTCTAGGGTAACAATATGTGGGGACAAATGACCACGCCATCCAAAACGTGGGGACACTGGCAAAATATAGGGGACACACAATTTCTTTATCATATTTTAAACACGAAAATAATTGTGTCCACTTTTCCTGAAAGATCCAGTCTTTCGCAGTAACCACTGCTGTCCGAACTTTATCATTAACCGAAACTTGCGTTTTCGTCGGCCGAGTTTTCAATCGGTACAGCAACATCAGAATTGTGTCCGTTAGCATCGCTGGGATCAAGCAACGCCGCCTCAGTGGCAGGCTGATTTTTGGTAATAGGCTCTGATTTTTTTTGCCAAAAAGTTCAACAAAGTTGCGTTTGGAATCTATGCCCGTATCAGAGATTGACTTTCGCTAATGGGCCATTTTTTAATTCATAAATTATGTGTACGTCATTTCCCAATTGGGGCAATCAAATTATCGGAATTGACTGCATTTTCTGCAAACTCTTCCATCTACATTGAATACTACCATAACACACGGTTTCATTGGCCAAGCATTGTAGGGGCGAGTTATCATTGGCTAAACCGCACATGTATGGCTTTGTGTGTTCGAGTTTTCCGATGAAATTAAAAAATCTTCCAATTTTGACAGCAACGTATCCAGTTTTCGTGCAGATATTTTATGTACCTGTTTGACCCACTATGTTATTTATTTTTCACCCTGGCTGGAATTTAGGTGACTGGCGCATCCTGGAATGAACACTGGGTTTACGCTAAAAAATATTTGCATAACCGCAATATTATCGTTATCGTCTCATTTATAACTAGAATGTGCAGTCAATGGCATGCCATCACCACTTAGAGCTTTACCCTCACTTTGACCCAAAGCACAATAAATTCCTTGAAATGTAGTCTGCCAATATTCTCCGGAGTCTTCTTCTTCTTCTTTTCGTTCGCTGATCATACCACCAGTCCTGTAAGTGACTATCGACATGATCATAAGCGTTAAGTGCGTGGATCCATGGTTTATTAGAGTGCGCCGTGCGGCCTGGAACCTCCGTCTTCAGCACTCGAGGTTTCTGTCAGGGTTACCTCACCCTTACCTCCTTTAGTCGCCTCTTACGACACGCAGAGGATACGGAAGGTGTATTCTAAGCCCCACCTACAGGACAGTTATCTCCCTTGAAAAGCTAAAATTCTTCAAAATTTTCTTGTCCGGTCCAGTTTTGAACATACGCTCAAACATTTTTTGTTCAGCAGATATTTTAGGAATAGACGAAGTGTCATTTATCAAAGACAACCTGTTCACATTTAGCATTCCTCAAACACGTATGCCTGCAGGTGTATGTTGAGTTTCACTAAAACTCAAGATTGTTACATCTATATATAATGTACATGGATGACCAGTAGGTCTAGCCCACTTAGTGACTTAGAATTTTTTAGTTAACTCACATATGTGTGACACGGTAGTAGAACTGACATCGGATGGTATAAATACACCAGTTGTTATTACACCACAAAAACATCCATTACCGTTCAATCACTACTTGCTAAATCAAATATCTGCATTTAGCTATCAGAATAAAATTTTTATACTCGCTTACATACTCCCTAATGCCAATACCATCACCATGTAGACCCTCAACCAGGCTTCTGGTAGAGGGACCCCCTGCATTAGCCTTACATTAGACTGGCACCAGTCTGTACACACTCCTTGGTGACGCCTGTCACTAAGCACGCTCGCGCATGCGCAGTAGGTCCCAAATGTGAAAACTGATTCACTTTTCAAATATTCTGCTAGCAGTACAGTTTGCCTGCTATCAATCTGATATAAAGGTTTTAGCTTTGCTACTGAAAGTTTTCAGTTATTACTATATTTGACATGAATAATGCCTACCATGAAACCCATCCTTCCTAAGTTATGTTTAACTTTTTATATCATGGTGTTTTAGAGGTGTTTGTAACTCTAGTTTTTGAGTTACCAGTTTTCGTGTCACTACTCCCGTTTTCGAGGTTAGAGTAACCAGGCCTATTATATACCATCAAGAGTACCATGTTATAAAATAGCCAGTACCACTCCTATTAACGTAGTTCCTAGTGCCCTCAAACATCATCATTCAGGAATCATTATGATTCCTTTCTTCAGTCACTTTCTTAAGTACGCCTATGACGTATCCTCATAAAAGCTAGCTGCTTTATTTCTTATCATTTCTTATTTTTCAAAGGAAGTGTCCTTAAATTCTGAGAAAGTAAAATGTACGTCAATCAAGTGTGATCGTTTTTCACGCTAAGGACTATGCTGGCCACGTTTACCTGAGGTGTACCTCCTGCTCCCCTCAAAATAAAAAATGTGTGGGATTTGTAAGGGTTGGCCATTAGTCTTATCTAAATCGTTCTTCAAAGATTTTGTCGTTAAGCCTGCGCAAGTGGGCTAAGCCGGTTTCCTTGACATCTAGGCAACAGATCAAGTCTCCAAAAGGTAAATCCGGCGACTCGAGAAAGAAGCCTGGTAAGTCATCCTCTGGTAGGAGCCAGGCCAAAGACCATATTAGTCTTGAGGATCATCATAATCCTCAAGAGATGGCATCGGTGGCGGAAGCTTCCGATTTGTCATCACATGCAAAAGTTCGTTTCTCCGTGATACCGATTGCCAGGAATGTTTTAGGATCGCCGATCGCCTCTGCTCCCGTCTCTGCTCCTGGCTTGTCCGGGCAAGCGGGTTTGCCGTCCGGATTGTCTTCTGGTTTTACCGGGCATCCGGAAATGAGCACCGTGATTGTTTCTGGCTTGGCTGAACATCCGGTGACTCGTGATAATCTGGCTTTTTCGTCAACTTCCGCCGTTTCCGGCTATAGAGTTTCGATTCCGGTAGGAAGAATGTGGCATTGCATCATCCGTCTACTTCCGTTTCCGGTTTTTCAGCTTCCTCTTCCGGTAGTAGTGTTGCTACTTCCGGTAGGAAGAATGCTTATCTGGGTCTGTTGGACCTGGCATTGCATCATTCATCTATTTCCGTTTCCGGTTTTTCAGCTTCCTCTTCCGGTAGTAGTGTTGCTACTTCCGGTAGGAAGAATACTTATCTGGGTCTATTTTAGCTGGCAATGTACATGTAGCTTACTACTAGACTGGTAGAACATGCCCACCTTATCTCTGTGCTTGAGGAGATGCCTGTTACTGCTCATACTACCAAACTGGTGGGACATGCCCACTTTATCTCTGTGCTTGAGGAGACGTATATACGCATACTATATACAAATTTTACATATATAATGTTCATAGATGACCGGTAGGCCTAACCCACCTATGACCATTAGAATTCTTAGTTAACCCACATAGATATGACATTAGATAGTAGTTACGGGTTAGGTTTGTACTGTGGCAACAGCTTGCTAGAATGGTGGGACAACCCCACCTTATCTATGTGCTTGAGGTACCACCATGATTTCCTTGTGGTCACCCTGTGCTAGTAGCAATATTCACACTTGGATGGTTGGTTATAGACTTATGGTGATATATATGCTGGTTGTAGGTTAGCTAATAATAACGTGAGACGAACATCTCTGGAGAGGTAAGACATACCCACCTTAATAGTGTACTTGTGATGGCCACGGAGGATGTTTGAAGCCCCTACAGTTCAAGGTTGGTAGGGTAAACCAGCCTGTCATGGGTGTTTGCAGATGAGAAATCCAGGTATGTAGCTGCAGACTAGTAATAGGTCGTGGACCAAGACATCGTTATCCATAATTTGGCTCATAGGGATAACCCGCTTCTTAGTATGTTTAGTGACCATTTTAATATGTGTGAAATTATTAATTGGGACCACCTAAATGTTGCGTATAGTTTAAGAAACATCGTTTATTTCATCAAAATTAGTGAAATGATTATAATTGTACTCATGTATGGCTTTAATGTGATGGAAATGTACACACTTCCGATTTTTAACAAACACAACATTTTTTTGATTTTCCGATTTCTCAATTACATCGTAAAAATCGTGATTTTAAAAATAAACCGAACTTCACGATTAAATCGAAAGATCATGCAAGCCTAGTTACTCTATGCTGCATCTGAGACAAGATCGACGACTTCACCGGATCATGTCAAAGTGGCTTCAAACGTGGATGCAGCTGCGCAGTCATTTTATGGGCTCAATGCATGCTTGTGTCGGGTGGTCATGTCCAAACACTGGGATTTCCACAAAATGGGCACTGACATGTCATGATCCTTCGACACAATTAAATGCTCAAAGATCCTAGATGTACTACGCCAGGCCAGTTGCAATGAAGATGAGCTAGGACTAGTGACACTACTGCTTGCAGACACCAAGCTGAGAGTACGAGTCAAGTCAGTAAAGTCTGTAGAGTTTGAGACATCAATCGGCTCCCCACATGGAGATGGTCTCTCCTGTGCTTTTTTGCTGAAGCTGCATTGAAATCTCGAAACCCCCCTGCCCCAACCCACCCCCCAGTGTCAATACTGGTATGCCGCTAGAAATTGAATATGCCGACGATGTGGACTTCATAGACGAGGAAAAGAAACCCCTTGATGAACTTCTCCCAGTTGAACCCTATGCACCCCTAATAATGGACTATTTATGTGTTGTCGAAAATCGCATTCCTGAGCACAATGGCTTGAGGTCTATGAGTTTCACAACCGATATAAATAGAATGGGAACAACCGCCTTTTTGTACAGGTCACATTCCACAACCATGTACGAATTGTAATTATGTAATTATATCCTGAGTGTATATCATAATCTAATTGAGATCATTCTTCATGGAGGCGAATTCCATTACTATGGCAACTGGCTAGTTCCAATTATTGATTTTCTCTCGCTATGTTTATCGTCCATCCATGTCGCTAGAGCTGCATGATATACCGATACCATATTTAAAACCGATATCCTGCACTGACGGTTTCATAACCGATTATAAAAAATAAATATCGAAAAACCGAATATGAACATATTTTCGGTTTTTCGTATCAGGATTGTTAAAAATAAAAGATACTAACGAGCATGAAAATCGTAATGAATAATAATGGCCATACCAATTGCGCATATTGTGTAACTCCATGTAACTCGCTGCACGCCGAGAGAAATCAAGCAGCGAATTAATTAAATAAATATCCACTCGTCTTTTCTCTGGTAGTCTCAGATAAATTTGCAATATAAAACACAATACTAATGTGGGAATTTGTCATTAAAATTTGTGTGGGGAAAACCTTTCTAAACAATGGCATCCATTTTATTTACGTCACCGGCTAATTAACATAATGCAAAGTCGTCCCAACACTAAATCGCCAGATTGCATCAAAATCTCGCCAATAACTATAATGCTGATTAGGATATAATTTTAAATAAAATTATTACTCAAACCGTTTTTAAAACGTTATCTTCTATACACAATATCATATTAACTTATGAAATTCGCGATCGCAATATTACAGTTAATATTTTCTTCAAGGCATGATTTCGTTCTCGGGTCGAATTGGAAATGAAAGAAGAAAGGGAGATAATTACATCATAATTAATTACAATCGCGTGATTTACGTCTTTTCGCAACCTGTTTTGCTGATTTATGATTAATTTTGACAAAATAAACGATGTTTATTTAACTGTGCGTAATATTTAGGCGGTCTAATTAATAATTTCACTCCCGCGATGATGGATATTATAAGGTATGTTAAGCTTTAAAGGCGTAAAACGTTACAAATGTATCAGGGCATGAAAATATGTTCTGTTTTTATCATTTAAATTTTTTGTTTCATGTCCATAAAACCGATATTCGGTTAAAACCGATATGAAAAGTCATATCGAAACCGATATGATGTCGCTATGTTACATAATAATGTCTTATTTTATGAATTGTATGAATCGCTACTGCTTAATTCTAAATCATTTCACGCGAATCATAAGCTGCTCATGCAATTCATTCTTGAATATTCTTGCTGAATATCTGACTGACTATTTTACTGAATAACTTACTGAATATCTTATCATTCATTCATTGTTCACTTCCACGCAAACAACACAGCTGTATACATAATTGGATGCCTATTAACACTCCCTCTTTTAAAGTATGCATGGACTAATGTTGTTCTGTAAAAGATGCTACTGCATTTTGAGACAAGACGCTATCCACCTCGTGATTCTGGTGCACTACAGCAACAATTCGGTAGGACATAAATGAATGCATCAGAGCTAGTTGATCAGAACAACTCGTCCAAATCCACAATAGGTTTACAACTTATGCATATGTCACTGGATGATATTTACTAATGCTTGTCGGTGTTGTCTTAAGCATGATAAACAACCATGAGGTTAAATACATGTATATAAACTTGCCATCTGACATCTGAGTATTTCCCAATATTTCCCACCACCCTGGAAATACTAGTATTTCCTGGCAAATGCTAGTATTTCCCGGAAAATTGCCAAATGTGCCACAATTGAAATGTCTCTGAAGTTTGAACATCATAAAAATCCATTGTTTTCGCGAATTTCAATCATTGAATCAGTTGAATTTAGACAGCTTTCATGAAAATATTGTCCATGATTATGTAATGATGTTTGTAAAGTGAGTAAATTTTGGTTAGGAATTCATGAACACCGTTATCAAAATGCTAATTTTCTGGTCTGGTATGTGGAAAAGTAATGATATCTAAATCAGAGGGTTAAATTGGGTGCTCAACCAAGTAAGATATTCCAATTTTTTTTCTTTGGTTGGAGGTAGGGTGGAATTGGTGTGGGCTGTGGGGCGGTTAGGAAGCTCAACCCCCAGTAAAATGTTAACTTAGCCAGTCATTTCAGTAATAAGTTTTTTTAAATAGTCTTCCCTAAGAGGACTATTTATGAAAATTTATTAGTGTTAAGTTTTCAAAAATAATCACCTAGGTCTGCATTAAGAAAATATAATTTTTTGAATGCATTTGATGTGTAAGAGTGTGTTTGGGGTAGGGCTGTGCGGTTTGCAATTCAGACTCTGGTCTCACAAGTCAGATCACGCATTAGGCCACCACTTCACTGCCCATAGAGATCAAAATTACAATAGACTACGTTGGTAATAAGTTTTGAAATGGACACGAATTGAAGACATCATAAACTGGGTCTGGAAATTGATAGATTGGGTCTGGAAAACATGAAAAAAGTATGGAATTTCAGTCTTCAGAAGGTTTATGAACCCTGATATGCCTGTATTTATATTTTCAGTCAGTAATGAGGTTCCCGAGCACCCAGTTATCTCACCTGTCTCTGGGCATGTATACGAGAAGAGACTCGTTGAGAAATATGTCCAAGAGAATGGAGTGGACCCGATGAATGGGCAGGAAGTCAGCCTGGAAATGCTTATTGACATAAAAAGTAAGATGGCTCAATGGATGTCATTCCTTCTAGATAGCTATGCTGTAAGCAACCAGGCATGCCAGGCAATAGTCAATGTTGCCTAGATACCAAGGCTGGAAGGGAGCAGGCAATATTTTGTGTTGCTCTAAATGATATTTTGGTATGTGGCTGGAAGGTAAATACATCAAAGTCAAATCGGAGACACGTCTTAGAACAATGTTTTACATGGTTTTTAGAAGCGTGTAATATTGATGATAGACAATAATTTACTGACCACAAATTGTGCGTCCAAATTATACACTCTTTGTTTCCTGACAAGAAGATAAATTTGCATCTCTAGACTTGAGCAGATATATCTGAAAACAAGCTGAATTGTGAGAAGTGGTCTCGGGATACATTTCTTCCTAATCCTTTAAAATTAAAGCCGGTCAAAAATGGCTTCTGAACTGGTCTTGAGAAATGTTCATTTGCAGCCCAAGAGAAGACTATTTTTTTAATTTATCACTAGAATGACTGGCTCAATAACCGTGCCAGTCATTCCAGTGATAAAATTTCACAAATAATTTCTTGGTCTGCAAATGAACATGTTGTATGAGAAAATTGAAATTTTCTTGAACAAACTTGATTGTTTAAGTGTTAAGACATCTTGATTGCACAGAAATACTAATGTTATGTTTGTATTTGGTATATATTCAGACATGAACATTTTTATCATAGCCTTGTGATTTGAAGTACAGAAACAAAATAACAAACACTTATTTCAGCAATACACAAATTGTGACGATTGACCAATTGAACTGGAAAAGATGTGACCAGCTATGTACATGTAGTTGTTAAATTAACAGTTTTGCGCATTTCTTTCTTCGAAATATGCCCATGCACTCCTAATTTTAAGCCCTACTACATGTATTAGCCTTTATTATCTAGTACACTGTTAAATTATCAGTCAGTCAGTCAGTCGGATCTGGAAAATATATTTTATCTATGTCAAAAGCGAATTTTCCAATTGTAATCAGTAATAAAATATTTTAAGTTATCCAGGCAGTGCTTTGCCATAAGGTGAAGTACTGGCTTTTGCTCTGACAAGCAGTGTTTTAACATTGGCATGATTGGGAACCACTCGTATAAGACAAGATGAATGAGACCCGATTATTCCGGCTTCCCCTCCTCACCTTTCTTGCAGTATTTTCTTTTCTAACAAGGCACCCGTTGTCACACGGTGCTTGTAGTACAAGCTGTACTCAACAGATGCAAATAATTTATTGGGATCAAGTCTTTATAGTCAAGAGATAATTTTATTCTGGCGATGTTTTTACAGTATGAGTTAGGGTACTGAGCTGGCTGTGGAAATATAGATTTATGATGTCTAAAGAGTTATTTAACTCATGTTCATTTTCTGCGCTGTTAATAGTACATGTACTTTATTTCTCAGCATCACCATTAGTCAAGCCACGGCCACCATCAGCAACAAGTATACCCGCTATCTTGAAGGCGCTACAAGATGAATGGGTAAGTTGGTGAACTAAATACTTTGCGATGCTGTTGCTGCCCATGGCAGACCTTTCCATTTTTACATATGCCCCACCCATCTCTAGCTAAGCTCCACCTACACCTCGCTCGTTTTGGGAACGATCGATCTCAGTTGTTATTACACCACAAAAACATCCATTACCGTTCAATCACTACTTGCTAAATCAATTATCTGCATTTTGCTACTAGAATAAGATTTTTATGCCTGCATACCCACCTCCCCATGCCTTTTCCTATTCCTATGGACCCTCAACCAGGCCTCTGGTTGAGTCCCCTCTCCAGCCTACCATCAAGTATAGACTGGCACCAGTCTATACTCGCCTCATAGTGACGCTTGTCGCTAGGCGCGCTCGCGCATGCGCATTAGAGCCCGAATAGGAAACAGATTCACTTTTCAATTATTCTGCAAGCAGAATAGTTGGCCAAAAAATATTTGAATAAATTTTGTGTTTTGCGCTGTAACAGCTGTACCTGTGTCTTTATATCAAGGATATAATCATGCCTAATATGAAGTCAATCCTCCCTAAGTTACGTCTAAGGAAGTATAATTGTGTTTGTACGGTATCTTATAGACGAATTTGAGATATTACCGGTTTTCGTGAAGATCGTATTATTTCGTGGTATCTTGATGGTTATGCCTATCCTAAATCATCATCATCATTAATAATGTCCAGTCCATATCGAGAGCCTGTAACGAAGTTATTTTTAGTGCATTATAAGGATATTTAAAAAAATAACTTGAAAGTTTCTTGAGAGTCAGGAAATTTGAATTTCCCGCCATTAGAACTGAGTTGAGGGTTTCTATTGTTGGCGAGTTTGAGTGGTATGCTTCATTGTTACGTTTTTTCGTTTGTAGGAGTCAGCGAAATCAGATAAGACTAAATGTACGTCGGCGAAATGTGATCGTCATCACGCTATTGAGTTCGCCGGGCACGTTTGTGCGAAGTGTACGACCTGTACAACCACTGCTATGTGTGGGATATGTAAAGGGTGGCCGGTTTCGGTTGCGAAATTGTACTTTAAAGATTTGTCGAAACAATCGCTGCCCTCTGGTCGTCCTTCCCCTTCCTCCGTTGCTAGCAAGGCAAAGGCGGTGTCCTTTGCTTCAACCTCTGGGGGGAAATTCGGACGCCGTGATGGCGCTCTTTGCAAGGTTTGAATCGTTTGCCACTGTGTTGACAAAATCGCTCGATGAAAGGATCTCTTCTGCAATAAAAGAGGCCAAAAGGCAGGAGAGCTCGTCAAGCTCCGAGGATAGCCCGAAGGCTAGCGGGCGTTCCCGCAAATGGGGGAAGCCGGTCCCTCTGACCTCTAGACAGGTGTTGGTATCACCGAAAAAGCAGAAGACAAGAGCATCTAAGCTCTTGAAGGTGTGCTCGGAGAGTGCACCACAGAAAATCCACGTAAGACTTGAAGGTGACGGGCATAACCCCTCCATGAGGCCAGTCCTTATGAGAATGCCAATGTAACGGTGGTTCCGGTAGTTAAAGTAGTCTCGAGAGCGCCCATTTCTAAGAGGTCGATACCTAGTCTTGCTAGTTCCGGTGTGGTAGACTCGGGTCATTTGGACTCGGGTTTACTTCCGTTTTACGATTCTCAGTCTTTTTCCGGCCGGACTTCCGGGATAGCAAGACATCCGGGTCATCAAGATCCGGTTCCGGCTTGGGTAGCTTCCGTTTCCGGTAGGACTTCCGGTTTGGGTGGTGATCCGGGTCGGCAAGATCCGGTTACCACTTCCGTTTCGGTAACTTCCGGTCTGTCTTCCGGTTATGTAGGACATCCGGGTCCTAGAGGTCTAGTGTCTACTTCCGTTTCCGGGTCTTTTAGCGCTTCCGGCCATTCCGGATATCCGGAGTCTGAGGACTCTTTTTATTTTCCGAATTCCGGTAGAGGCGTTTCCGGTTCCGGGGTGGACTCTAGTCAGTTTACTTCCGCTTCCGGTATTAGAAGTGTACTTCCGGGTCGGTCAGACCTGGATGTAATTCCGATTTCTGTTTCCGGTGGGGAGTCAGCTTCCGGTTTAGCGAGAGAACAAGATTCGTTAGGCCCAGCTAGATTCGGGGATGTTAGGAACTTTGATTCTGGTCCAGCAAATTCGCAAAGGTTTTCACAGGATTCGGCAGATTCTATTTATGATTCGTTCCTTCCTCCAAGGGTCATTGATGTTGAGTTATCTTCTCATGCGGATTCTTCTTTTCGTGATGCTGTGGTTAATCCGGTTTTTTCTAGATATTCTTCCCGTTCCTCTTGTCTCTCGTCGAAAGACTTCTCCTCTTCTCATGTTTCTAACTCTTCTCCTCTGTTTAAATCTTCCATTCCGCCTCCTCCGGGCTTTGCTCGTCTTCATTCTACTCTTCATTCTTCTTCCTCTCAGGATCAGTGTGATCAGGCTTTTGCTTCTGATCAATCAGTTTCGTCTCCTCCTTCCTCTCTGGCATCGTCTCCATCTTTTGATCATCTTGATCCGATTGTTTCGGTGGTTCTGTCCCCTGAGCTCGAATTTCAAATTGTTGATTCAGGGTTAGATTTTTCTCTGTTTTCAGTGGTTAGAGATTCTTCATTAGATCGTTCGTTTGTGTCTGCTCGTTTGTCTATTCTTTCAAGATTTTCGGCTTCTTCAGTGGTTCGTCCTTCTTCATCGGCTAGTCAGGAGGTGGGTAGAGATTCTGGGTCCATGCATGCTTCCTCTTTTCATGATTCGGTCAGTAGGCCTTCCTCTCCTGTGTTTTCGAGGGCAGGTGATTCTTTGGTCTCAGGAGACTTCAATTCTTATAGCTTCTTCTTATTCTCCTCCTCCTCTTCTGTCTTCTATTTCTTCTGCTCCAAAGTCAGTCAGGGCCAGGGATTTGAAGAGATTTTGCCCAGTTAGGGCCTCTTCGGAAGACTGGTCCATGGCTCACAGATGGATTGCTTCTTCGCTTTCTCTTCCTCTTAAGGAGGAATTCGCTGTGGATCCTCCTTCTTTCGGATCCGCTCTTTCTTCTGCTGATCCTTCTTCATCTTCGCCTCAGGTGCTTCCTGTTGACAATTTAGTGGTAGATATGTTAGATTTTTTCGTTAATGACTCGGTTAGCTCTGAATTTTCTCTGGTTTCCAAGTATGACTCTCCGGTTCAGATTCCTAAGGAGGATTTTTTAAAGGTAGCTTCTGCTCAGTCTCTGTCTGGTCCTGCTTGGGAGGTTTTATCATCTCAGCTGAAAGAGGTTTCTAAGTCGGATTTTTCTTCGGATCTGTTTAAATGGGAGTCAGTTTGTAGGTCGCAGATTAAGTCGTCTAATTATCTTGCTCTGCTGTCGGAGGCCGTTCTTAAGGCGGAAGAAAGAGGTGAACAAGTTCCGGTGGCAGTCTTTCGTTCTTTGGCGGATTTGTCCCGGGGTTCTCTTAATTCTGTTTGTAAGTCGTTAGGATTTATTACTTCCAAATGTCGGTCTAGAAAGCTTTCTGAGGTTAGGATTTCTGAGGTGTTGAAACAGAATCTTGTGGTTGCGTCTCCTTTCGGGACTGGTCTGTTTGGAGAGTCAGCTCCTAGTTTAATTAGGGCGGAATCTGAGCGCTTGAAGGCCTCTAGGGAGCTTCAAGCTCAGGTTTCGTGGTCCAAATCTTCCGGGAAAAGAGATGTTTCTTTGGTTAAAAGCCCTAATTCTTCACCTAGAAGAAAGAGTCTCAAACCTGATCAGTTTGGAGCTTATCCTTCTAGGGTCGTTCATAACTCGAATTTGTCCTCATCTGATCAGTGGGATCGATCTTTGGAGGAGGATCGATTCGACTCCATTTCCTCCCATCGTTCGAGGTCGGTAGGGAGGCAGTCTCCTTCGTCTTGGGCGGGGAGAGGTCAGACCCCTTCTCGCCGTGCGTCTAGATCCAGAGGACGTTTTTCTTTTAGAGGTTTTCAGGGGAAGAGAGTTTGAAGGTTTGGACAGTTCCCGGGTAGGTCCAAATTTCTCTCTTCTTGATCCAATTCCTTCCCTTCTTCCTCCCCCTTTGGAGCAAGCAGTCCAGTGCTGTGTTCCCAACGTGCCAGTAGGAGGGCGCCTTTCTCTGTTTTGGGAGAAATGGCAAGCCCTCATTCAGGACTCCTGGCTAGTATCCCAGATATGTTGGGGTTATGCTCCGTCATGGATCCGTCATCCTCCTCTTCTCTCCTTTTGCCCAGTGTGGACTCCAGTTCCCTCCAATACGGAGAAACTGAGGGCTTTGGAAGAGGAGTTGGAAGCCATGATTGTAAAGAGGGCTATAGAGGAAGTTCCCAGTTGAGGAGTAGACCCGGGCTACTACTCGACCATCTTTTTAGTACCAAAGAAATCAGGAGGTTGGCGTCCAATCATAAACCTGAAGAAGTTAAATCAGAACATTCTCACCCCAAAGTTCAAGATGGAGACGGTTTCCCAGATCATTTCCAGTCTGGATCAGGGAATGTGGACGTCTTCCATAGATTTAAAGGACGCTTTCTTCCATGTTCTTATTCATCCTGTATTCAGAAAGTTCCTGAGGTTTGCCTACAAGGATCGGGTGTGGCAGTTTCGAGCCATGCCCTTCGGCCTGACCACGGCTCCCTTCCTTTTTACCCGCATAGTTTCAGCCGTGGCAGGAATTTTACACCGTCGTTCTATCCATCTTCATGTTTATATAGACGATTGGTTGGTAAAAGCAAGGTCTTCCTCAATTCTCGAAGGTATTCTTCCAGAGGTTTGCAGTCTGGCTTGCAATCTAGGGTGGATTTTGAATCTAGAGAAATCAAGCCTAGTTCCGTCGCAAATCTTTACTCATCTAGGCGTTTCTTTCAATCTGGCCCGGGGGTTAGTCTTTCCCTCGGAGCCAAGGATAGAGGCTTTATCGGTGGCCATGGAAATTCTTGCTTCTTCGCCTTGGGTAAGAGCAAGATTCCTTTTAAGAGTGATAGGTCTGATGGTCAGCGTAGAGAAGGTGGTTCCTTGGGCGGCGCTGATGAGAAGGCCTTTTCAGATGTATTTAATGTCCCTTTGGAAACAGTCAGTCCACTCTATATACCATCAGATTCCCATCAGAGAACATTTGATCCCTCATCTAGATTTCTGGAAAGACCGTTCTCTGCTGCTGATGGGTGTTCCACTGGTAAAGTCCCCTCCTCAAGCAATTATTTTCACGGATGCTTCTCAGGAGGGTTGGGGAGCAGTCTGGGACTCCCTGTCAGCTTCCGGCCTTTGGTCCCTGGAGGAGTCGTCAGCCCACATCAACATTCTGGAGTTGTGGGCTGTCAAGAAGGCTCTCCTTTCTTGGTCAGATCTGGTGATAGGTCTCAAAGTCTCGATTCGGTCGGACAATTCGACAGTCGTAGCTTATATCAACAGGCAGGGAGGTACAAGGTCTTCTTCCCTTTGTCTAGAAGTGTGGAATCTGCTCTTGTGGTGCCGCAAGAGGCAGATTTGTCTAGTGTCTTCACATGTCCCAGGCAGTCTGAACTTTCTGGCGGATCAACTGTCACGTCCCAGCAAGTTCGCCCACACAGAGTGGCAGTTAAAGAAGTCGGTTGTCAGAGCGATTTTCAATCTCATGGATCGTCCTCTAGTAGATCTGTTCGCGACCTCTCTGAATGCCCAGATCTCCTCTTACATGTCTCCTTTTCCGGACAGTCAGGCCCTGGCGGTGGATGCCCTGTCTCAGTCCTGGACAGGGATGTTCGCTTATGCCTTCCCTCCTACTAATCTGATCCCGTTAGTGTTGAAGAAGGTCAAGGACCAAGTTTGCGAGATTCTTCTGATAGCTCCCTTTTGGCCCAAGAGGATTTGGTTTGTAGACCTTCTGGATCTTCTGGTAGACTTTCCTCGTCTTCTGCCAGTATCCCAGGACCTTCTATCTCAAGTAAGGGGACGTTGTGTACATCCAAGTCCAGGAATCTTCAATCTGTGCGTGTGGCGAATCTCGAGTCTGAAAGCTTCCAGGATACGGTTTCTTCAAGATCTCAGGAAATTATTGACTCGGCCAGAAGGGAATCGACCCGTCGAGTTTAAAGGGTCGTCTTAAAATCTTTGGTAGATGGTGTTCAGACCAAGGTCTCGTGCCCGATTCTGTTTCTATACCACAAGTTTTAGATTTTTTATCTCATCTGTTTGACTCTTTACATTTGTCAGCTAATACTGTCAGGGGGTATAGATTTTCGCTTGCATCTTCCCTTCCTTGTCTTCTGAATGCCGATGTCAAGGATACTAAGACTCTTAATAGCTTTATTAGAGGTCTAGGTAATATTCGTCCTCCGATTGCTAAGCCTTTACCTGCCTGGAATCTGGCTTTGGTTCTTCAAGTATTGGCAGGTCGCCATTTTGAACCTATATCGTCTATCAGTCTTAAGCTTTTAACTCTTAAAGCGGTTTTTCTTGTGGCTGCTGCATCTGCTAGAAGGCGTTCAGAGATTCATGCTCTTTCTGCAGAAAGGGATAGATTTATAGTGTCAGGTGACGGTTTGGTTTTATATCCGAGAAGGGATTTTCTATCTAAAACCCAGTCTAACCGTTTTCCTGCTAGTCCTATTATTTTAAAATCTTTGTCGTCTTTTTCGCCTTCAGACAAATTTTGGTGTCCGGTTAGAGCGTTGAGAACTTATAAACAGCGAACAGATTTTAAAAGAACAGATCCTGCCCATTTATGGGTTTCCTACGTGGAAGACTTATCTAAGCCGGTATCAAAGGCTACGATTGCCAGATGGCTTTGTGAGACGATTAAGCTTTGCTACGAAATAGCGTCTCCGGATCAAATTAATCTCGCGCATATTAAAGCCCATGATGTTAGGGGCATGTCTACTTCTTTCGCTCTTTTTGCCGGTTCATCGTTAGATGAGGTCATGCAGGTGGCAGGATGGAAATCTGAATCTACTTTTACCTCGTTTTATCTAAAAGACCAGAGGGCAGCAGCTTCATTCTTTCGTAATATTACGATTTTAACTAAAAAAGCCGAAGACCATATACCCAGCACTTCCCACCATTTTCGTTAGGACTGTGAGTCTGTAAAAAGGGTGAGTCTTCTTTGGTTTTTATTTGGTTCTTTGAGTTCTACTTATCCTTATTTGTTAAATCACGGTGTGATTGAGTTATATGCACTATTATGTTATGTTATTAACAATGGGATAAGATTGATTGGATTTTTATCCTGTGTTAATGATTCTCTAACTCTCCTCCCACCGTATGTGGACATGGGGCACTGACCAAATCTACGGGTTTAGCAAGTAGTGATTGAACGGTAATGGATGTTTTTGTGGTGTAATAACAACCCCCCACAGACCCCCCTTGCGGGTTGGTCTGTTGTTTTATTAACCACTATAAAAACATACTTACCGTTCAATCACTACGACCCGGCCTCAGCCACCCCGCGTGCTAAGATTTGAGAATCACATTGGAAATATTTTGCACTTAAATTTAGAAAAGTGAATCTGTTTCCTATTCGGGCTCTAATGCGCATGCGCGAGCGCGCCTAGCGTCACTATGAGGTGAGTATAGACTGGTGCCAGTCTATACTTGATGGTAGGCTGGAGAGGGGACTCAACCAGAGGCCTGGTTGAGGGTCCATAGGAATAGGAAAAGGCATGGGGAGGTGGGTATGCAGGCATAAAAATCTTATTCTAGTAGCAAAATGCAGATAATTGATTTAGCAAGTAGTGATTGAACGGTAAGTATGTTTTTATAGTGGTTAATAAAACAACAGACCAACCCGCAAGGGGGGGTCTGTGGGGGGAACTCTACGACTATCATTTTCCAGAAAACTATACAGGTAAGCTGTTGAATATTTTGAGACTAATTTGACTGGGTGCTGTTGCATGTTTATTAAATAGTAGAGACATACAATTCTTACAATGTGTCGGACTATTAAGAGTTAAAGACGGGCCTAATAGAATCATTTATGACAATGATTATGATGTCATCCTACATGCAGCTTAGCTGATTATGATGTCATATGACGTCAAATCATCGATGGATACTCTGGAAAGGTGAATTTGCATCATGATCTGTCTTTCTGTCAAATTTTACATTTAATCTTTAAAAATCCATTTCTCCGATTTCACCAATTTTGGCAGGAAGCTTCCTTGGATACTAGAGCATCAAGATTGTTCCAACAAACGTGATTGGGAGTTTTATTTGGTGATCATCTTGGATGCTATGGGTATCCTAATGATAATTCCACTATGTCGGGCTGCAATTTTGGGGTCCCAAGACTCAAATTTGGAGTTCCCAAGCAGTATTACCTCATCCATGCTAAAATTAGAAGATACCATGGACCCATAACTATAAATTATGTCCAATGCTAGATTTGGTAGGTATTTCTGTGCAAAAGCCTATAAAACTACTTAGTATTTAACAATCATACAAAATTTTCAGGGGTCCCATTGGACCCACTGACATTACTTTTGGGGGTTCTGGGCTGAATTTTGGGGGTATATACCCTCAAAAGGACCCTTATGAAAATCACTGATGTACAGTAGGCACTACTGTACTAGGTCTGACTTATCAGAAATGATCATAGATTTACTAACAGAGGCTTTTTCATATTAGTATTACTGAGAGGCATGGTCATATTAGTATTACTGAGAGGCATGGTCATATTAGTATTACTGAGAGACATGGTCATATTAGTATTACTGAGAGGCATGGTCATATTAGTATTATTGAGAGGCATGTTCATATTAGTATTACTGATTGTCTGTATTTTGTGCAGGATGCTGTGATGTTGCATAGCTTTACACTGAGACAACAGTTACAGACAGCCAGACAAGGTGAGCCATTCTTACGTGAACATTCACCTATATTTGAAGTGTGAAGGTACTGCTTGACCCTCTGTGCTCATAAATCACTGACTGGCTAGCCAGTAGCCAGTTACAGTATTTCGGTCCAAATCAGCTATCACATAATTCCACTGTGTATCAGAAAATCACATGAAAGCTGGCAAAGTAAGACATTTGTCATGCGGTGTTGGTGTGGTGGAAGCAGTTTGTGGGCTATGGTGCTTGGTGCTTTCATTGGTTATGGGTTCGATTCTCTATCAATGCCAATATACCGTAATACCACGATTACTTGTATAACTGTATTTGAAGTACATTGCTGATTTGGTTTCATGATAATGCAATGATCCTTTCCTCAGCATGGTGTGTGTATGTACAGTAGTTTGAACTGTTACAGTCGGATCTTATCCTTTTCAGGCCTGTGCTGTAATATGTCCAATGGTAACCCTTAATAGGTTGCCTTATATGTTTTAAGGAGATATATGGTAACCTAAACCATAGAAAGCTCAATGGTGTTCATACTAAAATCAGCAGATTACGGTAACCCATTTCAGGTCCCCTAAAATAAAAAATTACGGCAACCTCATGGAGAACATTTTCAACAGGTTACCATAACATCACAGGCCTGCTTTGTATACATGCTTATTGTCCTGATGGGGACCTACATGGGAGCTTCTTGAAGTTTTTCACTAGCATACCACTCTTATGGATTGGATATGGCTCAGCCAAGCAATTTAAAATAGAAGAACAATCAGACGGTTCTTCCAATCTGTAAGTTTGTATTATATGAGCTTTATTTTAACTTTTCCTGTACATAAAATTGCCAGAAATCTATCTGTTAAGATAAGCGCCAGACAATCAGCAATGATGAAAGATAACTTCACATGTTTCTTTCTACATCCCCTTGAACAGAAAGGATGAGCTTTGAGGGACAACAGACTACTATATTAATTTCTGCATCAGTAGGAACGAGATCATGAAAAGTTGGCAAATGAAATTGTTCTAATTTCACTCAAGTACTTCATCTGGAGGCTTCTTATATGGCGACCTATCAGAATGCTAATCTGATTACCAGGCATGACCAAATTTCTAGTCTTATTTTCTCGACATCTTTGACTCCTATCTTCTGATCTGGCTATTCGTTCTTTAGATCTATGCATATGGATGCTTGATATAATCTCAATGCTTTTGCAGCAATAAGAAGGAATGTGTCTGCAACAAAGGAGATTATCCGCACAGACATGACAACGAGCAACATATGGTGCACTGCACTAAGCTAATAATTTAACGGGTGGATCCAATCTGTCGCTCAACTATATGACATCATAGTCAATTACATCACATGTAGGCTGACGTCGCAATCATAATTGACTGAATGCTCTGTCATGAAGCTGGAAAGGTGTACGAACCACATGTCTTTGATGGAGTTACAACTTAATAAACATTCTGTTAAATATTCTGAAACTAATTTGACTCTGGACTGTTGCAGCAACAGCTCCCGCCTCCCAGTCAAATTAGTTTCAAAATATTCACCAGCTTTCCTGCATAGTTACCTTAAAAGTACATGTATGTAAATTGATTCCAACATGTACAAAGTGGGCAGAGTGTAGCTAGAAATGGGCGGGTCAAAGCTAGAAATGGGTGGGACAAAGCTAGAAATGGGTGGGACAAAGCTAGAAATGGGCGGGTCAAAGCTAGAAATGGGTGGGACAAAGCTAGAAATGGGCGGGTCAAAGCTAGAAACGGGTGGGACAAAGCTAGAAATGGGCAGGTCAAAGCTAGAAATGGGTGGGACAAAGCTAGAAATGGGCGGGTCAAAGCTAGAAATGGGCAGGTCAAAGCTAGAAATGGGCGGGTCAAAGCTAGAAATGGGTGGGACAAAGCTAGAAATGGGTGGGACAAAGCTAGAAATGGGCGGGTCAAAGCTAGAAATGGGTGGGACAAAGCTAGAAATGGGCGGGTCAAAGCTAGAAACTGGTGGGACAAAGCTAGAAATGGGCAGGTCAAAGCTAGAAATGGGTGGGACAAAGCTAGAAATGGGCGGGTCAAAGCTAGAAATGGGCGGGTCAAAGCTAGAAATGGGCAGGTCAAAGCTAGAAATGGGCGGGTCAAAGCTAGAAATGGGTGGGACAAAGCTAGAAATGGGTGGGACAATGCTAGAAATGGGCGGGTCAAAGCTAGAAATGGGCGGGTCAAAGCTAGAAATGGGCGGGTCAAAGCTAGAAATGGGCGGGTCAAAGCTAGAAATGGGCGGGTCAAAGCTAGAAATGGGCGGGTCAAAGCTAGAAATGGGTGGGACAAAGCTAGAAATGGGCGGGTCAAAGCTAGAAATGGGCGGGTCAAAGCTAGAAATGGGCGGGTCAAAGCTAGAAATGGGCGGGTCAAAGCTAGAAATGGCTGGGACAAAGCTAGAAATGGGTGGGACAAAGCTAGAAATTGGTCATGTTTCATTACTAACATAAATAAGCATAGATTTCTATTCTCATGATGCTTTCCTTAATTTATCCCTTCAACAGTTCACTGCTGGTGTCTTAAGCGCCACTGAAATCCAATGGTACCATTTTTTATGTCCATGCTTATCAGCTGGCCATAATGCATATAATAATAAACTTAATGCTGTTTCAACACTTTATTGACCATGAAAGAGACAACCTTTCAATCTCTGACACACATGTATATTAATTAGATTTATGTACTACTTTAGCACTATGAATGTGGTACACACATGAATGAATCCTTCCTTTCTCCGCTACAATATCGTCACAAATTTCTGTAACATAGCAAAAGTAGACTACTCTTCATGGATCACTCAACATCATAGACAATTAGTGTGCGGATGTAGCTTCAAATGCTTTTCATATGCAGTAACCAAGCGTAGTGTGGGAAACTGGATTGTCTTAACGCTTTAGCACTCATTTCAGCCAAAAACGGCTTCAGCGCTGGTCTTGAGAATGTCCATTTGCAGACCAAGAGAAGCCTATTTTTGGAAATTTACGACTGGAATGACTGGTTCAATAACCAAGCCAGTAATTCCAGTGCAGGGCATAATTTATCTGGTATCGCATCTCAATTTGCTACACATATTTAGGCATTTGCTATACATTCTGCAACATGCATAGCTATATCTGCTATGCAAAATTTTTACGGGATTGCAATTTAATTGATTTTCTTAAGTTCTATTATTAACACTTTCAACAACAAATCCCTGAAAAAGTAAATTCTGTACTATGTCATTGTATGTATAGCATATTCTGTTGAATATTTTGAAATTAATATGAATGGAAGCCATTGCTGCCTTAGGCAGCAATGGCTTCCAATCATATTAATTTCAAAATATTCAACAGCTTTCCTGTTTGTTTGCTCTGAGATTGATATAAAGGGAATTTATCCGTAAAAGAGTTAAGAGCTATACATTTTTGTCGACTACAATACAATTTATAATTTGCAAAGCAATACATGCTATGTAAATATCAAATTCTAAATTATGCCCTGCAGTGGTAAATTTTCAAAAGTCAAATAGATATTTTCTTTGAGAAAATTGAGGTTTTCTTGAACAAATTCTGGAGATAACGGGTTAAGATCTATCAGGTATCAAAAGCAAGTCAATGTAACATGCTTTACATCATGGGAAATTCTGGTTTCGGTTGGGGTTTACAAAGCTTTTCGTATGCAGTAACCGAACTAAATGTATAAATTTCTTCATTTAAACGTGTATCCCATGTCAACAGATAAATGTGATACACCTAAAATTATGTTTTTTATATCTAAGCTGTGGCTTTAAGAGTTTTCATGCCCACCCCCCACCCCACCCCCCACCCCCAACAACTTTTCACATAAATATAGTCACTAAACTTGCTATGTGGATGCATCTTAGGGTGGAGGTATGCAGTGTATAAAAAGTAGGGTCAGCGTGACATATTTTTTATGGTCCACTGAACATTAGAGAATTTTGGTCAGGCCTGTAGTTTCAAGGGTTTTGGTATGCGGGAACTAAACTTTGTGCTTGGATGCATTATTAGCTCACCGCCAAGTGAGCTTGTGCCGTGGCAACCATCCGGCGTGTGTCCGGGCATCCGTCAACTTTCCTTTTAAATGACTTCTCAAGAACCACTGGGCCGATTTCAATTATATTTGGCAGCATCCTTAGGGTATAGGGATCCAAGTTTGTTCAAATGAAGCTGATCAGCCAATTTGAAATTGGTGGCCATCTTGGATTTCGGCCGATTTTAAGAAACATCTTTTAAAATCTCGGAAACCGCTGGGGGAATCGATTCAAAACTCATGAAAACATCATCTAGGGAAAGAGGTAAGCCAAGTTTGTTCAAGAAGACTTGATTGACTAAATGGTTCGGTGGCCATCTTGGATGGCCTAGTTTTCCCAAAAACGACTTCCCCAGAACCGCTGAAGGGATCAGGCCGAAATTTGGGAGATACACATGTATGATTAGGGACTAATGGCCATTAAAGTTTGTTCAAGTGAAGTTGATCTGTAAAAAAAACATGGCCGCCGTGTGTCAATCAAAATAATAGTGTGTTTGATGGCCATATTGGATTTTTTTTTTTTTTATGGATTTTGAGGCCGAAATTGGTTTTAAAATATTAAAACCTGTATATATAGTATATATATGTTTTTGTGTTATCTGATCTCAAATTTGCAATTTTTTGATCTGTCGGATAAACGGGTTGCCGGCCATCTTTGATAATCTTCCCGCAAAAAGCTCCCATAGTAAATCAACGGGAAATTTAAAATGTCTTGAGAACTACTCGGCCGATTTCAATTATATTTGGCAGGCAACAACATCCTTATGGCATGGAGATTTAAGTTTGTTCAAAGAAAGCCGATCGGCCAATTGGGCCGGCGGCCATCATGGATTTTGACCGGTTTTTAGAAATATCTTTACCGAAACTGTTTGAGCGATTGATTCAAAACTCATAAAATATCATTTAAGGCACGAGCTGAACCAAGTTTGTTCTAGGGAACTTGATTTGCCAAATGGTTGGGCGGCCATCTTGGATCGCCTGGTTTTCATGAAAGCAACTTCGTCGCCAGAGCCATTGAACAGATTGGGCCGAAATTTGGGAGATATGATTTTGATGACTAAGGGCCATTAAAGTTTGTTCAAGAGAAGTTGATACAAAGAAACATGGCCTCTGTGGCCTCTGTTTTCTTGTTACAAGTTTGCTCAACTCATTAGCGTTCTACTTATTGTTAATAACTATTCTAGTTGAGATGCCTATGGTTCAGGTGAGCGATACAGGCCCCTTGGGCCTCTTGTTCTCTGAAGTTGTGTTGTGGCTGAAAAGTAGGTCAGCATGACATAACCTACTTTTTACAGTTCACTGAGTATTACGGACCTGTAAGTGGAAGAGGGTAGTGTGTGTGCGTGCGTGCGAGCATGCAAGAGGATTTCCAGACTTTGGCCATGATCCGCATAAATAAAAAACTCTGGATTGGCTCAAATTCTGTATCTGGGAAACTTCTGGTCTGTTTTTGCTTAAAGCTTAACACAAAAAATGGTGGGACCCTACATTAGGATTCCACAACATTTACCTAATGTTATTATTGCAAAATTCTTTTTTGACATCAATTTCAATACAATACATTGGTTATTTTAAATACACATTTTCGGGGAGCATCCGCCAGTTTTACTGATTCACCTTGTGTCTATAGAGTAATCAAACCTGTGTATGGATACAGCTTACACTCAAGGTGCATCGGATATAAAATTTAGGTCAGCATCACTAACTTTTCTGTGATGTAGTTTTAAAGGTTTTGTATACAGTGACCAAACTTTCTGTGTATGACTGCGTATAGATAAAGGTATGTCACTTATGAAAGTCATTCAATATGACTTAGTTTTCATGGTTCACAGGGCATGGAAGCATCCTTCCAGGCTTTGTTTCAACACCAATCCATGTGCGGTGTATAAACTTATTATATTCACACTTGTACGGCTAGAGCTGTGTCACATAACAAAAGTATGTCAGTGTGATATACGTGTACTTCTCATGGTATACGAAGCCTTAAAATAATTTTTGTTCAGGGTGGGCAGATGCCATTCATCAGTGAAATTCTGTTTTTCTTAGTGGAAATTTCATACAGGTCCGTTTAGTACCCTCTCAGCCAATAGTTTGTTTATGTGCTGCTACAGCAGCAGGTGTTCATGATGTACATATTCATCAAGTGTTCATGGTGTACATATTCATCAAGTGTTCATGATGTACATATTCATCAAGTGTTCATGGTGTACATATTCATCAAGTGTTCACGATGTACATATTCATCAAGTGTCCATGATGTACATATTCATCAAGTGTCCATGATGTACATATTCATCAAGTGTTCACGATGTACATATTCATCAAGTGTTCATGATGTACATATTCATCAAGTGTTCATGGTGTACATATTCATCAAGTGTTCATGATGTACATATTCATCAAGTGTTCATGATGTACATATTCATCAAGTGTTCATGGTGTACATATTCATCAAGTGTTCATGATGTACATATTCATCAAGTGTTCATGGTGTACATATTCATCAAGTGTCCATGATGTACATATTCATCAAGTGTCCATGATGTACATATTCATCAAGTGTCCATGATGTACATATTCATCAAGTGTTCACGATGTACATATTCATCAAGTGTTCATGGTGTACATATTCATCAAGTGTTCATGATGTACATATTCATCAAGTGTTCACGATGTACATATTCATCAAGTGTCCATGATGTACATATTCATCAAGTGTCCATGATGTACATATTCATCAAGTGTCCATGATGTACATATTCATCAAGTGTTCATGATGTACATATTCATCAAGTGTTCATGATGTACATATTCATCAAGTGTTCATGGTGTACATATTCATCAAGTGTTCACGATGTACATATTCATCAAGTGTCCATGATGTACATATTCATCAAGTGTTCATGGTGTACATATTCATCAAGTGTCCATGATGTACATATTCATCAAGTGTTCATGGTGTACATATTCATCAAGTGTCCATGATGTACATATTCATCAAGTGTCCATGATGTACATATTCATCAAGTGTTCATGGTGTACATATTCATCAAGTGTTCATGATGTACATATTCATCAAGTGTTCATGATGTACATATTCATCAAGTGTTCACGATGTACATATTCATCAAGTGTTCATGATGTACATATTCATCAAGTGTTCACGATGTACATATTCATCAAGTGTTCATGATGTACATATTCATCAAGTGTTCATGATGTACATATTCATCAAGTGTTCACGATGTACATATTCATCAAGTGTTCATGATGTACATATTCATCAAGTGTTCATGATGTACATATTCATCAAGTGTTCATTGTGCATTCATTTGTGTCATTGAATTTCAGAACTGTCGCATGCTCTGTACCAGCACGATGCTGCATGTCGTGTCATTGCACGTCTAACAAAGGAGGTGACGGCTGCACGAGAAGGTGACAAACTAACATTCATATTCATTATATGTATTATGTTCATTATAGCGATCACCTCGCCCCAGCACCACCCCCAATCTGACTTCTGTCTCTCTATCTAGCTACATGTTTGTTGCGTGTCCTACACAATAGTGGCACATTTCATATTTCTGGACAGATTTAGATCAGACTTGGTCAAAGCTTTCCTGTTGGTATCTAGCATCGGCATTGCAAAAATGTATGTAGTCATAAGGGGAAATATATTACGTCATATTAACAGCTATTCTAATATGACCTTTGTCATACACTACAACCCATATAATAACTAGTTCAGTCTGACCTAATTTATGGATAAGTCAATTTTCCCTTTACAATCAAGAGTAAATTATTATTGATGGAGTAAATATAGCATTTGCTTTGTCCGTTCGTTCATCCATCCATCCGTTGGGATAAGTTTAGCTCTACGGGCGCGACCGTCACCAAACGTGAGTTGGAGGTTGGTTTTGGGTGTCCTAAGAAGCTTAGCAGTTAAGAGTCAAAGGTCATGGTTACGGTAACCTACGTAATTAATGACATAATATTGTTTCCGGATGATAACTCGAGTTATATTGAGGGGATCTTTACCAATCTTGAGTGGGATCTTGTCCTTGAAGGTACGAAGAGCCCTATCTATTTTGACGTCAAACAATCATGGTGACCTAATTAATGACAATATGTTGCGTTTCCGATTGATAACGTAAAGGGATCTTTACCAATTTTGAGTGTGATCTTGTTCTTGGTAGTCCGAAGAACCCTATTGATTTTGGGGTGAAAGGTCAAGGTCATGGTGACCTAATGAATGATATATTGTGTTTCCGGATGATAACTCGAGTTCTAAAGGGATCTTTACCAATCTTGGGTGGGAGCTTGTTCTTGGTGGTCCGAAGAACCCTATTGATTTTGGGGTTAAATGGTCATGGTGACCCAATTAAAGACAGTGTATTGCATTTCCGGTTGATAACTGTAGATTTATTGAAGGGATCTTTGCCAATCTTGGGTAGGAACTTGCCCTTGGTGTTCCGAGCATCCAGTCGATCTTAGGTTCGAAAAGTCAAAGGTCATTATGACCTAATTAATGACATAATATTGTTTCCGGATAATAACTCGCGTTGTATTGAAGGGATCTTTACCAATCTTGTGTGGCAGCTTGTCCTTGGTGGTCCGAAGACCCGTATCGATGTCGGGATCAAACAGTCAAGGTCATGGTGACCTAATTAATGACAATATTGTTTCCGGATAATAACTCACGTTGTATTGAAGGGATCTTTACCAATCTTGTGTGGCAGCTTGTCCTTGGTGGTCCGAAGACCTGTATCGATGTCGGGATCAAACAGTCACGGTCGTGGTGACTAATTAATGACATACATGTAATATTGCGTTTCCGGATGATGACGTTACATTGAAGGGATCATTACCAATCTTTGATGGGAGCTTACCCTTGTTGTATCGAAGAACCCTATCAATTTTGGGGTCAAAGGTCAGGGTCATAATGACCCAATTAATAACATCATATTGCATTTCCAGAAGATAACCCAAGTTTTATTGAAGGGGTCTTTACCAATCTAGGATGGAACCTGCTCTTGGTGTTTCGAAGAACCCTATTGATTTTGGGGTCAAAAGTCATGGTCATGGTGACCCAATTAATAGCATATTGTATTTCCGGATGATAACTCGAGTTCCATTGAAGAGATCATTACCAATCTTGGGTGGGAGCTTGTCCTTGGTGGTCCGAAGAACACTATCGATTTTGGAGGTCAAACATTCAACGGTCAAGGGCACAGTGACCAAATTAATAACATAATAATAAGTTCTATTGAAGGGATCTTCACCAATCTTGGATGGGAGCTTTCCCATATGGCAGCAACAGTGACCTGTCAAATTAGTTTCAAAATATTCAACAGCATGTTCACTAACTAGTAAAGACATACAATTCGTACAACAAGGCTTAGTCCGACATCAATTAAGCGTTCGTGGCGAACTTATCTTTTATTATGATGCCCTCCTCCACATGTAGTTGATTATGATGTCATATGATTGATAGATAAACTGGCAAGGTCCATTTTGATCAATGTCTTTACACGTACCTTTAGAAATACACATGTATATAATTTTGTTCCACAGCTTTGGCAACACTGAAGCCCCAGGCTGGTATAGGCATTGTAGCGGGAGTGGCAGCAGCTGCACCACAACCGGTAGGTATTCCACAGATTTCTATTCTCTGGCTTTAAATCTTTAACACCTGAAAGTCTGGTATCAATTTCAAGACAATTCTACAGGAAGCCTGTGGAATATTTGAACCTAATTTAACTGGAAGTTGGTGCTGCCACAGCAACAGCACTCACTTAAATTGGTTTTATTTTTTTCTACAGAATATTCCCTATATCATAGCCAAAGAATGGTTTTTTTCTGGTTTACGGCTTAATCACATTTCAATATAGTTCTTGTAGTGATGCACACACTGTCACTGATGATATTAAAGCAATGTTAACCCCTTCCTGGTCCCATTCCCGGGGGATAACACGTGTAGAAAATACAAAATGTAGTCACCTAGAGTAGGCACATTGGTGATCATAGCCATGTGAGGAAGTGTGCCTTTAACTGTCTGACCGCTGCACGCCACCAGACAATAATTTAAATGGGCAATAACTCGGAACCTGCAGAATATTTTGAAAACAATTTGTCTGAAAGTTGTTTGTGGCTTGGACATTAACAACTTTCAGTCAAATTGTTTTCAAAATATCATATCCATAGTTAAACCCCCATGGAAAATGTAATATACGGTAATTCAACCGAGCCTGTCATTCCAGTGGTATATTTTTGAAAATTGTATTCTCTTGGTCTACAAATGGACATTTCACTTCAAGAGTATACTTACCTCCCTAATACTTTTGATATTGCTAAATATTGGCTTTCACTCAATAAACACTCAGATTTAAAACAGTTAGGTGCCCCTACTGGGCAGGGAGTCGGAGCGTAGTCTGGCGGATGCCAGCCCCACCACCGCGCATGCGCAGACTAGCACTTCCTCTTTGCTAGATTATTGGCAAAGAGAACACACATGTCTTTTTGAAACATAAGCTTTTCTTACTCTTAAACTGTTTGTTTGGTGTTATTTTGGAGTGATAGTATCTGATTTGGATGGCGGGAGGGAACACTTCGCCACAGGAGGACTTAGGACCTTTAAATCAGGTGACTTCTAGTAAAATTAGCGAGTTTTCTTCCCGGTGTATTGTGTTTCCGGGACTCGCGTTTACCGTGATAAGCGCCTTGGTTAGTTGGTTTATGTCAACTCGGTGCTACCTAGGACTAATTTCTCTTTCTGTTTATGTCCACAGGTCTGTATGACGCTAGGTGGTGACATCACAGCAGCAGAGAGTTAGTTTTCTCTCCACCATGGTTCCATTTCCTACTAACACTGTTAGGTTATCTAACCAAATGAAAAATTATGTCCAGTGAGTTGGAGGCCTAGTATAAAGGTCTTCTCACTTTGCCCTCTTGATCCAATTCCTTCCCCATGAGGTGGAGAGAGTTAAGAGGCGTGCAGATGGTGGAGTTCTCCGGTTCGTCACGTTGGATGGTTTGTCTATACAAAGTGTCAGGTATCTAGTTATTGATAATGTGGTGATGTTAATTATTGTAAACAAACAAAGGGAGATAATTAACATTTTTGCCAGAAAAGAGTTATCTATATGTATCTGATGGTTGTATAGTCGACTTATCCATTCAGCATACAATTCGTCCTTGCACTTGGATGTTTTGTTGGGATCGAATTTTTCCTGTCACAGGATTAATGACGTCATAATCAGCCTGGCTATGTATTTATCAGCAATTCAAGCGCTATGCTGGTTTCTGATGTATTTTGATCTTTATGATCGTTTTCCTTCTCTTTGAGTTGGTTTGAGTTTCTAAGCTTAACTAGTTGCTCATACTCCTTGTCCTTTGCCCTGTTTCAGGGACTGGGTTGCGCGTCCTGTGGACGTTTTCTTCATGAAAAGTTCTGGCCTCATCTGTGCTATCAATGTAGCCCTTGTGGTCCCTTGGTTAATTGTGACATATGTAAGCACTGGGGGGGCGAGTTAATGTCCGAATTCTTGTGCTGCTTACAGGCGACGGACAAGGTGGTAGAGGAGGAGAAGAAGAAGAAGCGGAAACGAGAGGTTGTAAGTAGGAAGGGTAAGGGGAAGGTCTCGTCCGCGGTGGATATGGAGGCCTTCCGGACCGAGATGTTGGGAGAGATGAAGAGGACAATAAAGGATTTGGTTCCAGGGTTGCTTCGTGGCATGCTTCCTGGACCAAATCCTTTACTGTCCTCATCATCGGCTTCGGAGCAGGTAATCCCCGCCTCTGGATCGGTTTTCCTTAGACCGCTTCCGTTGTTCGACGATCCAGAGGTGGCCCCATTAGAGGGGGCGTTCCACGGCCCTGGCAGCAGGCTTATTGCCGCGCCGAGAGGGGACCGTGGACGGTTGTCGCTGGAACCCGCGGGCTGCTTCTCAGTCCAGGGGTATCCGCACGCCGCGGTGGCCAGTACCTCCTATGGCACCGTTCCTGGTCAGCCCGGGTTAGCTCTCTTTGCTGACCCGGGGTCTAATCTTTCTGACCAGGGTGATGAGGATTACCTGCTAGGGTCGCCGTCTGACGACGTGGACATGGATGAAGAAGTTTGTGCACCCCTCGCGGGGAATACAGGCGGCTTCTTCCACGGTTTTACTCACCCTGGAGTAAAGTCCGCGGCTCAGGTGGTGGCCCAGGGCGCTGCTGATGGCCAGCGGTACCGCATACCTCGGCTTGCCGAGGGTGTTGCTGGTGCTGGCCGGGGCCGTGGTGGGGCGGTATATACCCCGCGCTCTACCACGGTGCCTGCTCCTGGTCAAACCAGTGAGATTGTCATGCCGGTGCTATCAGGCCCGCATGTTTTCCCTGGCTTGCCAGGTGTATCAGCATACCCGCCGTCAAGCTCTACTGCTTGCGCTCAGGAGGAAGACGAAGGACCCCGTCTTGTAGAGCGCTCGCAGTTAGCCACGGAGGAGGATTGGTCTGACGCTTGCCAGTGGTTGGTGAGCGTTAGGCCTGATCTGCCCGTGGAGCAGTCGCCTAGCCAGCGTGACCACAGGCCGTGGTTAGCTGGGAAACCGACTGCTAACGCTATGCCTTCTCTGCCGCTGGCGGAGCATGTCGTTGACATGTTCAAGGCGGCGGAGTCGTCCATTAACTCGAGTGGACGTCTCGCGAAGGCCCCTCGCGAGGTGGCCAGGCGTTGTCGCATCGTGCCCCTGGATTACCAGCGGTACGGTGTGGTACCCAAGCCCAGCGTGGATGACCGCGCGGCTTTGGGTGAGGATGCGCGGCCAGGCTCCCGTTCTGACACGGGGGTCTTGTGCTCGAACGCGTTGCGTTCGGCGAATACCGCGTTGCGTGATGCGGAGGAGAGTGGGAGGGCTTCGATTGCCGCTCTGTCCCACGTCTCCCAGCTGTTACAGGGGGTAGTAACGGCATCCGCATCGCGCCAGCCAAGCCCGGTCACGGTCCAGCGAGCCATCCAGGATGGTATTAACCTGGCGCTGGACTGTATGACTCGGGCGGTGACCAGGAGTGTCCGGGCAAGACGCACGTTTGCCCTGGACAATCTGTGCCCGTCTCAGGACCTGTACAATAGGCTACTCCGTACGCCTATGACGGGTCCTGGTCTTTTTGGAGGTGAGGGATGTCGCCACCTCCAGGAGACGGTCACCCTGGTGAATAACTAGAGGGCGCTGCGCGAGCAGTTTGAAGTGCTGCGTCGTGCTAATGTTCGCGCCGCGGCCCCTGCGTATCGTCCCCTGCAGGCTCGAGGTGGTGCTGGCCAAGTCAGAGGCCAGCCACCGTCGCAGCGTCGGCCTCGGCCGCGTGCGATTCGGCCAGCAGCGAGGGGGGCGCAGGTTCCTCAGGCGCCGTCAGCCAGGCAGCCGCCCGCGCACCAGGGTGCGCGCGGGGCGGGGCGGGGCGCGCGAGGATCTGGGCGTGGTTATCGGTCCTGACAGGACGCTTACCGCGGTAAGAACCACTCCGGTGTGTATGGCAACGGAGACAGTGCCGCTCTTGCATGCCTTGTGTCCACCGCGGTCCCTAGGTGGACCGGTGGGAGGTCGGCTAGCCGACCACATGCAAGAGTGGGAACGGTTAACTCAGGACCGTTTAGTCTTGCGATGGCTTTCCGTCGGGTATCATCCAGAGTGGATGACAGGCCCGCCGTCGCGACTGTCTCTAGTGCCAGTCTGGACTCCCATTCCGAGAGAGCCAGAGCAAAGGTTGTGTATCGAGGAGGAGATAAATTCCCTCGTACAAAAAGGAGCTATTCAGCCGGCACAAAGGTGTCCGGGCTTCTATTCAACCCTGTTCTTAGTAACAAAACGCACCGGAGGGTGGAGACCGATTCTCAACCTCAAGCCATTGAACAAGTTCATCGAGACGCCCAGTTTCAAGATGGAAACGGTGCGCTCGGTGTTGGCGGGGTTGGAGAGGGGGATGTGGACGGCGTCGATAGATTTGAAGGACGCTTATTTCCACATCCCCATCCACGGGAGTTTCTGTCGCTTCCTGAGATTTGCATTCCAGGGCAGACAGTGGGAATTCAGGGTGTTACCCTTCGGAATTTCCACGGCTCCTCGGGTTTTCACCCGTGTGGTTCTTGCGATCACAGCATACCTCCGCAGGAGAAGCATAGCAGTCCACACGTACATAGATGACTGGCTGTTGAAAGCGCACACCCGGGAAAGTTTGTCGGCCAATCTGGAGATTGTTTTGAAAACTCTCACAGACTTAGGCTGGATGATCAATTTCCCAAAATCAGAGCTGACTCCATCCCAGAAGTTTGTTTACCTGGGGATGTTCTTCGATCTAGAGACAGGATATGTTTATCCTACGCAGGAGAGAGTTCAGAAACTCATCTCGTTAATTCAGTCAGTGTGCGACAGTCGTCATGTCCTGGCACGGGTTTACTTGAGAATGCTGGGGTTGATGGTTTCATTGGAACCAGTCATTCCTCAGGCCGCCTTACGCAGGCGGCCGATCCAGTTATTTCTCATGACACAATGGACCCAGATTACGGGTTCGCTGGACTCGAATGTGTCAGTGTTGGCGCCTCTCATTCACCACCTGCAATGGTGGTTGAATACAGAGAATCTCTTGCCGGGGGTTTTGCTAACCCCTCCCCACCCTCAGGTGACTGTGTATACAGATGCATCGATGGAGGGCTGGGGAGCTTGCCTGGAAGAGTACACGATATCAGGGCTTTGGAATCTGGAACAGTCAAAGGAACATATAAATCTACTGGAGCTAAGAGCAGTAGTCCTGTGCCTGGAACATTTCTTACAGAAAGTTCAGGGCAAGATTGTTCTTATTCGTTCAGACAACTCAACAGTTGTGACTTACATAAACCGCCAGGGCGGAACGAAGTCGCCCAGTCTCTGTATGATGACATGGAAACTGCTTTGTTGGTGTCTGGATCACCAGATTACCTTGAAAGCAGTTCATATTCCGGGAAGGTTAAACCTGCTAGCAGACTCATTGAGCCGAAGGATGAGTGTTTTACCCACGGAATGGCAACTAAATCAATGTGTGGCGGATCGTCTGTTCGACCATTGGGGGAAACCCAACATCGATTTGTTCGCAACGAAGAAGAATGCGAAGATGACGACGTACGTCTCTCCGATTCCGGATCCAAGCGCTTTCGCAACAGATGCGTTAGCTATCAGCTGGGGGAGAATGTATGCATACGCATTCCCTCCAGCAATCCTGATTCCAAAAATTCTTCAGAAAATCAGACAAGAGGAATGCCAAGTGCTTCTGATCGCCCCGGATTGGCCAAGCCGATCATGGTATACGGATCTGCTGGACCTTCTGGTCTGCAATCCGGTTCCTCTGCCTCTGATGGACGATATTATCTTCCAGGGCAAGGCCCTTCACAACAATCCGTAAATGTTCAGATTGACTGCGGCGGATGTTGTCAAGGAATCTAGAATTAAGGAGGGCTTTTCTGAGCAAGCAGCCATGTTTATGGCCAAAGCCAGGAGGGGGTCAACCTCCAGAGCATATAATTATAAAATCAACAGATTTGCAGAATGGTGCTCAAAAAGATGTATTGATCCAATGGATTCATCTATTCAAGTAGTAGCTGATTTCCTCTGTCACCTCTATGATGCCTATAGCCTCAAGCCTAACTCTATTGCTGGTTATAAGTCAGCATTAATGTCTGTTATTCCTTGCTTGGCTAAGAGGGGAAGTGATGAAGTAAATACATTAAATGTATTAATTAAAGGCATGGGCAATCTAAGACCAAGGAATCCACCTGTGATTCCGTCTTGGAGTTTATCGCTAGTGCTTCAAGTACTAGGTGATAAGCCTTTTGAACCACTTAGTTCCATTTCTATGAAACTATTAACACTGAAGACTGTGTTTTTAATTGCTGCGGCCTCGGCTAGGCGTAGGAGTGAAATTCATGCCTTATCAGCCGAGGATGACCGTTTTGTGGTTTCAGGGGAAGGCCTTAAGCTGCTACCTAGGATTAATTTCTTGGCTAAAAATCAGTCGTTGAAATATCCAGGTCAACCTATTATTTTGCCTGCTTTAACTAGATATGATCCTAATTCTAAAGCATGGTGTCCCGTCCGGGCGCTGCGCCGGTACAGACAACGTACGGCGGAGTGGCGCACCGACCAGTCAGCGTTATGGTTGTCATATATTGAACCCCATGGCAGGGCTTCTAAGGACACCATTTCCAGGTGGATTGTGGAATGCATTCAGTTTTGCCATAAATCTGCCACCGGGAAGCAGGTTGACGTGGCCAAGGCTCACAGTGTCCGCGGCGTAGTGACATCCACGGCCCTATTTAATGGGGTCCCTGTGGATGATATTATGTCGGTGGCTCAGTGGCACTGTGAGTCAAGTTTTACAGACCATTATCTCCGTGACACCTCTAATCCTCTCGCCTTGTCGGTTTTGAAAAAATAACTCGGTTTATATTTTTTGAGGAGGTTTTTCCTCATTACTTATATATTTCACAATTAATTTATGGAAACACCCACTTTTTTGGGGCCTGCATCAGTCTTTACCAATGGGAAGATGATGTCAGCAGCCGTTTCAACAAGGTCAGTCTTGTTCATGTGTTGTCCGTTGTTGATTGTATTGTCACGATTACCCGTTATTAATATGGTGATGGTTTGTGTATTTGTGTGGTTCACTGTAGTACATGGCACTTGTACGTAGAGAGCGTATAGGACATTGAGGTCAGTCGACTCTTCCTCCCAGGAAGGAGGGGGGGGAGCGCATATGACATTCGGTCATCTCTCATACATCGGTGGTGTTATCCGATGGTTAGTCAAATCCTGACTGTTTTTTCTTACAGTTTCAGAAGTTTAAGTGCCTTAAACGCAGAAAAGCGTATAGGGATGAGCTGGTCTTTTGACCTCGCCTCCCTCCCGCCAGATTCACTTTCGAATTCTGGCAATATCAAAAGTATTAGGGAGGTAAGTATACTCTTGAAGTGAAATAAACGAAATCTAGGATTTCTTTTTTCACGAGAGAGTTGATACTTACCTCCCTAGATACGGACCCGGCCTCTCCACCCCACAGAGGCTCGGTCTTCAGGCTCTTAATAGTTGCATGTGTGTCAGCCAATAATCTAGTCAGAGGAAGTGCTAGTCTGCGCATGCGCGGTGGTGGGGCTGGCATCCGCCAGACTACGCTCTGACTCCCTGCCCAGTAGGGGCACCTAACTGTTTTAAATCTGAGTGTTTATTGAGTGAAAGCCAATATTTAGCAATATCAAAAGTATTAGGGAGGTAAGTATCAACTCTCTCGTGAAAAAAGAAATCCTAGATTTCGTTTATTTTCCATGTGAAAATTGAAATTTTCTTGAACAAATATAAGTGTTAAACGGATAAGATTTTAAGCAATCCATAGTCCTGTAAATAAATTTTTGACACTCAAGATTTTGTTGTACATGTAACATAACCATGAAGGCATCATCACATGGCTTAAAGATGTCAATTAGAGGGGCATGGCAATGATGCCTAAGTAGTGACATTCATAATAATATTGGCATAGTTTAAATTAACATATTACATGATATAGTGAAGCAAGCTGTTAGCCAGAGACCCGTCCAGCCATCTTTTGGACAGGTAAATTCCATTTTGGACAGGCAGAAAAAGTCAGAAATTAATAAGAGCAGGTTAAAATTGACAAGAATGTAATTTAACGTGTTTAACCAAGATATTTGAAAAATGTTCTAACTTCGAGGATTATAAGACCTATATTCATTGTCTGTGGACATCATATTTTCAATTCCTGGCTAATAGCCTGTAATGAAGAATGGTATTAAACAACATGTGTAATGGCGATTATAATATGTTGATGACAGTGTCATGATGGTGGGTGATAACGATGTTGGTGATATTTGACATGATTAGGATAATTTGATGGTGCTGATGAATATAATGATGGAGATCTGAGAGAACTTAAAGTTGAATCATGAATTCATGTGTTAAGCGTTATTATGCTAATGAAACTCATTGCTGAATATGATACTGATGTTACTTCTAATAGATAATGATGTTGGTGGTGATGGTATTCAGGGGTAGATTCAGACTTATTTTATGTCAGGATTTGTGGAAAGTGTCTGTGCCATTTTTGTGTCACCCTTACACATGGTAGCATCAGGGTCCTGGTCCTCCCAGACATTGCCAGATCTGTAAATTAGTTTCTCTGAGAAGCCATTTTGAATGATAAACATCGCTCTTATTAGTAATATACTAAATGAAAGTGAGAAACTGCTAACAGTATCCATCTTGTTTTGTATTTTAATCTGTCTTTATTTGGTGTAGTCCATGCATAAAATGTCGTCTGTGGAACAAATAACATATGGTACAAAATGATAACCATTATCCCGTTCTGGATCCACCAGCGATACTGCTGAGAATATTGTAACATGATGATGCTGCTGCTAGTGGCAGTGATGTTGAACGTGTTGGATGATGCTGGTTTCCAGGGTAAATTATGAATGTCCCATGGACCCCTGTCATGAAATTGGGAGGTCTCAAACTAGGATTTGTGGTTTGCAAACAGTTTTGATAGGGCTGAGAAAGAGGTAGCAGTGTTTTGACCTGTCACTAAGACTGTACATGTATATGCAGGTCCGGGCCTCTAGTGACAACTTTCACTTTAATCTGTAAAATAATTCAGTAAGAACTCTTGGTAGGTCTGTTTTTAACCCTTTAACCCTCATATCAGCCAAAAAAAACGGCTTCTGCCGTGGTCTTGGAAAATGTTACGTTGCAGACCAAAAAAAGACTATTTTTAAAAATTTACCACTCACTCGAATGACTGACTCGGTTATCAAGCCAGTCATTCGAGTGAGTGGTAAATTTTCAAAAACAATCTTCTCTTGGTCTGCAAATTAACATTTTATATGAGAAAAATTAAATTTTCTTGAACAAATTTGAGTGTTAAAGGGTTAATTGCTCTGTAATAATGCAATGTGGTGTACATGTAGAGAGATACATTGCACAAGAGCTACTCTCCTTCGCCTGTAGTCTTTAACCCGTTAAGCCTCAAATATGGTCAAGATTATTTAGGTTTTCACATAGAAAATATCCATTTGCAGTGGAATAACTGACTCGATCATGTGGCCAGTCATTCCAGTGGTAAATTGTCGAAACTATTCACTTGCTCTGAAAAATATATCACAAGACAACTGCAAAAATGTTTTTTGGCAGACTTCAGTGTTAAAACATTAATAATTCCTGTAAATCATGTCTTGCAGGCATATGCAGCCGAGGCTGGGCCAGAGAAGGCTGAAAAACCAATCGAGGAGGCGGGCATGAGTGAGGAGGTGATTCAGAAACTCCAGGATAAAGCCACATTACTTACTGCAGAGAGAAAGAAGGTAAATACATGTAGTCACGTGATTATAATAATGGTGCTGAATATGAAATTTGGTGAATATTTGAAAGTGGTTTTGCTGTAAGTCATTAATGTTATGGGTTATCTGCCTTGAAGGGACGCAATCTTCATATCTTCATCACTACTAGGGTGAATCTTGGAAAAGAATTCTATTTTTTTCATGGTCTTGCATGGCCTTATTAAATTCAACTAGATTGAGCGGTCGATGACGTGTCATCGCAAATCCCCACGTTCACCGCTTTGAACGTTTGACACACCCCACAACCCACCCCCGGGGGCGGAGCCAAATGTAAATGTCATTTTACACTCTGTGATCATATGGGTAACTCGCATACCAAATTTTGTTGAATTCCATCAAACAGTGTCAGAGGAGTTGCATTACAATCAGTTTCATGACCTTTTAACCCCATCCCTAACCCATGGGGGTGGGGCCAAATGTAAATGTGCTCATCAACTCCACATTGATATGGGTAACTCACATACCAAATTTGGTTGAATTCCGTCCAATTATTTCGGAGGAGATGCATTACAATCAATTCAGGTTAAAATTTGACCTTTTAACCCCTCTCCCGCCGAGCCAAATCTAAATGGCCTCTTGCACTCCGCAATCATAGGAGTAACTCAGATATCAAATTTGGTTGCGTTCCGTCTAACGATTTGACCCCATCCCCCACTCCGTGGGGCAGGGCCAAATGTAAATGTGCTCATATACTCCACATTGATATGGGTAACTGACATACTAAATTTTTTTGAATTCCATCCAACAGTGTCGGAGGAGTGGCATTACAATCAATTTTTTTACCTTTTGACCCCCCCCATCCCTCACCCACCCCTGGTGGCGGGGCCAAATGTAAATGTGCTCATGTACTCCACATTGATATGGGTAATCCATAGACCAAATTAGGTTGAATTCTGTCCAACGGTTTCGGAAGAGACGCGTTACAATCAATTTCCACGGGTTAAAATTTGACCTTCTGACCCCTCCCCCACCCCCTGGGAGCGGAGCCAAATCTAAATGGCCTCTTGCACTCCGCAATCATATGGGTAATGCAGTTAACATCCTTTTCAAGACAGTCATACAACTGAGTAGACGCAGTTGAATATTTTGAATATAATTTGAGTGCAAAGCTTTGTGATAAAATATCTGAGATTTAATGAGTTTTTTTAAGATTCTGTATGCTGCAATAAGAAAAATGACGTGAAATGTCTGGCTCAATAACTGAGTACGTCATTCCAGTGGTAATTTTCAAAAATACTCTTCTCTTGGTCTGCAAATGGACATTTTCTATAAGAAAATTTAAATTTTCCTGCCTAAGTTCGAGGGTTAAAGAATGAATGTTATTTCAACGTTAATGACTTCTCTTCATTTCATATTAATATTCTCTGATGGTTTTTTTCAGCGTGGTAAAACTGTTCCTGAAGGTCTGGCTAATTCTGAAGATATTCGCTCTTATAGACAGCTGGCCTCGCATACTGTAAGTAAAGAATCATCTTTAGATAGTAGCTTCATTTAGCAAGCTTGAATATGAATATACAAATTTAACATGTACACCGGCCAGAAATGGCTTCTGCAGTGGCCTTGATAAATGTCCATTTGCATACCAAGAGAAGAGTTTTTGAAAATTTACCACTGGAATGGCTGGCTCGTATAACCATTACATTTTCTTGAAGAAATTTGAGTGTTAAAGGGTTATGGTTCTAGATATATCCCATCAGAGGTCATTATAATAGAGCATTATCCCTACATACAGACATCTTTGAAGAGTTTATCTCGATTTTAAAAGTCAACCAATATATCTATTTCAAGTTCTTTATTATAGGTCTAGCACAATCAATCCATTCACTCCATTACCACCTACACTTTATCCAGTTATTAAGTAATCACTTTCTGGTGCTCTCTACAGCCATTCAACATACAATGTAGCTTTAGAGATGTATTTATATAATGTCTGTTTTCTATTAGGGATTACACAGTGCAAGTATACCAGGAATTCTGGCATTAGATGTCTGCCTCAGAGACACAACTAAAATTGTTACAGGTAAAATGACCTTGCTTATGCTTGCATTCAACACCTATGCATATACACAAACTTACCGTCATAAATTGATGTTATATATAGACCTGCATCCCTCTCGTGATAGTTACTATATAGACCCGCACCCCTCTCCTGATGGTTACTACATAGACCCGCACCCCTCTCCTGATTGTTACTACATAGACCTGCACCCCTCTCCTGATGGTTACTACATAGACCCACACCCCACTCCTGATGGTTACTACATAGACATGCACCCCTCTCATGACGGTTACTACATATCAGACCTGCACCCCTCTCCTGATTGTTACTATATAGACCCTTACCCCTCTCGTGATGGTTACTACATATCAGACCTGCACCCCATCTCATGATTGTTACTACATAGACCCACACCCCTCTTGTGATGGTTACTACATATCAGACATGCACCCCTCTCATGATGGTTACTACATAGACCCACACCCCTCTCGTGATGGTTACTGCATAGACCCACACCCCTCTCGTGATGGTTACTGCATAGACCCACACCCCTCTCGTAATGGTTACTACATATCAGACATGCACCCCTCTCATGATGGTTACTACATATCAGACATGCACCCCCCTCGTGATGGTTACTACATATCAGACGTGCACCCCTCTCGTGATGGACCTGTGTCATTTGCATGTAGCGTCAGCTAACCGGTGACATAGTTTGATGTCAGATGCTTGAGTGACAGATCTTATACCTCTGTTGTGTAAGCGTTGGGTGTGATCGGGATAGATAACCTCATTCCAGATTGTATCAAATTCTAGATCTTAATATTTCGGAAACTACTGCTTAGGATTCCACAACTTTTGTCATAATCCACAAAATCTCGAAAATGAAAAGGATCTTTACAATATGGTAAAACAGGAGAGCGGCGAGGGTTTGCAATCTGTTGTTGCTCCTGTTTTTGTCTGTTATCATATGCTTTCTATTTTTGTTCATTATATACTGTAAGTCTTCTTGCCTTTTCTTCTTTCAGGCGGTAATGATAAGAATGCTGTGGTGTTCAATAAGGATACAGAACAGGTGATGGCGATTCTAAAAGGTCACACCAAGAAAGTTAATAATGTTATCTACCATCCACATGAGGTTAGTTCATATATGCACTGTCTTCCTATCCCCCCCACCTTCTCTCTCCCTCCTATTGTCGTATAATCATGCGTGTCACTGCGGTCAGACATGTATTCTTTTCCTGTATTTAGAAACCAAGGCAGTTAGGTGGCAGTATGATATTGGATAATTCCAAAATGTGTTTATAGAATGCTATTTTAAATATCTAAGAGATTTAAAATTGATTGAATGGTGCATGTGAAAAGGTTAAAATGTTATTACCTTATGCCCGATAGAAGAAATGCGGATGATTAGGATAATTTATTCTTTCTTTTAAATTTTTCCTAGGACTTGGTATTCACAAGTTCCCCTGATACAACAATTCGTGTGTGGGGCATTCAGAATGCGCAATGTGCACAGGTGATCAGAGCTCACGACGCTGCCGTCACCGGCATCAGCTTACATCCCACTGGAGACTATCTGCTGAGCTCCTCTCTGGATATGGTCAGAATAAACAATGTTTTATTCCTCCTTCATTAACCCTTCACCAACACGTCCCTGAAAAAGTATATTCTTTACGATATAAAGCTTATTGTGCTGAATATTTTGAAATTAATTTGAATAGAAGTCATTGCGGCCTATGGCAGCAGTGGCTTCCAGTCAAATTAATTTGACAATTTTCAACGAGTTTCCTGTATGGTTGAATTGAAAATGAGATACAGGGAATTTATCCGTGAATGGGTTAAATATAACAGTGCTCTCAAGCTCTTCATCTCCACCGGACATATCCAAAATAGATTGTCAGTGTCCGGCTGGGAATACTGACTGTTGAAAATCTACACACTTTATAACAAAGTGGTTTTAAAAAAAAGATTTAAAAACTGAAGCCAATCCTGAACCTAATATGCTGACATTATTTTCTTTCATCCTGGTATTGGCAATGCTGCGATAAAATCCTTCAAAATGTAATAGATGGCCATGTTTCCCATCTAATATAAAATATCAGTCTCCATTGGTAATGTATTTACATGTGGCACTGTTTATATAGCAAAAAACCTTATTGAAAGACACTGCAGTTGTGGCGTGACCTTGTCATTTAGTCTGGTCGCATCTTACAGGTGCATACTTATGAAGAAACATGACACTCAGGGACTCACCAGGTATATGAAGAAACATGACACTCAGGGACTCACCAGGTATATGAAGAAACATGACACTGAGGGGCTCACCAGGTATATGAAGAAACATGACACTGAGGGGCTCACCAGGTATTTGAAGACATGACACTGAGGGGCTCACCATGTATATGAAGAAACATGACACTGAGGGGCTCACCAGGTATATGAAGACACATGACACTGAGGGGCAAATCCAGGTATAGGAAGAAACATGACACTGAGGGGCTCACCAGGTATATGAAGAAACATGACACTGAGGAGTTCACCAGGTATATGAAGAAACATGACACTGAGGGCTCACCAGGTATATGAAGAAACATGACACTGAGGAGTTCACCAGGTATATGAAGAAACATGACACTGAGGGGCTCACCAGGTATATGAGGAAACATGACACTGAGGGGCTCACCAGGTATATGAAGAAACATGATACTGAGGGGCTCACCAGGTATATGAAGGTTTTATCTAATCCGTTAACCCTCAAATCAAGAAAATTTCAATTTTCTCATAGAAAATGTTCATTTGAGGACCAAGAGAAGACTATTTTTATACCCTGCCAGATTTTTTAGTATTATGGGCGGCAGAGTGGTTTCCAGATGATAACTCTGTTACCGTTTGTCACATCACATTGAAACTTCATAGGGTGGTTGGACTAGGTTTGGGAAGAAACCTATCGAAATCAATGATCCAAAATCCAAGATGGCTGCCAGCCACTGGTGGCCATCTTGAAAATTGGTTTCCAGATGATAATGCCATTATCGTTTATTGGATCGCTATAAAACTTCATAGAGTGGTTCGACTACCTCTGCGGAAGAAACCTATCGAGACTGACAATGATCTGAAATCCAAGATAGCCGCCAGCCGCTGGTGGCCATCTTGAAAATTGGTTTCCAGATGATAACTCTGTTACCGTTTATCGGATCACTGAAACTTCATAGGGTGGTTGGACTAGGTTTGGAGAAGAAAACTATCGAAATGGACAATGATCTGAAATTCAAGATGGCCGCCAGTCACCATCTTGAAAATTGGTTTCTGGATGATAACTCTGTTCCTGTTTATCGGATCGCTTTGAAACTTCACAGGGTGGTTGGACTAGGTCTGGAGAAAAAACCCTATCGAAATTGACGATGATCCGAACTCCAAGATGGCCACCAGCCATGGGCTGCCATCTTGAAAGTTGGTTTCTGGATGTTATCTCTGTTACCATTTATTGGATCACTTCCTAGGGTCATTGGAATATGTCTGGTGATGAAACTTATCGAAATTTACATTAATCCGAAATCCAGTATGGCCGCCAGTCAGCGGCAGCCATCTTGAAAATTGGTTTCCGGATGATACCTCCTTGACCATTTAACGGATCGCTTTGACACTTCATAAGGATGACTGGTCTGATGGGTCTGAGGAAGAATTTTCTGATAGCGCTCATTCATTGGTTTGTCATCATGGCATGGTATTATGCGTCGTTTGCAGAATTCTTGTTAAAAATTTACCACTGGAATTACTAGCTCGGTTTATCGAGCCAGTCATTCCAGTGGTACATTTTCTAAAACAGTCATCTTGGTCTGCAAATGGACATTTCTCAAGACCAATGCAGAAGCCGTTTTTGGCTGATATGAGGGTAAAAGGGTAAATAGTCAAGTTGGACAAAACCCGCTTCTTCAGTGATGTTGAGGAATGGCCATTGGCAGGCCAGAGAAGACTAATAAGTCTACTAATGGCTTACTGGCTTGATAACAGAGCTCAGCTTGTTATGTCATCATCCTTCAGACAATCAATGACATCAGCTGTTGAATTCATGACATCAGTGGTTATATTGCCAACCTTCAGACATAGTGAATTCATGACATCAGCTGGTTATATTGTCATCCTTCAGCCATAGTGAATTCATGACATCAGCTGATTATATTGTCATCCTTCAGCCATAGTGAATTCATGACTTCAGCTGGTTATATTGTCATCCTTCAGCCATAGTGAATTCATGACTTCAGCTGGTTATATTGCCATCCTTCAGCCATAGTGAATTCATGACTTCAGCTGGTTATATTGCCATCCTTCAGCCATAGTGAATTCATGACTTCAGTTGGTTATATCTATGCCATCCTTCAGCCATAGTGAATTCATGACTTCAGCTGGTTGTATTGCAATCCTTCAGATAATGAATTCATGACGTAGCTGATTATATTGCCATCCTTCAGCCATAGCAAATTCATGACTTAGCTGATTATATGCCATCCTTCAGCCATAGTGAATTCATGACTTAGCTGATTATATTGCCATCCTTCAGCCATAGTGAATTCATGACTTAGTTGGTTATATCAATGCCATCCTTCAGCCATAGTGAATTCACGACTTAGGTGATTATATTGCCATCCTTCAGCCATAGTGAATTCATGACTTCAGCTGGTTATATCAATGCCATCCTTCAGCCATAGTAAATTCATGACTTAGCTGGTTATATTGCCGTCTGAAGTTGGTTATATATTGCCATCCTTCAGCCATAGTGAATTCATGACCCGCTGTTTTATGTAATCTCTATCTGCCAGTTTGTCATGCTCACTGTTACTTCATGTTGTTTTAAAGCACTGGGCATTTTCTGACATTCGTACTGGTCGAGTTCTCTGCAAGGTGACTGATCCAGCTTCTCAACATCGTGAGTACATCACGCATAGACAAAAATTATTTATTAATTAAGATATACAGATATATCGATTTCAATGTAATCATAATGACAAGCTTTTGAATATTTTGAAAATAAATTGTTTGAAAGCGGTTCCTTCTTTACACAGCAACACCCTAAAATGAATATCAGAATATTCCATTAGAACAGAGATGCCAAGTTTTGATTTATCTAAAGAGTGAGAATGGACCTTTCCAAGTTTATCCATCCATGATATGATGTCATAATCAACTATGTGCCGTGTATGCTGACATCATAATCGTGACGTAGTGAATGAATAGAAATAGTCCGTCTTTAACGCTTAATAGCCTGACACGTTGCATGATTTGTATGTCTACTATTTAATAAACATGCTGTTGAATATTTTGAAAATAATTTGACTGGGCACTTATGCTGCCATAGGCATCAACAGCACCTAGTCGAATTAGTTTCAAAATATTCAACAGCTAACCTGCAGAGTTTTCTGGAAATTGATAGATGGGGAGTTCAGAAATCGATTGATCCCAACATGAGCGTGGTGTGGGTGGAGCTTAGATGGAGATGGGAGGGGCATAGCTAAAACTGGAAAGGTCCATTGTGTTGAGCAAAGTGAGCCAGTGCTGATGGTGGGTTTAAGCGTCCTTCCCCAGGGAAATTTAGGAAGTTTAGATATCCTCTGGTGCAATCTGAGGGGTTAACTTACAAATTAAAAAATTGGTAACGTACATTTTTATTTCAGTTCCAAATTGTCAGTATTGATAGCCTCGCCATTCTAGGTTTATTAACCATCTTTACACTGACATGACTTGTACAATGGTTAATTACCAATGTGTGCTTAGAGCAACACTCTGTCCAAAATGAACACTCACTTATATAATAGGAAATGGAATTTATCTCTAATTTTTCAGTGGTCTAGGAGAGAAAAAATGTGTGGACCCTGTAGGGCTGTTCGGATTTGATAAAAACAAAACCGACGACCATGTTGACCATAAAATCGGTTTTACCCAGTTATTCGGTTTATTGGCTAATATAATTTATGTAATTTTAAAGAAAACTGACTTAAATCTGTAGTTATAGTATATTATTCAGTACCTTTCACGGTTCACTGTCCATCATACCAATTATGCGTGTCCCGGCTTTTTCTAGAGTTTTTAGTGTACAGTAAGCAGAACCTTCAGCAATAGTAACGACTCTTGTTTCAACTTAGCATCTTAATGGTCGGCCAAAAACAGCCTCTGTAAATCATGAGGAATGTGTATGTGCAAATCAAATGACAACTGTTTTTTTGAAGATTTAGCACAGAAATGACTGAGCAAGTCATTGCAGTGGTAAATTTTCAAGATTTTAGTCATCATGGCCTGCAAATAGACATTGACTAAGGACAAACTTGAATTTTCTTGACCATTGTAGCGTTAATGTGGGCAACCAACTCAAACAACATGCTCACATCATGCTTAGCCCTTTATCACTCAAGACGGCTAAAAAACGACTTCTGCAGTGGTCTTGGGAAATGTCAATTTGCAGAGCAAGAGAATATTTTTGAAGATTTATCATTGGAATGATTGGCTCGATAGGACCGGCTCATTTATGAGCCACTTAATTTCAGTGATAAATTTTCAAATATATCCTCTTCCTCTGCAAATGGACGTTTTCTATAATTTTTCTTGAAGAAATTTGAGTGTTAAAGGGTTACTAGTACACATGCTTATGCATCAACATTACAAATCCTTCTAGCACTTACCTGCGCCCAGTTCCATCCTGATGGTTTGATTTTTGGCACTGGTACCGAGGACGCCATGATCAAGATCTGGGATCTGAAGGAGAGAAACAATGCGGCCAATTTCCCAGGACATAATGGGCCGATTACAAGTATCGCTTTCTCTGAAAACGGTAAGCGTTGTAGCCATGTAGTAAGAATTTCTATCTAAACCTATATTTGAAGACCACACCTAAAGTAGAAATGTATGAAACAGATTCTTATAACCCTGTGTTAATCTGATAATGACGCTAACACTATTCCAAGGTAAGACTATTACAATGTCAAAGTAATAATACATTAATTGCTGATGTATCTAGCTATGTTCAGCTAACCGATGCCATAGCAAATTAACATAATCTAAATATATGTTTTCAGGTTACTATTTGGCCACATCAGCTGAGGACTCTGTTGTGAAGTTGTGGGATCTAAGAAAGCTGAGAAACTTCAAGACCTTGCAAATGGAAGGCAAATATGAGGTACAAAATATCTGATTCAAGTCATTTAACCCTGTAATGGCCAAAGCCGGCCTCTGTTATGGTCTTGTTGAATGACTGGCTCGATAACCGAGCCAGTCATTCCAGTGATAAATTTTTGAAAATTGTATTCTCTTGGCCTCTAAGTGGTCATTCAATAGGCAGAGATTAAAATTTTTGTGACAAAAGTTGACCATTAAATGGTTAAGCACATTTTATCATTTGCTATTTAATACATGCGCATTAAACATTGCCTACAAAGCAATGTGTCAATAATGGGCAATGGCTACAATGAGTGTGTGATTGGCCGCTTGTAATAACTTTGAGCTATGAGCTTTTCTACATTTTATAATGAAACCCAGTCAGAGTAACGTAATCCTTTAATGGTCATACCGGCCAAAACCGGCCTCTGTTGTGGTCTAGTGGAATGTCCATTTACAGGTCAAGAGAATACAGTTTTTGAAAATTTACCACTGAAATGACTGGCTTGATAACTGAGCCAGTCATTCGAGTGATAAATTTTCAAAAATTGTATTATCTTGACCTGTAAATAAATGGACATTCAATAGGAAAATATTTTAATTTTCTTAACGAAACTTGACCAGTAAAGGGTTAAAATATCCAACAATGTCAATAACCTATTCTTTCTGCTCGATGTGGTAGAACGCTGATAGCATCGTTCTTGAAAACTATTTGAATCCTTTTTCTGTTCACCGAAGTTTCAGTCACATAACTCTGTAAGCATTTAACCCTTACTGGTCAAGATTGATAAAGAAATAAAATTTATGCTTCGTGAATGTCCATTTGCAGGCTAAGATGGAACATTTCTTATAAAATTTACCACCGGAATAATTGGCCTGGTTATCAATCAAGCCAGTCATTCCAGTAGTAAATATTCAACACTTATCTTCTCTTGGTTTGCAAATGGACATTGCTCAAGACCATTACTGGGTTAATAGTCACGTGACTCAAACCTGGACCTCTATTGTTCAAATATTTGAGATCTTGGCCTATGAACTTCCACCACCACCACCACCACCACCACCCCACGGTACTTCCTAGAATGAACACTCATAAATGGATTCTTTCCAGTGCTACTCATGGAGTACGGTAAAATGTGTAAAATTTTGTTAAATACATATTCCAGCATTTTCTGCTAACTGCTTTCAGGTTCGTTCTCTGTCTTTTGACCAGAGTGGTACTTATCTAGCCGTCGCCGGGACTGATGTCAGGTGAGAAATCTGCAAATGTATCCTACATATATTTTGATTAATGTTTCAAATAGGTCTGTGTGATATACGGATATCATATTGAAAAGCAATATCATGCACTGACGGTTTAAATATGACTTATAAAATATAAAAATCGAAAAACTTAATATGGACACATTTTAGTTTTTTTCATATCATCCTTTTTGAAAATGAAAGATACTAACCAGCAACTTCAGGAAAAGCACTAAGTTAATAAAGTATCTCGAATCTTGATTGACGGCCTAGGGACATGTTCTTTTCGGGAAATATCTGTAACGTTTAGTCCGCTTCTGCTGATCATTCCATTCCTACTTTCTCATTGGCTAGCACGACAAAAATTATCCACTCACTGTATGCAAAATTTCCTATCGGCCCCCAATAACACCTAGAGCGGATACCCATTCTGCAGATCAGGATCTACAGCACAGTACTTGGTCACTATCACGCAATAATGATATAGTAATGTCCAAGTTACAAGTCCAGACCACAGGCGTGTGAGTCAAAGTCGACTCTGGCGAGTACTCGTCTAAATGTTGAATCGTAGCAAATTCCTAACATCACATGATGTGTATTTTTTCATGGCGACATGATATGATATGTCAAATTTTATGAAGAATTTTGATGGAATAAGCTATGGTTATTACAGCATACGCAATATTTAGGTGGTCTCAAGGAATAATTGTACTCCGGCAATGATAGCACATTACCAGCAGAATTATAAGGCTTTGTACCGTGAAATTGTGTCCAATTTCTGTGTTATTGATGATTGTTTTCTTAGCCATTTTAGAGAGTGGATTTAACCTTTTTCTTGAAATATAGTCACCGCTAAATCAATATTCAGTTAAAAAAGATATGAAACATCATTATAAAATCGATATGAATGTAAGCCAAACTACATAGGTCTAATTTGACACTTAATTCCTAATGTTAATTTTCAATTGTGCAATACATTACACAGGTTTCACTCATAATGTACATGGCTTTCACTGACAGATCTTTGACTTATGTTCTTGCTTAACAGGAGTATATGTTGTATGTGTAATTATAGTTTTAACACTGTCTTGTCAAATACATGATAAATTCGGCTCAGTTTTTGCAAAGAATAAGAGAATGCTTGTGGACTATAGTCCCTCATGACTTAACCCTAATCTTCAAGATTGGTCTGGAAAATAAAGCTGATTGTCCGTTTCCAGACCAAGAGTCTGTTTTAAAATGTAACGCGGGACTGACTGGCTCAGTTATTGAGGCAGTCATTCCATTGGTTGATTTTCAGAAATAGACATCTGTTGGTCTACAATTGCTGCTTTTGGCTGACTTGACCATTAGATGGGTAACCATCTTCAGTATTCAGCAGTAATAGTTTATCACTAATTGTCATTTAATACCATGCAGGGTACCCTATAGCCACCTGTCCTATTGAACCGCATCTCATTTTAGCACATTTATCTATCTCTGACTATGTGATGGTCAGAGTGTCCAATCGGTCATCTGATGTTACCAATCTAGCTGCTCTATAAGTGCCTTGTGTTGGTTTACGGGGGTCATTCTTGGGAAACTGATACGTCTATATTTAACCTTTTAACACTCGTATCAGCCAAACTTCTCTAGTGGTCTTGAGAAATGTCCATTTGCACACCAAGAGAAAACTATTTTTGAAAATTTGCCACTGAAATGATAATTAAGCCAGTCATCCCAGTGGTAAATTTTCAAAAATAGTCTTCTCTTGGTCTGCAAATGGACATTATTTATGAGAAAATTGAAATTTCTTTGAACAAATTCAAGGTTTAAAGGGTTAAAAGAGGATGACGCTGCCAGTCTGGGCACACGATATTGGGGGGGTCAGCTTCCAGCCACATGGAGGAATCCAGTTTTAGCTATGCCCCGTCCAGCTTAAGATAAGCTCCGCTCTACTCACACCACTCCTGTGTTGGGATCGATTAATCACTGAACTCCCTGACTGAATTCCCAGAAAACTATACAGTTAAGCATTTGAATATTTGAAAACTAATTTGACTGGGCGCTCGCTATTCATCAGCATGTTTATTAAATAGTAAATGCATACAATTCATACAACGCTTAGTCCGTCATCAAATAAGCGTTATTGATGAACTTAGCTACGTCATTCATGAGGTAATTGATTATGATGCCATCCTACACATCGCGTAGTTGATTATAATGTCATATGATTGATGGATAAGCTAGAATCCTCAATTCGTTTCAAAATATTCAACAGGGGATTTTTTAAATTGTAAGCAATTTATCGTATTTGTTTTTTCGGCTTAAAGGTTTACGTGCTATAAACTTTCAATCTGTTATTATTAACCCCAGACAGGCAACGGTACCTGACAAGTTTATCATGTATTTTTATACCCCGCAAAAAATTTGGGGGGGTTATATAATGGCGCCATCCGGGCGGGCGGCAGAGTGGTTTCCGAATGATAACTCAGTTACCGTTTGTTGGATCGCATTGAAACTTCATAGGGTTGTTGGACTTGGTCTGGGGAAGAAATCTAACAAAATTGACAACGATCTGAAATCCAAGATGGCTGCCAGCCACCGGTGGCCATCTTGAAAATTGGTTTCTGGATGATAACTCCGTTACCGTTTATCGAATCGCTTTGAAACGTCATACAATGGTTGGACTAGGTCTGGGGAAAAAACCTATTGAAATTGACAATGATCCGAAATCCAAGATGGCCACCATCCACCAGCGGCCATCTTGAAAATTGGTTTCCTGATGATAACTCCGTTACCATTTATCGGATCACTTTGAAACTTAATAGAGTGGTTGGACTAGGTCTGGGGAAGAAACCTATCGAAATTGACAATGATCCGAAATCAAAGTTGGCCACTAGCCACCGGCGGCCATCTTGAAAATTGGTTTCCGAATGATAACTTCGTTACCGTTTATCGGATCGCTTTGAAACTTAATAGAGTGATTGGACTAGGTCTGGGGAAGAAACCTATCGAAATCGACACTGGTCCGAAATCCAAGATAGTCACCAGTGGCCATCTTGAAAATTGGCTTCCAGATGATAACTCTGTTACCGTTTATCAGATTACTGAAACTTCATAGGGTGGTTGGACTAGGTCTGGAGAAGAATCCTATCGAAATTGACGATGATCTGAACTCCAAGATGGCTGCCATCTTGAAAGTTGGTTTCTGGATGATATCTCCGTTACCACTTATCAGATCACTTCATAGGGTCGTTGAAAAATTTTAAGTTTGAAAATTGGTTTACGGACGATACCTCCTTGACCATTTAATTGATCACTTTGACACTTCGCCGTTTGCAGAGCTCTTGTTCTGTCTACGTTATTGAGAAGTCTCACTTACTGAACATGCATTCTTATATTTGCAGGATTTATCTGTGCAAACAATGGCTGGAATTAGCTGTGTTCAATGACCATACTGCGCTGGCGACTGGTGTACAATTTGGTCACAATGCTGCGTTCCTGGCATCGGCAAGCATGGACCGTTCTGTCAAGTTTTTCGGCATACCATAGTATATTAGTTTCATATCGCCTTTATTGTGTTATATATGTATATTGCTACAAAGGTGCATTTTTACTGAGCATTGACATCATTCTGACTGTTATTAAAATGTGTAGAAGAAAACTTATAGATACAGTAACTTGGTGGGCTGAGCATGTGTTATTTAACTGACAACACATTTGTAAATGATATACTTTAATGCAATACCCAACTATGAGTGTCTTTTTTGTTGATTGTATATGCTGTATGGAGCCTATTTGCTGTATGGAGCCTATTTGCTGTATGGAGCCTATATGCTGTATGGAGCCTATTTGCTGTATGGAGCCTATTTGCTGTATGGAGCCTATTTGCTGTATGGAGCATATTTGCTGTATGGAGCCTATTTGCTGTATGGAGCCTATATGCTGTATGGAGCCTATTTGCTGTATGGAGCCTATTTGCTGTATGGAGCCTATTTGCTGTATGGAGCCTATTTGCTGTATGGAGCCTATTTGCTGTATGGAGCCTATATGCTGTATGGAGCCTATTTGCTGTATGGAGCCTATTTGCTGTATGGTGCCTATATGCTGTATGGAGCCTATTTGCTGTATGGAGCCTATATGCTGTATGGAGCCTATATGCTGTATGGAGCCTATTTGCTGTATGGAGCTTATATGCTGTATGGAGCCTATTTGCTGTATGGAGCCTATTTGCTGTATGGCGCCTATTTGCTGTATGGAGCCTATTTGCTGTATGGCGCCTATATGCTGTATGGCGCCTATATGCTGTATGGAGCCTATTTGCTGTATGGCACCTATATGCTGTATGGAGCCCATATGCTGTATGGAGCCTAGATGATGTAAGGAGCCTAAATACTTTATGGAGCCTATATGCTATATGGATCTTATATGCTGTATGGAGCCTAAGTACTGTATGGGGCCTATATGCTGTATGGAGCCTATATGCTGCAATCTATGAATACAATGCAACATTTGAGATGGGTTGAGACCCAGTTAAGCAAATTGCAGTTTATTCCAATTGTCAGTAATTGGTGTGGTTGACTTGAATATACATGTATTTGTAAAGAAAATTGTTGCTTCAAAAATTCTACTTTACCCCTTTCACCAATGAATTCCCTATCTCACTTTTAAGGTAACCATACAGGAAAACTGTTGAATATTTTGGAATTAATTTAACTGGAAGCCATTGCTACCTTAGCAGCAACGACTTTAGTCAAATTAGTTTCAAAATATTCAACAGAATAAGTTTTATATCATAAAGAATATACTTTTTCAGGAATTTGTTGGTGAAATGGTTAAAAATTATTATATATTGCCATTTAAAATGATATTTTAGGAATTATGTAGGTGGCCAAGTTTTTTAATAAGTTGTATTTAGACATTCATCGACGCATTGCTACAGTAGATGCGCCTGTCTCACAAGGACATTTTCTCATTGCTGTTGTGCTTTGTTTAGCCATGACAATGATAATAGGAGAAATGCTGCTGTTATCAGGTTCAGATTCAATTAGTTGATTCCTTACGATGGATATGGGCAGCTTAACCCATGGTGATCAATCAATCCCAACACAGCGAAGTGGGGGTAGAGCTTAGCTAGGCGGGGCATGGCTAAACCTGGAATGCTCCATTGTTAAATAATAATAATAATAAGTACATTTATATAGCGCAAAACTCCATGCAATAGCATGCTCTAAGCGCTTGAAGATATACGGAATAGAAATGTTTTGAGACTTGATTTGAAAGACTGTAGAGTATGACATGTTTTGATATCTAACGGGAGATTGTTCCATTCAGAAGCAGTGGTGAAAGAGATAGTCTTCTGTCCATATGTTACTTGTTTTGCTCTCGGAACTAAGATTTCTGTTGTTTTGTGATCGGAGAATACGATCTGGAGCGTAGGGCTGTATGAGATCTGACAGTTAAGTCGGCGCTGTATTGTTTACACATTGGTAGGTCAAGCAAAGAATCTTGTAATGGATTCTCTGGTCTATTAGCAGCCAATGCAAGTAACGAAGCACTGGAAAGATATGTTCATATTTACCGGAGAGTGAGATAATTCTAGCCGCAGTATTCTGTACAGACTGGAGCTTATGAATGAGCGCCTTTGGAGCGCCAGCGAGCAAACTATTACAGTAGTCCAGTCTTGATAGCACCAACGAACAAACGAGTGTAGTAGTTGCTTCTTTCGTCAAGTATTTTCTGATATTGCTGATGTTCCTCAACTGAAAGAAATAATTACTGCAAACATGTCTAACTTGCTTCTTTAGGCTTAGCTCACTATCCAACACAATACCAAGGTCCTTTACGCTGCTCGACAGTTTAATGGGGCTAGAACCTATTGTGATATTATTGAGGTCGGGTTTAGCCAGCCTAGACGATCGGCCCACTAACAATAGTTCAGTCTTATCATCGTTTAATTTAAACAAGTTTGATGACATCCATGCTTTGATGTCTCGACAGCAGGTTGTTATATGATTGATCGCTTCATATGCTGCGGGCACTGATGGCTGGAAGCTATATATGAGTTGAGTATCATCCGCGTAGAAATGGTCATCAAGGTTATGGTTCTTGATAACAGATCCCAACGATTTCATGTAAAAGGTACTGGGCCGAGTATGGATCCCTGTGGCACGCCACATACAAGCTCTACTGGGTGAGAACATATGCCGTTTACGTAAACCGATTGAAATCTATCAGACAGATATGATTGAAACCAGTCCCATGCAAGACCTGTAACTCCATGACCATTTTTCAAGCGTGTCAGGAGATTCTGGTGGTCGATTGTGTCGAAACTGGCGCTAAGATCAAGCAAGAGTAAGAGAGCTATGTTTCCCTTGTCCACAGCCCAGCGAATGTCATTAAGAACTCTGAGGAGTGCAGTCTCTGTACTATGGCCCTGACGATAGGCTGACTGGAATGGTTCTAGAAGGTTGTGGATAGACACATGATCAGACAATCGCTTAAACACTGCTCATTCAACAACTTTGGATAAGAAGGGCAGATTAGACACTGGTCTATAGTTAGCTCATCTGGCCTGAAAGGCCAAGTGAGCTTATGTTGTGGCGACCGTCCGTCCGTCAATTTTTCCTTTAAAACGACTGGGACGATTTCAATTATATTTGACAGGTACCATCCTTAGGGCATAGGGATCCAAGTTTGTTCAAACGAAGCCGATCGGCCGTCTTGGATTTTGGCCGATTTTTTTAAACATCTTATGGCTGCAGTGGACCAATCAAAATGTAGTGTGTTTGGCGGCCATATTGGACTTGCAAAAATGTCCACAAACTCATTTAGAAGACTATTCCTAAACCACCTACCGACAATTGTGACAAAAATGCATAATGCTCCAGGTGAGCGACATAGGCCCCTTGGGCCTCTTGTTTTTAAGAGTATCTTGATCAAGATCAGATTTCTTCAGCAGAGGATTTATGAGTTCTTACCGAGTGGTAAAGCTGGTTTTAATTTAGGATTCAATATTGCTGAAAGCTGTTGCTGTCTTAGACATATTATAAAAATGTTAATGGTTATCCTAGGTTTCTATGTATTGTGCGGCAACTACTTTGACTCAAATGTTTTAAAAATAACGTAGAATCTTAACTCTATCACTTGCTAAATATCATATCTATGAGCGCGTTGTATTACAGTACCAATTTTAACGAGATATGACGAATTCATTGCAATATAAGAAATTGTCCGCTGAACATTTTCAAAATAATGTTACTAGAAGCGCTACAGCTTCTAGTCAAATTACTTTCAAAATATTAAATAGCTTACCTGAGTGGAGGGTTGCCGACTATTGAAATTATTTGGATCTCAGCATTGACATGGTTAACCCTTTCAAAATGAAGCCGGCCAAAACTGCCCTCTGTAGTGGTCTCGGGGAAGGTCCATTTGCAGGCCAAGACTATTTTTGAAAATTTAGCACTGGAATGACTGGCTCGGTTATCGAGCCAGTCATTCCAGTGCTAAATTTCCAAAAATAGTCATATCTTGGCCAGCAAATGGACCTTCAAATTTGGTCATTAAAGGATTAATAAATACATATAGTTTATTGAGTTTTGTATATTCTGTGCATCATTGATGAAATCTTTAAGCCAGTTGATTGTTTATACACATGTCATACTCATGCTCGATGTATGGTTACCATTTTTGGTACGCCTGTTTTGTATGTGGAGTGATCTGTACAATGATCTAAGTTGGGTGTCAGATTATGTATGCGCCCAGATTTAATGCAAGATAGGCCTGGGAAGTAAAAGGTGAAGATAAATTTAACCATTACCACTCTGATGTCAAAATTTTTAATTTTCAAATCAAATTAAAAGATGAACTCGTGTTCATTTTTCAACAAATTTGGTGGAAGATGTTGCTGTCATAGACAGTAACATCGTCCACCAAAATTGTTGAAAAACAAAATATTGACGTCAGAGTGGTTGGTGGTAAGAGTTAATTTTATCTGTATAACTAACAACAAGAGTCCTTGTATACAGGCTGCGGACATTGTCAGTGGATTTTTATGCATCATTTTTGCACATTATATAAGCTGATAAACTTTGCTGAAGTATACGACAATTACGCCCATGTTTCTGAAAGAGGTATTTCGACAGAATCGCGGGTTTAAGACTAAGGCTAAAAATTTGTCCACGAAAATATTTTTTTGACTTATTGAATGTCCATTTGCAGGTCAAGAGGACCTTTTTATCTGTCATTAAAATACCTGGCTCAGTTAACGAGGCAGACATTCCAGTGATACACTTTCAAAAATAATCTCTTGACCTGCAAAAGGACATTCCTATAGACCATGGTAGCGGCCTGGTTTGGCCAATTTGACCATTAAAGGGCTAATTATGTACAAAGGCCAGGCAAATATCAATAAAGTTAGTCTTAAAATCTCTGGCCGTTGTGTTATTTTATTATTAGCTCACCTGGCCAGAATGGCCAAGTGAGCTTATGCGATGGCGACTGTCCAGCGTCTATATGTCGTCTGTCGTCCGTCAACTTTTTCTTTAAATGACTTCTCAAGAACCACTGGGCCGATTTTAATTATATTGCGCGGGAAGCATCCCTAGATTCAAGTTTGTTCAAACGAAGCCGATCGGCCGAAATCCAAGATGGCTGCTGGCCAAAATGGCTGATTCTTAGAAACACTAAAAAATCTCTGAAACTGCTGGAGGAATTGATTCAAAACTCATAACACATCATCTATTGCAATGGTAGACCCAAATTTGTTTACGGCAACCTGATTGGCCAATTTGCCTGGCGGCCATCTTGGATAACCTAGTCTTCGCGAAAACCGCTGAATTGATAGAGCTGAAATATTATTACTATGCTTAGGGACCAAGGGCCTTTCAAGTTTGTTCAAGGGAAGTTTGTTCGTAAAAAAACATGGCCGCCATCAACCAATCAAAATTTAGTGTTTGTTGGTCATATTGGCTTTTTTGATGGCGAAAATTGCTTTATATCTGCTTATCAGTGTAGCAAGTTCAAATATGCCACTTTCGAGACTGTCTGATAAATGGTTTGGCTGCCATCTTGGTTTGTTTTCCCGTCATGGGCTCCCATAGTAAAGCAATGGGGAATTCTTTAAACGACTTCTTCTCAAGAACCACTGGGCCAATTTCAAGTATATTTTGGAGGAAGCATCCCTAGGGCATAGAGATTCAAGTTTGTTCAAACGAAGCGGATCGGTCAAAATCCAAGATGGCCACCAGCCAAAATGGCTGATTTTTAGAAACACTAAAAAATCTCCGAAACCGCTGGAGGAATTGATTCAAAACTCATAACACATCATCTGTGGCAACAGTAGACCCAAGTTTGTTCAATGCAACCTGATTGGGCAATTTGCTTAGCGGCCATCTTTGATGACCTAGTTTTCGCGAAAACGACTTCTCCCAAACCGCTGAAGGGATAGAGCTGGAATTTTATAAATATGCTTAGGGACCAAGGGCCTTTCAAGTTTGTTCAAGGGAAGTTTGTTCGTTAAAAATCATGGCCACCATCAACCAATCAAGATTTAGCATTTGTTGGTTATATTGCCTTTTTTGTATTTGATGTATTTTGATGGCAAAAATTGCTTTATATATGCTTATCAGTGTGGCGAGTTCAAATATAGCACTTTCGAGTCTGTCGGATAAACGGTTTGGCTGCCATCTTGGTTTGTTTTCCCGTCATGGGTTCCCATAGTAAAGCAATGGGCCCATAGTAAAGCAATGGGGAATTCTTTAAACGACTTCTTCTCAAGAACCACTGGGCCAATTTCAATTATATTTTGGAGGAAGCATCCCTAGGGCATACAGATTCAAGTTTGTTCAAATGAAGCTGATCGGTCAAAATCCAAGATGGCCACCGGCCAAAATGGCTGATTTTTTGAAACACTAAAAAATCTTGAATTGATTCAAAACTCATAACACATCTGTGGCAATGGTAAACCCAAGTTTGTTCACGGGAATTTGATTGGCCAAATGGTTTGGCAGCCATCTTGGATAACCTATTTTTTGCCAAAACAACTTCAGAACCACAGCGGATTAGGCCGAAGTTTGGGAGATATGAATCGCCACTGAGTGCCATTAAAGTTTGTTTACGGGAAGGAGCTTAGTCAGAAACATGGCAGAAGTGGACAAATCAAAATGTAGCGTGTTTGGCGGCCATATTGGATGTGCAAAAATGTCCACAAACTCATTTAAAAGACTACTCCTAAACCACTCACCAACAATTTTGACAAAAATGCACAGTGCTCCAGGTGAGTGACACAGGCCCCCTGGGCCTCTTGTTATAAGGCTAGAATGGTTCACAGTAAAGAATTGTCTGGTGGCTAGCAACAGTCAGGCAGGTACAGCTGTCATGATGTCACAAAAATAGCAGCTACTGTGCAAAAACAAAAATATGGATGTGAGCCCTTAAATCCAACTAGGTGAGCTACTGCCATATTGTTTGCGTTTCGTCTCCCCTGGCCTTTTTCAGCACACCCGCCATCGCTTACTATAAAGGATGCCCCCAAATCCTGAAATGGCAGCAGTCAAGCGTTGACCGCATAGCAAAGCACGCCGACTGAAATTTATATCACTCATTCATTTCTCGAAATGGACATGGAGTCCACCACTGAAGACAATGATAAAGATATGTTTATGCACACACTCAAAACTATCATTGACCAATACATATTCAAAAACTAATAAAATACAAGTCCTATTTCTTAAAAATAATATACCAATACGTACCTTCTTGTCGGCCTCCATTTGCACAACTTACATCATTGGCCAGGAATTCTTTTTGTAGGGGAGTTTGGGGGTGATTTTGCAGAGCTGCTATTATTCTAATTAGTTAAGGAATGGATGGATAAATGAATCAATCAACTAGAATGCACTCTAGGGAAATGCTGACTGACGCCTTTGCTTCTGGCTTGAAAATGCAGTTAATGACCCCCATGACCTATACTTGATCCGTTGACCTCAAACTCAAAGCTATCATAAGCTGTCACAATATGAAAGCATGTGCTAAATCTGGTGATTCTACCTAATTGCATTCCAAAGTTATGGTAAAAAAGTATTCCAATATGCACTTTGTGACCACATGACCTAGATATTTGACGCTTTGTCCTAAACTCAATCAACTAGCCACCTATAATATGAATGGGCCAAATTTGGTGATTCTACCTACTTGCATTCCCGATTTATGGCTAACAATGTCTATTTATGGATGCACTTAGTGACCTAGATATTTTAACTTGATCTGAAACACAATTTTAATTATAGCCAACCGCAATATGATAGTATGTTACGGTTACTGATTTGATGATTCAGCGAGCTTGCATTGCAGTTATTGATGAAAATGTTTTCCTGTATGCACTAAGTGACAGTTACAACATAAAAAGTGTTCTAGCCACTCATAATATCAATGTATATGCCAAATTTGATGATTCTACTTGTGTTTCGGACTTGAATGGCTAAAAGTGTTTAATTTGGGATGCACTTAGTGAGCCCGTGACCTCGATTTCTTTAGCCTTTGCCCCCAAACTAAGAATTTTTCTAGCCACTCATAATATCAAATTTACTGAGATATGCCTCGGATAAAGAGAAGACACACACGCACACAAACAGCACCAACCACAATACTCACACCGCCTTTCAGTGGTGTGAGTAATGAATCAAACAATCGATCACGGAAGGGGCACTAATTTTTTTTAACATCTAAATGAGAACTACCACCACCACCACCACAAATAGTATCACCACCACCAAAACCACCACCCCAACCCACCACTGTCACCACAAAAACCACCACTACACACAACCACAACTACAACCACAACCACCCCATCAAGAATACCAACAACAGCAGCAACAACATACTGGTGGTGGATTCGTGGAGGTGGCTTTGTGGTGGTGTTAGTTGCAGCGGTCATGGCATTATTTATGGTGGTGGCGGCTGAGACCGACAAGAAGGTATGTATAGGCATATTATTTTGGAGAAATTGACCTGTATTTTATTAGTTTTTGAATAGGTGTTAATCACTTATAGGTTTGAGTGCGTGCGCAAACATCTTTATCATTCTTACGTCTTCAGTTGTCGAATCCATGTCAGTTTCGTGAAATGAATGTAATAATAATAATATAAATTTCAGTCGGCATGCTTTTCATGATAGGGTCAGTGCTTGACTGCTGCCATTTTGTGAATAGGGGGCATCCTTTACAGTAAGCGACGGATGGTGTGCTGGAAATGGCCAGAGGAGATGAAATGCAAATAATATGGCGGTAGCTCATCTGGTTAGATTTAAGGGTACACATCCATTTTTAGCTCATCTGGCCTGAAAGGGCAAGTGAGCTTATGCCATGGTGGCCAGCCATCCGTCAAATCGCGTCTTCTTAATGGTTTGATAGATTTCAACCAAATTTGGCTGGAATGATCCGAAGCTGCTACCCTCTAGACGTTTTTTTCAGAATTTTGATTGATCAATTTTTTTGGGTGAAAATCTGGTTTTATGAAAAATCTACCGGAAATGGCCAAAATGCTACTCCTTAGCCGCTTAACATATTTCAACCAAATTTGACTAGATGCATTCTATGGTTGTAGGCTCAAGTCTTTTCAGGATTTTGACTGATCAATTTTTGGGGTGAAAATCCGGAAATGGTCAAAATGCTACTATTCCTTAGCTTCGTGACATATTTCAACCAAATTTGACTGGATGGATTCTATTGTGGTAGGCCTCTATAAGATTTATTCAGAATTTTGATTGATTAATTCTTTGGGTGAAAATCTTAGATTTTGTAAGAAAGATTACAGGAAATTGTCAAAACCCACTCCTCATTAACCACTTGGCGGATTTCAACCTAGTTTGGCTGGAAGGACCCCATTGGTGTAGGTTTCAGAACTTGTATACAGAATTTTGATTGGTAAATATTTTGGTGAAAATCTCAATTTTATGAAAATTTACCGGATATCGCTTAAAATGCTACTCCTCATTAACTGCTTGGGCAATTTCAACCAGACTTGGATGGAATGACCCTATGGCAGCAGGCTTCAGATTTAGTATGCATAATTTTGGTTGGCCAATTTTTGGGTGGCCATCTTGGATTTTCGAAGTTTTAGTAACTCAGTTAACCACGTGGCAGATTTCAATCAATCTCAGTTGGAAGGACCCTAGGTTGGTAGGCTTAAGAACATATATACAGAATTTTGGTTGGTCAATTCTTTTGGTTGCCATCTTGGATTTCCAAAAATTATCCATCATGTCTTTAAAGGGGAACACAAGTCACCATAAAATATGCAGTTCTATCGTAGAGCCCATATTTAAGTGACTGTAAAACTTTCCTGCAACATTTATATATAAATCCGATTAAAATGGTGTTAAAAAATGCTATGTTACTATAATTTTCTGCGAGCTAATTAAACCTATGACGTCATAGGTTGAATCCCATCTGACAAGAACCATGATAACAGCACTCTGAAGACAGAAGTGCATGCTTTTGGATAGTGATATCGCTTATCGTGACAATGCTATCGACATCATTTATATATGTACAGATTGAAGGGATTAAGACGTTTATCACACTCGCAAATTTATGGAACATATTTGTTATTTTCATACATTAGTTGCCGAACCTTAAGATGGCTATTTTCTATAAAGATACCTGCCAATTACATGAATATTACACTACCTCAGGAAGTATTGAGGCTAGTATGAAAACATAAGTACCTAAAGATGGACTGGATGTATGTACAAACTATTTAAACTCATATTAATAGATGAAACTTTAATAACATTATCTGTGGTAGCCCCAGTGAGTGTTGATTCAAGTGAAAATTATGTTGATATGCCTATACTATCGCGTCATTCATTTATCTCAAGATCAAAACTTGACGTCAAAATCCAAACCATCAGAGAAATCAGACAAAGGACTCTTACTAAAGGCGTCTTACTTCAACATTTCCGCAAATATAGTTTATATATTCCTAAAACCGCTGAAGAGAACCCCCTTATAAAAATGCAAATCGCAATTTTATTGCGATAGCGTTGGATGACAGCGAGAAAAACGTTCAACTTATGATGTCATATGCCTCATCCAGGAATAGAAATTTAACTCATGTATTACATTTAAATAACGAAAAGATATATTTCTAATTTGTGGACAGAGCTTACAATTATATTTTTGAAAATGTTACGGTCTGTATGTATGATTACTGTATTCTGCGGCTGTAGTAGTAGAAATATCCTACAGCTGCAATCAGTCGTTCTTTGCTTTTGCCCACTGTGTCTTGTCCTCAGCCAAAATCCTTAGCTTCCTCAGGTCCATTCTTGACTTGAGTGTACCTAATCCTGCTTTCTTGAGGTCACCTCGTAGCACGCTTAGCAGCTTTATGCAATGATGTCCTCTCCTGGCTCTGTATTTGCTGTCTCCGAGTAGGGCGAATTCCTAGGCTCTGTGCTGGTCTGTCTTCTGGCATCCTTAGCACATGGCCAAACATGGACCATCTTTGCTAGGCGACTTTTACAGACAGCAGCAGCGTATTACACATCTTGTATAGTGCATCGTTAGAAATTGTGCTCTCTGGCCATCTGTGTTCAATGATGGTGCATAGGTGTTTGCGGTGGCAGGCATCAAGTTTGTCTAGAGCTGCCCCGCTGTTACAGTTATACATCATCAAGGATACGCAGGTTGCATTGTATAAGTGTAGTCTTTTTATCAAGGGAATCTTCGATCTACGAATCCATAGCTTCCAGATGGACTGGAAAGCTGTTTCCCATGATGCAGCGTGCAGCAATGTCAGCAGTACTGCAAAGCAGTGAGCCCAGGATTTTACTTTTCCTCCGTATTTCGCCACCATGAAGTGGATCGTCATTTTCTTTAGTTTCATGCTTTGTAGATAGGTATATGTGGGTGAACTCTGTTTTGGATTCATTCATAGAAATTCTCAATTTCTAGTTTGCTTGCAGCTATTGGGAGAAGTTCGTCATGGGGTTTCTTTTCCTCATCTATAAAGTCCACATCGTCGGCATATTCCATCTCTAGCGGCATGCTCAGTATGGACATGTCATTTTCTTTAGTTTCATGCTTTGTAGATAGGTATATGTGGGTGAACTCTGTTTTGGATTCATTCATAGAGGTTCTCAATTTTTAGTTTGCTTGCAGCTATTGGGAGAAGTTCGTCAAGGGGTTTCTTTTCCTCATCTATAAAGTCCACATCGTCGGCATATTCCATCTCTAGTGGCATGCTCAGGTATTTGGTTTTGTGGAGTTTTCCCGCACGGATTTCAATGCAGCAGCCAGGTAACAGGTGAAGAGCACAGGGGATAGACCATCTCCATGTGGGGAGCCGATTGATGTCTCAAACTCTACAGACTTCACCGACTTGACTCGTACTCTCAGCTTGGTGTCTGCAAGCAGTAGTCTCACTAGTCGTAGCTCATCTTCATTGCAACTGGCCTGGCGTAGTACATCAAGTATCTTTGAGCATTTAATTGTATCGAAGGCTCGTGACATGTCAATTGCCCATTTTGTGGAAATCCCACTGTTTGGACACTACCGACACAAGCATGCATTGAGCCCATACAATGTCTGCGCAGCTGCGTCCATGTTTGAAGCCACTTTGACATGATCCGGTGAAGTCGTCAATCTTGTCTCGGATGCGGCATAAAGTAACAGTGGATAGGACTTCCTGTATGCTGTTAAGGAGCACGATGGGCTGCAGATTGGCTGGGTGGGCCAGGTGGCTTCTTGGGCTTGGGTAGCGCGATAAGGATGCCTTGGCCTACAGCGTCGATGGGAAGGTGGTGCATAAAAGCAGAATTGATTATGTACGTGATCGGTTTACAATGTCACTCGCATATTTGAATAGTTCATTGGCCATGCCATCAGGTCCAGATGCACGTCTATTTTTCAGGTCTTTAAGTGCCTTCTCTACCGTCTGTAGATTCATTTTATACACAGTAGTATAGAGGGTCTGGTGTTTCCCTTTAAATGCAAATGTCGAAACGGTTCAAATGCTAATGGTCCAGGTGAGCGCCACAGCTATTTTTGTGACATAACAGCTTTAAACAGAGCGAAGCAATAATGCTTCATGGACATGTTAAAATAATCAACCCTAGGCAATATCGGTAGAATATAATAGTGGGACCAATGCATGTGCTTTTTTGATAACTTGCCATGATCCTGGGTACTGATACTTAGAAAGTGACCCAACTAAGCCCTCCCTCACTTTTCTGAATATAAAACCATCTGCTCAATAGATCGATCTCATTTAGTCGGGAAATCTTTGAGCGAGTATTATGCAGGTAGAGTAGAGACAACAGAGCGACCACTCCTTGGTCTGTCTGCATAGTGCTCACACCAGCTCACTGCTGGCTGAATGAGAAGTTCAATATATTGAGCGAATGTTTTTATCCCCCCCCCCCCATACATTTAGATATGAATAATAGTACAATTATTGCCATCGTCAACCTCTCCCACCCACCTCGAGCATCACACTCACATACATCCATCCCAGATATTACATAGTACACCCAGTCCTTTAAAGAATGGTAATGGATCCGCAATTAGGCCTACTAGACTACAGTATTTGTCACATGCATTGACATATTGCCGATTTTCAGCATTGTCCATGGTTTACCGTAGTTATAGGCCTATTATTATGCGAATATAGCTATCCATGAAACCATAAAAAATGAGTAAATATCATAATAGATTTTTAAAAATCATGATTTTTATTTCTTGAAGACTTAGCTTCAACCCGACATAATTTATGTTATGGTAGGTGAAGTCTATCCTGTTAAACGCACGTTTTAAAATATGTTACCTTTGTACTACAGACAGAAATATTGACCCAGCTCACAGCGCCGTTCCCGGTGTGACGTCACAGCGAGTGGTGTCGTGATGTGATTCAGATTGAGGCGTCATTTAATCTCGTTATTTGGGCTGCCTAACATATTTTTCTCACTCCAAAGTGACGCTATTGTGTTTAAATAGTGTAGTAGACCATAAAATTAATTGAAACTCGTTATCGACCGCAAGTCCTCACAAGACCTTTAAATATCTAGCTGATACATAAACTGCATTGCCAATCATTTCTTGTCAACACAACTCCTACAGTTTAGCTGCGATTCTTTTGAAACTTGGTGTGTGTCATCATTACAACATGAAGACGTGCATGTGCTATCCGTATACATGTACATCTATCCATCTGTCCCAAATGTATGTTCGTCTGTCAGTCCATCCTTGTCAACGCAATTCCTCCTACAGTTTAGTTAAAATTCTTTTGAAACGTGGTAAATCTAGTCATTACCATCTGAAGGTGTGCATGTGCTTTTTTCGTGGCCAGAAAATTTAATTCCAGAATTATCACCCTTTAAATATCTTAAAGCCTATACATTAACTGCAGTACCAATTATTTCCTGTCAACACAACTTCTACAATTTAGTCGTGATTCTTTTGAAACTTGGTACGGGTTCTTATTATCTCATGAAGATGTGCATGTACTATCCATATGCCTGTATATTCCATGCGTCTGTATAGAATGTATGTATGTCAGTCTGTTGGTCCATCCATCTCTGACAATCATTTCAAGATGTCAACGCAACTTTTACAGTTTAGCTATGGTTCCAGAAGTCTGTTTGATTGACATTAAGGGAGTCTACTCTATCCAGAAACCTGGACTAGAGTAGTGTTGTGGTTCTTGCATTAGAATGCATTAAATGCAAGATTAGAAATCTTCCTGGCGCTAAATGTAAGTAGATTTATTTAGCAAGTAGTGATTGAACTATAAGTATGTTTATGTGCTTAATAAAACGACAGACCAAACCTAATGGGATCTGTGGTCGTTATACCCCCTGAAATATTTAAAATTCATCAAAATTGTCTTGTTCGTGCCAGATCTTGAAGAATTTTGAACCTATGCTCTCAATTCCTTTGTCACTGAACATATTACTTAAAGAAGCAGTGCTATGATTCCATCTTGAAGAATTCATCCATACTTTCCTGAGTTATCTCCCTTGAAAAACTAAAATTCACCAAAATTCTCTTGTCCGGGCATAACAGTTGAACGGAATTGAACCTGCACTTAAAAATCTATCTTTAAAGTTCTCATCTATTCTTAAAAGATACATATCCTAGCTAAATTTAGGACTATTTGTTACTTTATGGACACTTTAACTAACTTGTACTGTAGCCACCATTTTAGATAGATATTTGGGGGTGCCATTATTTCAGACGCTATTGTCTTCGCTGGTGAGCAATTGTTCGTATAAAACCATTCTCGTAACGCTAGTGCTAGTCATTCTTTTACTGGCTTTCAAGGTGAGCACATAGTAAGCATAGCGTAGTACAATACTAGTTCTATATTTCCTTTGGTGCAAATAAAAACAAATATATCTATAACAAGTTACTGAATGCTGTTGTATTATCAGCTGATTATATTGACAACAATTTAACGGAAAGTTGCTGCTGCTATAGGCAGCAGGTTTTCAATAAACTTGTTATAAATATATTTGTTGTCACTTGCACCATAGGAAATATACACAACTGGTATTGGACAATGCTATGCACATCTATCCGCTCACCTTGAAAGCCAGCAGAAGAATGACTAGCATTAGAGTTAGAATGGTTTTATACGAACGATTGCTCACCGGCGAAGACAATAGTCTGAAATAATGGCGCCAGCATATATCTATCTAAAATGGTGGCTACAGTTCTAGTTAGTTAGTGTCCATAAAGTAACAAATAGTCATAAATTTAGCTAGGATATGTATCTTTTAAGAGTAGATGAGAACTTTAAGGCGCGATGCAGTGTTGTGATTTCATTTTCTTGATGTATGTTGGCTCTTGTTACATCAGGCTAGGAGAGATTAGTACAGTAACTCTAGATCCTAATGGACATACATCTGTTCCAGTGTATTGTGTACGGTTGACTATTTTACCACGTCATGCCAGCCGTAGATGGGAGATCAAAATCTATCTGGCAACTTGAGTGGAATAATTAAAGAAATATACTGCATCCAGAATAAATGCTGACTCATCTTTGTTCTCATGCCATTGCACTTAGTGAACCTGTGACTTACTTATATGACCCTTGAATCTCAATCAGACAATGCTAACTAGTCACATAATCCTTCTTACATTCCAATATGTTGAGCAGAATTCATTAGTTTTATACCACTGTCACAGTGGCTTTGACCTCGATATAATTTGGTAGGATATAGGTAAGCAGATGTGTTATCTCCAACTTGATTCCCATGCCATAGGGTGAACCAAGTCTGAGATAAAACAATATGTTGAGATAAACTGAAAAAAGTAACTATGAAAGCCTTTATATCTGGTTCACAATGACCATGAATTCCATGTGATCATGCTGCATTCAGTTAATGTACGTAAGCATGTGTCCATGCTTAGTACAAATACGCACTCCGCCAACGATTTGCCCGTGTTGGTATCGATGAAACCCGTATTTCCCTGAATCCCAATATCAAGTCAAATTAGTTTCGAAATATTCAACACTGTTTATTAACTAGTCAAGCCATATTCTGAAATCTATTCCATGTTCCTGAAAGACCTAGATACATTGATTATGCATTTTGATTGTGACGTCAGCCTACATATCACGTTTGACGTAATTGATTATGATGTCAGACACATGAGTGACAGATCATATCTATCTAAGTATCCATTCTATAAAAAACGATATGTTGAGTCAAAACGTAAACATAGAATTTTATACACAATGATCTTTAACTACATTACCTCAATGTCATTGTGCTGCATCTCCCTAACATGATGTCAGTTTAGTCCCAATACTTGAGTAGGGTGAAGCAATCCTGCGGTATAGTCCAGTAATCTTGAGATATAATACAACCTGGGAGCTAAACCAAAAACTTAACCTCTCAGATAAGAGTATTATAAGCATGGTCCCAATGACCTAAACCATGAGGGGGGGGGGGGGGAGGGAGGTCAGTTATTGCTAAAGCTCAGCTGAAATTATTTGAAAACTACTGGCCCGTTTTGGATCAAGGTTTAACACAAGAAAGGGTGTTACCTGACACTTTTGAGTATAATCTGGAAAATCAAACTTTTCCAGTGTGACAGAAATGGGCTTGCAAAAAGCACAGATCTTAATATAATATTGTGGGGGTAAAACAACACACAGACAAAAGTTTTCTATCAAAATCTATAACACAGAAAATTAATAAAACTGTATATAAATAAATTAAAAAGCCATACATAATAACGGATTCATCGATACACATGTAAGAACAGATTAAAGACTATCATGATACATGTGATCTTCAAATATCAATCTACAAGTAATAAAATAAATACTCACAAAGCGATAATGGCAAGGTTAGTGTCGTTAGCTTCTTTAGAAATTATTTGTCAAGTCTGCGAAAAATAGTTCATGCACTTCATGGATGCCCAATAGAGGGATCCGGTTTATCAGTCAATGATATGTCATAATCAACTACATCACATGAAGGCTGACGTCATAATCAATGATATCGTGAATGACATGATTTAGTCCATCACAAACACTTAATAGTCTGTCAAGTTGTACGAACTGTATGTCTACTATTTAATCAACATTATGTTGAATATTTCGAGACTAATTTAACTGGGTGCCAGCACACAGCAAATTAGTTTCAAAATATTCAAAAGCTTCAAGTATAGTTTTATGGAAATTGAGATTGAGAGAGGAGCAGGGATCGATTGATCCCAACAGGTAAAGCGTGGGTGTCGCTTAGCTAGAGATGGGCGGAGCATAGCTAACTGTATTCATCCATTGCTTGCCAAGATAAGAACATTTTAGAAGGCTTAACATTGAAATGAATAGCTTGTGCTAGATCTCACTCTTGACCAGCAACCACATTTTCCCTTTAAGAACATATTTTCTCTACAAAGTATTCTAGCACAAGAACACAGCATGCATCATATATCCAAAAGCAACACATCAACACGCCGTATTTAACCCCCTCTTGTTTCAACTGAACTCTTTAATGCTCAAATTAGCCAAAACTTCTCTCCGCAGTGATCTTGAGAAATTCTATTTGCAGGTTAAGAGAAGTCATTCCAGTGGTAAATTTTCAAAAATAAGTTTCTCTGCAAATGGACACTGGGAAATCAAAAAATGTGTATTTTATTGACTATAACACATTTAGTGAATGCGCATTTACAGGACAACAGCAATCTTTTTTTCCAAATTTCCATGGCAAATTTAAAAAAACCAACTTGCTCTGAAACATTTTTCTTGAAAGGTGTAGACTATTAATGGGTTAATTAATATAATTAGTATTTTGAGCACTTTAACGGGCTGTTGACACAAGAGGGGTTAAATATAGACAATGCTTACACTAGGAAATTGTGTGGCATTTACATAGATTTCATATTCTGTACAATACATTTCTGCATAAGTTTTATTTTTGATCAATTTGCTTATTTATTCAACTCAAACCTGAGTGTTGCGTTTTTGTAATTTGATTGTAGTTATTTATTGTATAAGGTTGGCTAGGCGTGCGCGATTTTTCGGTTTAATCATGAAGTTTGATTTATTTTTAAAATCACGATTTTTACGATGTAATTGAGGAAAAATCAGAAAATCATAAAAAATTTTATGTTTGTTTAGAATCTGAAGTGTTTACTTTTCCGTCGCATTTTACCAGTATATGAGTACAATTATAATCAATTCACGCCCGTGTTCATTGTATCTATATCCCGCCGTGCCATGCACGTATTGTCACCTTTGTCATTGAGAAAACCAGCTAGTCGAATCGCCATATAAGCTACTTTCTTTCGCGGCAGACCCTGAGTCTGTCGTGAAATACCAAGTATATACTTAGTTGCAGTGTGTTAGGTAATAGTAAGCGAACATAATTCTTTTTAATTCTAGAGTCAGCAATTTCAATTAATAGCAAGGTTAGGCAGTGTAATAATTTTTCCTTTTTCATTCGGTTGTCATGTCTAATTAAAGAAAATAAAACAACAGCATTCCAGATTGTTGTCTTTTGAACTGTGCATTCTGTTGATTACTCTTAAATGTAAATCGTACATTCTGAAAGCAAATATAAACTGCACTATAGGACAAGTTTACGCCATCATCTTCGTCTTACCAATCTTGAATCTCTGACGCGAAAATAAGTACTGTCAAATTTTGTTGAAATTTGCCCATTCAGCTCCTAATCCTCTTAACCATTTAACACTCATATCAGCCAAAAACGGCTTCTGCAGTGGTCTTGGGAAATGTCCATTTGCAGACGAAGGAGACTATTTTTGAAAATCTACCACTGGAATGACTGGCTCGATATCTATGAGAAAATCAAAATTTTCTTGAATAAATTCAAGAGTTAGAGTTAAATTTTTCCAGCCTCTCGCTAGCATCAATTTTGTACATGGCCCATCAATACTAATACCGGCTACATATATATCTATATATAAATCATTTTAGAGCGTTTTATAGAGAAAGTTAAAATTAAAGAAGTAAAAATTGGCATAATAAAGCTAATTAAATTTATCACATCACATAATGAATCACAAATTGATAAATTAATGAATTTAAATGTACAAACAATGTAATATAAGTGTTCAAAGTATGGACTGTTACAGTCACTAGCCTTGTCAGCATGAATCCTGGCTTCTAGCATAATAAATAGTAGTAACGTGTAGATATAAAATCTGCTAATCAAACTATTGGAAAGTGAAACTTATCAATAATATAATGATCTATAAACATTAACGCAATGTCCATGTGGATTTTCAAATATATATATATATATATATATATATATATTTCCCATTTCCTATTAAGATTATTATGCAATTTTGATTTCAGTATCAAGCTGAAATGAATTTTAGGAAACTTCATAGATTAGTCAGGAAAATGGAGGAATCTAGCTTTTTTTTAGCTATGCCATGCCCATCTCTAGCTAAGCTCCACCCACCCTTTGCCTGTGTTGGGATTGATCGATCCCAGCACTCTGTATCTCAATTTCCAGAAAAGTATACAGGTAAGCTGTTGGATATTTTGAAACTACTTTGATTGGGTGCTGTTGCTGCCATCCAGTCAATTTAGGTTCAAAATATTCAACAGCATGTTTATTAAATAGTACAGACATACAACTCGTACAAGTTGATGGACTAGTCAAGGTTAAAGATGGACTATTTCTGTCAATTTTGATTGTGGATTGTGACATCAACCTATATATGACAACCTATATATGACGTATTTGATTACCAGATCATATGATTGACCTATAAACTAGAATCCTCCATTGAGTGTTAGAACTTCTAAATCATAAACTAAAGCCAACCAACACGGCTATATATATATATATATATATATATATATATATATATATATATATATATATATATATATATATATATATATAGTTATCACATAAATACTGCATCTCAAACTCAGTCAAATGTCTTAATCCTTCTTTAAGCCTTCAATTTGTTTAAGAAAATGCCAATTTGCAGACCAAGAGAAGACTATTTTTGAACATTTATGACAGTCATTCCAGTTGTAAAATTTCAAAAAGTCCTTGGTCTGCAAATCAGCATGTCTCAAGATCACTGCTGAAACCATTTTTGGCCGACTTGAGGATTAAAGGGTTAACTGTCTGCCTGCTGAATTTCTGCATACTACTACATTTTCCTTGGGGGTTGAACTGGATAAGTTGTTGGTGGCTTATTTTCAGTCAAATTGTTTCCAAAATATTCAACAGGTACAGAGTTATTGCCTATTGAAATTATTGTGGTGGCTTGCAGAAGCAAGGCAGTTAAAGCTTATTCAAAATGTTATACTGCTTAACATAAACAAGATTTATAATTACATTACTGACACTTATATATAGATACATTTGACCTTTGCCCCCTCCCCCCCCCCCCCAAATGAAGAAGATACTCACATGGCTATTATAAGTCTAACCATGAAGTAATGATAATGTTACATGAAATATCAGTGCGGTGGTCATGTGTGAGTATGGCAAGTAATGACTTAGAATACACACGAGTCAAAACCAACGGATCAAATTTGTTACTAGGCAATACTAGCCATCTTTGCTGACATGTTGTCTATTATTCAAGTAATGTGTTAGTTTCGTCGGAAAGTCAGTCATAATACCAGCAGCTCCTAGCTTGAATGCTTCATCAAACTCATGCTCCTCATTCAACACCCATATATATGTCTGAAAATTAACAATAAAAACACAACGCAATCAATAGCTTTTTCATTGACCAACACTAAATAACGCTGGCACACGATGCACACAGGATCTCTTATTGCTCACCTGGAACATTGGCATCTGTCCATTGATATGTGATTTGTGTCATATCTGGAAGAATATGGACAAAAAAGTTGATATGACTCTACATGGAGAACATGTCATTTGTTTAACCCTTTAAAGCACCAAGCCGGCCAAAACCAGCCTCTACTGTGGTCTTGAGAACTGTCCATTTGCAGAACAAGAGAACACTATTTTTGAAAATTAACCACTGGAATTACTGGCTCGGATAATCGAGCCAGTCATTCCCCCTGTGGTAAATTTTCAAAAATAGTGTTCTCTTGTTCTGCAAATGGACATCCAATTGTAGTTTAATGGTCGAGTCATTAAACATGGTAGACAGATGAACACATGATGAATCTTGTTTGTACAGGCGGGGATTTCTCAAAGAATAAGTCCACCTCTGTACATACAACTGGTCTTTTATCAACCAGCTCTTGATCTTTTATCAACCAGCTCTTGAAGTGTAAACACATAGGACGTACTCACAGCAGTACACTCGGCTGCACATAGGACGTACTCACGGCAGTACGCTCGGCTGCACATAGGACGTACTCATGGCAGTACGCTCAGCTCCACATAGGACCTACTCATGGCAGTACGCTCGGCTGCACATAGGACGTACTCATGGCAGTACGCTTGGCTGCACATAGGACGTACTCACGGCAGTACTCTCGGCTGCACATAGGGCGTACTCATGGCAGTACGCTCAGCTCCACATAGGACATACTCATGGCAGTACGCTCGGCTGCACATAGGACGTACTCATGGCAGTATGCTTGGCTGCACATAGGATGTACTCACGGCAGTACGCTCGGCTGCACATAGGACGTACTCATGGCAGTACGCTCGGCTGCACATATTTTAATACTGTTCAAGTGTATCAAATTCCAGGAGAAAACTGTTGTATACTTTGACGATAATATGTGTGAAAGTTGTTTCTGACAACATTCAGTCAAATTATTGTTAAAATAATTAATAGGCAATGCGAGTGCAACTTGCTACAGATTTCATACAAATTAGAACTAGACTGCCTGGTCAATGACCCGTCACCACACATACCCACGTTCACCGCTTTCAACTTTTGACAACCCCACAACCCACCCCCTGGGGGTGGAGCCAAATGTAAATGTCCTTTTGCACTCCGCAATCATATGAATAACTCGCATACTAAATTTGGTTGCATTCCGTCCAATGTTTTCAGAGGAGTTGCCTTACAATCAATTTCTTGACACTTGGACTGCACCCCCACCGACCCCTGGTGGTGAGGGCCATATCTAAATGTGCTCATGCACTCCACATTGATATGGGTAACTTACATACCACATGTGTTTGAATTCCGTCAAACAATTTCGGAGTAGTTGCATTACAATTAATTTCTTTACCTTTTGACCTTTTCAATGTGGAGTGGATGAGCACATTTACATTTGGCCCCACCGGGGGTCAAAAGGTCATGAAATTTATTGTAATGCAACTCATCTGACACTGTTGGATGAAATTCAATCAAATTTGGTATGTGAGTTATCCATATGATTGCAGAGTGCAAAAGGACATTTACATTTGGCTCCACACCGGGGGTGGGTTGTGGCATGGGGTCAAAAGTTCAAAGTGGTGAACGTGCGGATTTGCGATGACGCGTCTTCGACTGATCAATCTAGTTTTAGAATTGGGATTAAGATAATGTCTGTGGCAAGAACATGTTTAATTGTGCATTTCATTAACACTTACTGGGATTCCTCTCTTGGCTAAATGCTGTATTAAAGCTGGTCTCATTAGTAGTCTGAAATACAACAGCAATAAACAGGAGAATATACAAGTATGTTTTAATGATGGTATAGAACAAATCTGTAAAGTTTATTGAGATCAGATAAGCCCTTGATGAATTAAATGTATATGGAAAAACTAACATTTACCTAATTATTGGTGCAAAGTAAAATATGGAAAAATTTGAAAATCATTTCGATTATGAGGCTAGATGCAATGATACGATAGAACTAATCAAGAAAGGCTTATTATCTCAGAGCTCTAGATAAGCAGGGTTTTTGCGTTTTCACCCAATAAAAATGGCCAATCACCCAATTAATTTTTAACATCACGAGTGCCGAAATAACCAATCACCAAATTAATTTCAATTCTATTGCTATTAATGTATAATAACTTAATTAAAAAAAAATTAATTTCCAAAAAAAAGAATTTACAAAATTTCTAAGAGTGAATCACCCAATTATTGAAAAGCTTATCTAGAGCTCTGTATTAACTGTTTAACTGCTGCATGCCATCAGACAATAATTTCAATGTGCAATAACTCTGGACATGCTGAGTATTTTGAAAACAATTTGACTGAAAGTTGTTGGTTGCTTGGCCACCAACAACATTCAGTCAAACTGTTTTCAAAATATTCAGCATATCCAGAGTTAAACCCCATGGAAGATATAGTTTGCAGAAACTCAGCAGGCAGACAGTTAAGATCGGATAAGTCCTTGATAAATTAAATATCTATTGAAAAACTAAAATTTACCTAATTCTTGGTCGACGCCGAACATCATTTGGATTGCTATTTCGAGACCCTCCACTTCGCTGTGCTTGACAAAAATGTAATGGTTGGCTCTAATAAGACAACGGGCCCCAAGAGCGTTGATGCTAATCTGCCTAACGGGTAATGCTCTTGAGAGTAGATGTACTTAATTCCCAAGTCATTTCACTATATTTAGAATAAATAGCTCAAAATAATACTCTAGGCCTGGGCTGAGCGATCAGAACATTTTGACAAATGTTAACATTATATTTAATTCTCAGATGTCATCTGGATCAGTAAGTCAGGTCATTCTCCACTTCATGTAGGGCTTAACCCTTTAACCCACAAATTTGTTCAAGACAATTTCAATTTTCTCATGGAAAATGTCCATTTGCAGACCCAGCGAATACTATTTTTGAAAGTTTACCACTGGAATGACTGGCTCTGTTATCGAGCCAGTAATTCCAGTGGTAAACTTTAAAAAATAGTATTCTCTTGGTCTGCAAATGGACATTTCTCAAGACCGCTGCAGAAGCTGTTTTTGGCTGATATGAGTGCTAAAGGGTTAATAAGCTCTATTGGTTGAATATTTTATTATTGTTCTAATATGAAAATTAGCTTTTGACCTGTATTCCCCAGAAACTAGGTCAGACAGACAGGTGGTAACTTATGAATAAATCTACCAAGTTACGTCAATATCTCTGTCCTCATTGGCTCCCATACATATATGAACATTCACAAGGGACATAACTCTGATGTTTGATATCAGATAAACATCATTTGTACAATGTAAATTTGACATTCTTGCAGGAGTAGAAGGGTATAGAATCATTTCAACAAGATTTGATATAAATTGCTCAAAAGGTGGCAAAAACAGTGCACTAAATAATTTACTACTTGATTCTAATGGGAAAATTTACCTATTTGACATACATTTATTGTGCAGAAACTAGCTTAAAGACTGACCTGGCTCTTAGATGTAGCTTATGCCAGACGTCAATGAACATGACGAGACATGAATACCACCTAAGTATTACCATTCCCCATTGGGCTCCACATTAGATGCTGATCGGAATGTTTTGTACAGGTTTGATATAAATTCATCCAGAAATGATGACACATGCCATTCGTGTTGATGATGGATAGACAGGGTTCCAATGACTCTTTAACACGGAGTCTTAACAGACTTTTCCAGTTTATCCATTGATTATATCATGTTATAATCAACTACATGCAGGATGACATCATAATCAATGGTGTCATGAATGACGGAGATAAGTTCATCACGAACGCTTAATTGGCGACGGATTACGCGTTGTTGTACGAATTGTATGTCTATTTAATAAACATGCTGCAACAGCACCGAGTCAAATTAGTTTCAAAATATTCAACAGCTTATCTGTATATTTTTCTGGAAATTGATAGTCAGGGATCGATCGATCGATCCAAACAAGGCTAAGTGTGGGTGGAGATTACATGTAGCTAGAGATGGGCCGGGCATAGTTCAAACTGGATTCCTCTATTGATCAAAATGAACATTTAACAGGCCATAAGTGGCTAGAAAACTCAGTTACCCATGTAACTCGAAATCGCAAACTGACAGAGAATGACGATTGACAAAATCAACATTGTCCTCCCATCTGGTAGTATACAAGTAGCGTCTTGTTTGTTGTGCATTAGGGTCAATCCGAGTCCCTAATTGTACAATTTTATTGTCCCACTCCAGCAAATAAAATGTTATTGCTAAGCCCATTAAATTTCTTAATCCTTACCATTCTGATGTCAATATTCTATCTTTTACTGTGTCAATAGCAAAGTAACTGCTGTACATTTTTCAACAACTTTGGTGCACGGTGTTGCGGTCGTATCTTCCACCAAATCCGGTGAGAAATGAACACCAGTTCATTTTTTAATTTAATTTGAAAATAAAAAATGTTGACATCAGAATGGTAAGAGTTAAATATCCTCTTGTGAATACTCACGCTTGTCCTACTGAGCCAATGATCTTCTGTTTCGTTGAAACTGGATGCTTAAACCTTGATTGACTGAAAATTATATATAAACCGATTTAAAAGATATAAATAAGGTCACTAAGATTCTCACTGACGAATAGCCAGTATCCTGATTTCAAATTAATTAACAGGTAAGTAGCTAAATATCAGGGACAATCCGGGTTTGAGATTAATGTTGATGAGTCGTCTCGCCAGCACGGCTAATGACCTGTAAGTCCTGCTGGCCCTAGAGATTATCTAGCTCACATTTGACAAATTCAATGATTATCTTAAGTCTTATAAATTAGCTAAATAATTACATATACAAGTATTATTATGCATACCAAGAAGGCTATATTGCCATCCAACATGTCTAATAGAATGCAATCTAAACATTGATTGATTTCCGATTTATCAATTTACTTACTCTTTCAAAAAACGTGGAAATACAACTTCAAGATATGACTCCTTAAGGGGAAAAAAGGGCAGCAATCCGGTGTAGAATAGAATGAGAAGTGTAAGTACGCTTTCGTATGCGAACGCCACTGGAATCTCTGGATCCTACGCAGAAAGAAATATATTAATAAAGCATTTCTTAAACAGCTAACAAGAGGCCCCAAGGGACCTCATGGTTTGTACACCTTTGTGTTTGAAATTCCATGACTTTTCATGACCAAAATTAACAAATTACATGACCTGCAATAATTAATGTCTAGAAGATGTGTTTATGACGTAGCCCTATAAATTAAAATCTAAGTTATTCTGCCAAATGTCTGACTATTGGCAGTACCCTGTCTTGCAATAACCAAATCAAAGCCTTGTATAGATAAGCCGTTGCTGTAATTTTTATTGCACAGAGGTGACGGCAGACACATATGCCAACAGATTCCTTTTATTTTGCATGATTACCATTTTCCATGACTTTTCCATGACCTATGATAAAAAATGCTTATTTTCCATGACTTTCCAGGTCTGGAATATAACTGCATATGTAGAGGCCTACAGATTTATAGCTAAAAAAACTACTGATCTGATTTGGCTCACATTTTAACATAATGATGGAACTTGTCACGCAAGAGGATCCAGATTTTGCCCATGATCTGGATAAAAGAATTCAGATCAAATTCTGTATCTATAGATATCTCCGAAACTACTGGTTTGATTTGACTCAAATTTTAACACCTCAAAGGGTGTGACCATACACCAGGATTCCACAACTAGGGGTGTGATTCCGGGGGAAAAAATTAGGAAAATCCTAAAAAATCCTGACCCCACAGCTCCGGCGATTCTATCCACCTCGTTTTTGTCAGGAATTCAACAGTTCTGGCCAGAAACAGAAATCTAGCTTTAAAAGTACAAATTCTGGCTGGGCATTTTAAGAGAAATATCTTAAATGATTTCCTGGATGTATTTGGAAAGCCAAGATGGCTGCTAAAAATACAGAAGTTTCACAATAGGATCGTTTTGCAGAAAACTGGCCATTGGTTAAGGATGAGTAGCGCGGATCTCCAGAAAATTTCGGAAAATCCTTGTAAAAGTTATATCAAAATTCTGAATAAAAGTACTACAGCCCACTACAATAAGATCATTCCACCAAAATTTGGTTTAAGTGGTTTATAAGGATACATTTTTGAAAAATCTAAGATGGCTGCCAAAAAGTTACCAATAAAATTCTCCTTAGAAATCTTGAAGCCCATCACCATTAAGCATTGCCCCACCCAAGTTTCTATGAAATTGGGTCATTGATTAAGGAGTAGCATTTAAAAGAATTTGTGGCCAGATGAGCTAACAAGCAGACACATAGTCAAAATTACATAGCTTACAGGGATACCGGTATTAGACAGAACTTCCTTTTGTCTTAAAGTATGGACTATGGAATCTATAAACCATAATCTATCCATACAAAACAACATTTCAGATGAGATGAACATCCCTTTAACGTTGCGTGACGACCACCTGTCTTAAGTAACCACCATTTGTCCCACAAGTCAGGTCTCTATGTCAGGTTCACTGTAATGTGATTCAATCTTAGAATTAATCAATGACTGATACGAGTACATCATAGTGCTCTTGACCTCCTCTACTAAGATGCAACAGACAACAATGACCAAAACTTATGTACATGGATCTACACATAGTCCTCGAGCATATGCTAGATAGCTTAGTAGTACTGAGATTGAGAGAAAAATGACTGGCAACATTTATTCTACAGAAATAAGATTACCATGACCTAGTTTACAATATGACTTGTCACTAATATGCAGTGTTTCATTATCAAAGATAAGTCGGTAGCTGTAAAATGGTGAAATGTGCTAATTTAGCACATGTAGCTTACATTTGATCCCAGTGGAATAAATGGAGGGCTCTGATCCGTCACTCAAGTATCTTAAATCAATGGACGTTTCCAGTTTATCCATCAATTATATGATGGCACAATCAACTACGCGACACGTAGGATGACGTCTTAATCAATGATGCCATGAATGAGGTAGATAAGTTTGTCACAAATGTACAATTGGTGACGGGCTAAGCGTTCTTGTATGACTTGTATGTCTTTACTATTTAATAAACATGCTGTTGAAAATTTTGAAACTAATTTGACTGGACGCTGTTGTTGCCATAGGCAACATTTCCCAGTCAAATTAGTTTCAAAATACTCAAAACCTGACCTGTATCTGCTCCAAAACCGACTGAAATTGGTATTCTGGGAACAGGACCGCATCAAATTAGTTTCATAATATTCAACATCTTACATGTATAGGTTTCTGGAAATTAATAGTTACGGAGTTCAGGGATCAAATTGATCCCAACACAGCGAGGTGTGGGTGGAGCTTAGCTAGAGAAGGGCAGGGCATAGCTAAAATTGGAAAGGCCCATTACGTCACTAGCTAGGTGAAGTCACAATCAAAATTACAGAGCTCCATCAAAATACTTGAAAAGTGTCACTAGGGTGGACGAATTGTATATCTCTGTCATATGTGGTGAACTTACAATGTAATAAAAATGTAGTCCGGGTGACTATTTTGAAACTAATTTGACCCGGAGCTGTTGCTGTCATCGGCAGCTACATCTCCCAGTCAAATTAGTTTCAAAATATTCAATAGCTTACCTGTATCTCCTCCAAAACCGATTGGGAATTCAGGGTTCTGAGTATATAAATCGATTCCAGCATGCATAGATTGAGCAGATATTAGCTAGAAATAGGCGTGGAATAACGAGAAATGAATTCGTACCTTTTCATACAACTTTGCAGTTACATTTTTACGAAAATTACTCCATATCGTAATATCTTGTCTTTTGAAGCTAACTATCAATTCGTGAATCTGAAATTGGAAAACAAATATTATCACACTCAGGCCTGGGGGTCAAATACAGTTGATCAAATACAAATACAGGATTTCTATTTCTTTCAAATACAAATACTGGTATACCATTCTCAATTTTAACAAATACCATCTTTTAAATACAAATTACAAATATAAATATAATATATCATATAGCCACAAATTAATAAAGTATCGTCTATATTTCAATCATGTCTCACATATATCAAACATTCACTGACAAATACCTGAAAAAGTATATTATTTCAGCTATAAACTATATTGTGTTGAGAATTTTGAAATTTGTTTGACTGGAAGCTGTTGCTGCCTTAGACTACACTGGCTTCTAGTGAAATTAATTTCAAAATATTCAACAGTTTTCTTGTAGGGTTGCTTGGAAAATGAGATATAGGGAATTTGTCGGTGAACGGGTTAAGGTCAAGTGTGGTAAATGTGTGTCTTTAATTATTGATATCTTTCTGATTTTGGCAGGGCCCAGACCAGATGCATGTGGTTCAACTGTTTGTCCGCAAAATCTTTCTTAGGTTAAAGAATTTTTAATATCTTGTCTGTGGAGATAAAAGGGTTAAACATCCGTGTATATCCAACTAACATTCAACGCAGAAAAATCTGTACTGATTTTTTTTTTTAAATTTAAAATATGAAAGATTTCTTGAATTGTTATACTTTTATTTCAAACTAGTTGTCATTTAACCAAATTCTTTATTCCAGCAGAATTTCAACAAGATTTTGCTAACTACATCGATACATGCAGTTTCCTCTTAATTATCTGGCAAAGTCAGTTACATATACACATACATATATATGTAGTTTAGATCTTAGGATCACACTTTAAGTTAGCTAAATATGAATAATTTGACTGAAAGCTGTTGCTGACTAAAGCATCAATCAATTCCTGCTAAATTACCTAAGTAAAATATAGTGGTTATAGTACATGGATACTTACAAATTGTTGAAAATACCATATACATTGTAGATGATATTTACAACAATTTGTAAATATCCATGTAGTATAAATTACATGTAGATAGAATGGAATGGTCTTAGTATATGCATATCATGTGAACATGTCTTGTAATAAGTCTTTATTCTATTCTAACAGCAACATCGTCTGCCAAATTTGCTGTATATTGTGCGCCGGTTTCTCTGCTTTAGATATATTAGATGGAATATTGCCATCAGTGTGGTAGGTTAACACATGTAGTAGAGCTATACCACACTGAAAAGCATGAAATGAACCAAAATAGATGGTCCCTATCAGATCTCAATTAGCTTGAATGTTTATCTGATATTCCTTTTTCTCAGTGAACATATCAGATGTCAACAGTCTACTACAAAATACTTATCTACAGTCACACACACGAACAACTTTCTCACTCTAATACTGCTATGTTATTGTTGAGCAGCTCCCCCCCCCCCCCATCCCCACTCCCAATGCACCATATTAAAAGCCCTGTATCTACAGTAAATATCCTCGATGGAAGGCAATTACAAAATATTATGAAGATCGTTTATATCTAGAACACTCTAGGACAATCATGACAAAATGGTACAAAAAATATTTGTTGTACCGTCCTGTGTTTACGCCTATACAGGCGTTATTATCATATTACAGACATTTGTATCAGCTGTCACCTCATATATTGTAATGTCTTGTTTTATGTGTAGGGGGGTCCATTGATTCATAGGCTCTGCCTTTGATGGACTGCTCAACTGTGATGTATATATACTATATCTTAAGCATGAAAAAAAATAATCTTGAGGCCTTAATTGAATAAATAGGCCTCAAGCTGATGCTAATTTTCCTGCATGATCTTGCCATAGCATTTTTTAAAGTTTATATTTTACTCTGTATTATGTTCATATATTATATCTTAATAAAATATATTCCAAGAGGAGCTTAACAGTGTTTAAATTTTGACATTCGGTTAGAAATTAGTCAAATTAAGAACCAAAAAAAATTGGCAAACCAAAGATTCTTAAATCATACACTGATTATTTTGCTCCTGATAACTTGAGAGAATCAATGTTCCCCAAAGTAGCAATAACCCGACGTCAAATTGGTGAAAAATACTCAACAGCCTTCATAAAAATCTTCTGAAATCCGAAGGAAAACAGTTGATAGAGAAGTGCAATCTTTCAATTATCTAACACCCAGGTGTGTATTGATTATATTTTATTGACAAGAGCCACTGACCATGCAGATTGTTTGAATAAAAGAGGGTTGGGGGGGGGGGCATTATGCAGAGGTGTAAGATTCTTACATAACATGGTACAGAGATAAAACATTTAACACTTCACCGTCTTTGATCCTGAAGCCTAACCCTCAAGTCAACTATATCCCTTTCAGACAGCTAGTGGGTTACCTGTCCCAGAGTATAGTCCACAGTTCTCTTTGGAGTCACACTTTCATCATCATATACACATACTTCTTATCACAGAATGTTTTATTAAAATTTTCTTGTTGAATGTCTATTTACAGGCTGAGAGAACACAATTATTGTAAATTTATCACTAGAACGACTGGCTCGGTTATCGAGCCAGTCCTTCCAGTGGTAAATTTTCAAAAATTGAATTCACTCAGCCTGTAAATGGACATTCCACAAGACCATAGCAGAAGCCTGTTTTGGCTGGTATGATCACTAAAGGGATATAGAGTACACTTGTTGAATATTTGGAAAATTATTTTACTGAAACGCTGTTGCTACATTAGCCAGCAATACCTTCCAATCCAATTAGATTCATTGTATGCAACATAATATTCTTAAATTTTTCATATTATTCCTTGCCGTGTTTGTTCTATATGTCTCTGGTCTTTAGAGTCCAAAGTGTTAATAGTTAAGTGCTATTCCCAAGGCCAACAACTTCATAGGAGAAGATAGAAAATGATGTCTTGTTCATTCTGTTTCATTGTTATAATCACATATGGCATGTATGAAGCTAGTATGCTTAACCCGTGTCAGCATTGTATATATCTTGATGATTTGTTATGCAGATATTCGATCGTATTTGACAGTATTTGAACATATACCCCAAATACGATGAGCAATACAAGTGTTAAATGGCAAATACAAATACACAAAATTAGCCCAGGCCTGATCACACTAAACACTGGCAGTGAAGTATGACTTGATTGTATAGTCAGAACAATGTGAAGTTTAATTTTCAGTCATAACATCCTACAAGTCTACTGAATTGTGAAATGTCTCACTCGCATGACAAATTTTTTTCACAATAGTGATCATAACACCAAGGTTTATCACAATATAAAAATGCAATGAGAATAGATGTCACAGTATTTGTACTAATAAAATATGCAACCTTACTAGTGGCAGTTAATCTTTTACGGAAGGGAGAATAAAAATCCCTAGTTTGAAGAACTTATAAGTTGCAGTTATTTGTACTAAACTAACAGGACTGCATGTTGAGACTTCATTTTTTCACATATCATACATCATATGCAGCAGTGTCACAAAATGTGGATTGCTATGGTATGGTATTACCAATGTCATCGCATGGTATCGTGCAAGGATAGACGTGGCAGTGCATGGTGAATGTGTGGAGTCTCCACCCTATCGAAGCTGTGAGCATTATGCAAAATCACATTGAATATGATTAATCACACGATGCTGTGAGCTAAGTCATCAAGGATTGTGGGCTGACATCCGCATACAGAGGCAACTCTGATTATGTCTAACCTCAAACAAGAAACTGTGATCGACATCCTCGGACAACGCGATCTTCCCAGGAGCTTACCATAGCTACGTGGAATGTAAGTGGTCTGAGTGAAACATCAGAGGCAAACATTAGGTGCAGACTGTGAACACTATAACACCGATATTGCATGCATTCAAGAGACTAAAGTAACTAAACACTCAGAGCAGCAACTACAGACAGGCCATAAGCTAGTGCTCATGGAGCAAAAACACGCCACATACCAGGGTTTAGGCTTCGTAATCGGACCACGGGTCTTGGACCATGTCATTAGTTTTGGATACGTCAGTGATTGCGTTGCATTCATCGACCGGGCTATACCTACGCAAAAATACACCACCACTAAGTGTCGCATTGTCAATGCATATGGCCCAACTACCGAAAAAGCCAAAGAGAATCCGGCAATATTAGATTCCTTCTATGCAGAACTGAGATCAGCCATAATACTTCCAGCTAGATGGCAACTGTTCGTGTGTGGAGATTTCAACTCCAAGTTAGATAAACTCGGAATTGCGGACAAAAGTTCAGAACCTGGCTTATGCATGGGATTATATGGAGAGGGCACACACAACAGCAATGGAGATGCACTGGTGGCATTCCTTAGTTCAAATGGCCTATTCGCCACAAATACGGCTTTCAAATAGGGTTGCACGATTTTTGCTTTGAAACATCGCGATCGATTTTATAAAGAAAATCATGATTTTCGATTAAATGGCAGGTCCAAATTCCCAAAAGTATAAACTGGGGTAACGTGACAAGTCACCAAAACTGGGACTTGGAGTTTCTAGAAAAAGTTGAAATAAATGACACAAAAATAGAACGAAATTAGAACACAATTTGATGCGACAAATTCTTACCATCCTACGTCTATGCTTAGTGTATACCTTAAGTTATATCTATCATCGCGGGAGTAAAATTATTAGTTGGGGCCGCCTAAATATTGCGCATAGTTTAATAAACACTGTTTATTTCATCAAAATTTGACATAAAATGTCGACGAGTAAAAATATAAATCCCGTTTCCACTTATATCCTCCCTTTGTAGGACGAGATTAGGTCATTACCTGAGTAGCGCGAACCACCAATATTAGTACTCGGGGAGATACTGCGCAATCCATATACATAGGACGGTAGCTTTGAGTGGCTACGATAGTAACGGTGTAAACTCATCCTATAGTGCAGTTTATAGTTGCTTTCAGAATGTACGATTTACATTTAAGAGTAATCAACAGAATGCACAGTTTAAAATACAGCAATCTGGAATGCTGTTGCGTTATTTTCTTTAATTAGGCATGACAATCGAATAAAAAATTAACAAGAGCTCCACAAACGGCACATAATACACGGCCATGATGACAAACTAATAAATGACAGCTATCAGAAAATATTTATTAATATTAGTAATCCTTACTAAGTGTCAAAGCGATCCGCTAAACGATCAAGGAGGTCTCATCTGGAAACCAATTTTCAAGATGGCTGCCGCTGAGTGGTGGCAATATTGGATTTCGGATTATCATAAATTTCGATAGGTTTCTTCACCAGACATATTCCAACGACCCTAGGAAATGATCTGTTAAATGGTAACGGAGATATCATCCAGAAACCAACTGGTGGCCATCTTGGATTTTGGATCAGTGTCGATTTCGATAAGTTTCTTCCTCAGACCCAGTCCAACCACTCTATGGAGTTTCAAAGCGATGTGATAAACGGTAACGGAGTTATCATCCGGAAACCAATTTTCAAGATGGCCACCAGTGGCGGAAACCACTCTGCCGCCCGCCCGCGCGCCTGCCCGGATGGCGGCATTACATAATATTTGGCGGGGTATAAAAATTAGTACACTGCCTGAAATTGCTAAAAGAATTAAAAAGAATTATGTTCAGTGACTATTGTCTAACACTGCAACTAAGTATATACTTGGTATTTCATGACAGACTCAGGGTCTGTAGCGCAAGAAAGCAAATTATATGGCGATTCGATGGAGTAACTAGCTGGTTTTCCCAATGACAAAGGTATTACCTCGCTATTGTTAGCTGGTTTACCATAGAGCTTTCTGTTTTGATTAGGACTTAGTGAATACATGCGCCAAGCAATCAAGAAAAAACACAATGGATACATGCGCGAATGGATTATAAGTGTATTCTTTTACTGCTGAACGATGAGTTTTAAAATCTTAGTCTGCTCAATTTTTTCACGATTTTTTGATTTTTTTCAATTACATCGTAGAAAATCGCAATTTTGAAAAAATCGCAATTTTCGATTAAAACACCCATGCCGTCACTGGACAAGATGAACCGGACACATCGCTGATCGCAAAGCCCCAAAAGGTTCCAAGGCTACAACAGCTGTCTTCAACCAAATAGACTTCATACTATGCAATGCAGAAGCAAAACTCGTAGTCCGGAACGCTCGTTCGTATGGAGGCACATACCTCAATTCTGACCATAAGCCAGTCATTACACGCCTTCAGATGAACGACCTCTACCTAATGTATAAGCGCCATACCAGGCATGAGGGTAGTCATCTACAACCTACCCAACCTCAACAGCGACACTGAGACTCAAATGTCATACAAAAAGGCCCTCGGGGAGCAGATAGCTAACATCGACGTCAGCTCCGATTCAAACGAAGCCAAAATACTGAAATCTATGGAATCATCAGCTACCAGCACCATAGGTGTTCTTAAAAACAACCAAACTTAAGGTATACCGACGACCCTCTAGTAGTACAACTGTCAGCATAGCAGAAAGCGTTACGGCTGTGCATCTATCAAAGTCGCCAAAATGAAGACCGCACCAAACTACGCCGGGAGCGCAATAACATTCTGCGCCACATTAGCGAACGCGTAAAAGATCTTGCTTTTCAACAAGCAGACTCCCTAGCAGATGAAATCACTGCCATGGATGACTGTCACAAAATGTTTCGGGCAGCCCGAGCCCTGAGAGTTACTGACTACACACCACCACCACCACCACCACCACCACCACCCACTGTACACAACTCTGAAGGACACTTTATATCGGGACTGACCAGGGAAAAGTCGAGGCGATCCGAGAATGGTTCAAGGAACAGTTCACTGACAATGATGATGAGCCCTTGCACCCCTTCTCAGGAGACCCCAGGCCATTACTAACACCAATTAAAACAGCAGAAGTTGAGAAGGCACCTAAAGCCCTGAAAAATTTGCATTTAAAAGGAAACACCAGACCCTCTATACTACTGTGTATAAAATGAATCTACAGACGGTAGAGAAGGCACTTAAAGCACTTAAAAATGGACGTGCATCTGGACCTGATGGCATGGGCAATGAACTATTCAAATATGCAAGTGACATTATCTCAAAACCGATCACACACCTAATCAATTCAGCTTTTAAGCACCACCTTCCCATAAATGCTGCAGGCCAAGGCACCCTTATTGCACTACCCAAGCCCAAGAAGCCACCAAGCCAACCAGCCAATCTGCGGCCCATTATTCTCCTCAACAAGCATACGGAAAATCCTATCCAATCCTATCTATGCTGCATCCGAGACAAGATCGATGACTTCACCGTATCATGCCAGTGGCTTCAAACGTGGACGCAGCTGCGCAGACAATGCATGGGCTCAACGCATGCTTGTGTCTGTTGTCATGCCAAACTGCGGCCCATTATTCTCCTCAACAAGCATACGGAAAATCCTATCCAATCCTATCTATGCTGCATCCGAGACAAGATCGATGACTTCACCGTATCATGCCAGTGGCTTCAAACGTGGACGCAGCTGCGCAGACAATGCATGGGCTCAACGCATGCTTGTGTCTGTTGTCATGTCAAAACACTGGGACTTCTACCAAATGGGCATTGACATGTCACGAGCCTTCAACACAATTAAGCGTTCAAAGATCCTAGATGTACTATGCCAGGCCAGTTGCAATGAAGATGATCTATGACTAGTGAGACTACTGCTTGCAGACACCAAGCTGATAGTACGAGTCAAGTCTGTAGTCTGTAGTTTGAGACATCAATCGACTCCCCACAGGGAGATGGTCTATCTCCAGTGCTTTTCACTTGCTGCCGCATGGAAATCTGTGCGGGAAAGTTCAACAAGACCAGAACACCTCATAGACGAGGAAAAGAAGCCCCTTGATGAGCTTCTCCCAATAGCTGCAAGCAAACAAAAAATTGAGAATCTCTTTATGAATGAATCCAAAACAGAGGTCACCCACATATACCTATCTACAGAGCATGAAACTCAAAAAAATGATGACCCACTTCGTGGCGGTGAACCATGGAGGAAAAGTAAAATCCTGAGCTCACTGCTTTGCAGTACTGCTGACATTGCTGCACGATGCGTCATGGGGAACATAGCTTTCCAGTCCTTCTGGAAGCTATGGCTTCGTAGATCAAAGATGCCCTTGATAAAAAGGCTACGGTTATACAATGCAATCTGTGTATCCTTGATGCTGTATAACTGCAACAGTTGGGCAGCTCCAAAGGCAGCTCTAGATAAACTGGATGCCTCCCACCGAAAACACCTACGCACCATCACTGGATACCGATGGCCAGACAGCATAATTTCCAACGATGCACTATACAAGATGTGTAATACGTCGCCGCTGTCTGTAAAAATCACCGAGCAAAGATGGTCCATGTTTGGCCATGTGCTAAGGATGCCAGAAGACACACCAGCTCAGAGCCTTGGAATTTGCCCTCCTCGGAGCCAGCAAATACAAAGCCAGGAGAGGATGTCACTGCATAAATCTGCTAAGCGTGCTACAGGGTGACCCCCAAGAAAGCAGGACTCGGTACACTCAAGTCAAGAATGGACCTGAGGCAGCTAAGTAATTCGGCTGAGGACAAGACACAGTGGGCAAAAGCGAAGAAGGACTGATTGCAGCTGTATGATGTTTCTACTACCACAGCCGCAGAATACAGTAATCATACATACCAGATACAGTCCGATAGGTATTTAAGGAAAAATAAACTACTTGCCCGAGAAATCGCACGATTGCATTGCCCAATGACATGAATGAGGAAGTTATAAGGACTAAGCCTAACCATTTAGCGTACTTGTAGTACGGCAGATGATGCACACTGAATGACAGGTGGACTGCTATCTTAAGCCATCTTTCGCTTCGTGTAAAGCTTCAGAGCCTGTGGTTCTTGAGAAGCCACTTAAAATTTTACATTAACTGGACAAGAGGTTTCAGAGATTTTCTAAGTAAGTTTCAAGGATTAATACAAAACCCAAGATGGCCACCAGCCAATCAGCTAATTTTCAACAGTTTTGGAACTCTATTACAAAATGATGTTTCCTGACAAATTTTGTACAAATTGTCCCAGTGGTTCTTTAACTTAGGACAAGTTCACAATAGATAGAGATGGAAAGACAGACATCATGGCCTAAGCTAACTTGGGCTTTCAGGTCAATGGCGCAAAGTTGATTTATAAATTGTATAGTGAATGACTTGATTGTCATGATTGTGGAACATGGGTAGGCCATAGAACAAGAACTATGTTTGCAATTTAAATGTAATTAATTCATATTTAAACACTTGAACAACACATTCGCATTAACTATTTAAACCTTTCAACATATTATGTTGAATATTTCGAACTTGATTTGACAGAAAAATGTTGCTGTCTCAGTCAGATTATGTCCAAAATAGAATATTTTCATATTGCAAACTATTTGTGATATCACCTATCAATGACAGAAATGGCTACAAATATACATGAGCACTGGTGTGAAAATTGCATTTCATAGTTATAATGGAACTATTGAATCTGTCCATCCATCTCTAAACTCTCCAGCTCAATAACTGAGGATTTCTCTCATTATACAACAATCAAATGAAGCATTAATTACTCCTTTAATCGTCAAAATTGTTTAAAAAATTTAAATATTTACTCATTGGGATGTCCATTTGCAGGGCAAGAGATCATTTTTGACAATTTACTAGTAAAATGACTCACTGGGTTGGTTATCGAGCCAGTCAATCCAGCGGTAAATTTTCAAAAATAGTCTTCTCACGGTCTGCAAATGGACATTTCTCAAGACCACTGCAGAAGCCATGTTTGGCTGATATGAGTGTTAAAGGGGTAATTAAGATCTGAATGTCGGATAAGATACAATATATTTGAATTTCAAACCTTTTGGACAATTTCATCATTGCCTTGTTTAGCATCAATGTTCATGGCCAGCTCAGGGAATGCAAGGAATACATCCTTTAACAGTGGAATCTGTCGATCACCAGATTTACAGCAGGTGACATAACCTGCAAAAAATATGTTTATAAATATAAATACTGTTTAATAATAGGGTAGCTGTCCTCTAAAGGGGCAGCGGAGATCAGACCCAAAACAGATAAGCTACCCATACCAAGATCATATGCAACACAATGCAGAAAGTTGTTGTCCCCTCAGGGCAGAATTAATTATTTTTTCCATGTGTTTGCTGTATGCTAAGCTTTTACTCGGAACAATTTCAGTACCTTAAGAAGGCATGTTCAACAACTGCATACATATACACGTATTAATATGCAAATGAGCATAAATTTAAGATTTTGCATCGACTTACAAGTGCATACATTAAGCACAAGGACATAAGGACATCAGCAAAATGAACGCATGTTCAACATCTGCATACATTATGTATTACTATTAAACAAGCGAAAGAATTATGAGAACACATTTAGACTAGTAATATAAGACAAACAATGCATATCAGTAAACTGATGGATGCTCCTTGAAGGCATACTATGCAGGGACACTTGAAATAATGGCTCTAAATTCAATAATATTCAGAATTATAAAAAGTTATGTGCCCCTACTGGGCAGGTGGAATGTACACAGTCATGCACATGTCAGACCCCACATCTGCGCATGAGCATACTGGTATTTCCGTTACTAAATATTGGCTGACATAGAAGCAACTATTAAACAAGAGGCCCAAGGGGCCTGTATCGCTCACCTGGACAATAAGCATTTCAACTAGAATGTTCTTTATCAACAAGATGGCCACCAAACCGTTTATCCGACAGTTTCGAAAATTGCAAATTTGAGATCAGAATACCCAAAAACACATATAAAACCAATTTCGGCCTCAAAATCCATCAAATAAAAAAATCCAATATGGCCACCAAACATGCTATATTTTGATTGGACCACGGCGGCCATGTTTTTTGACAGATCAACTTCTCTTGAACAAATTTAAATGGCCCTTAGGCCCTAATCATATCTGCCAAATTTCGGCCCGATCCCTTCAGCGCTTCTGGAGAATAAGTCATTTTCGCTACAACTAGGTCAACCAAGATGGCCGCCGAACCATTTGACAAATCAAGTTCCCTTGCCATAAATCATATTTCTTGAGGTTTGCATCAATCCCCCAAGCAGTTTCGGAGACGTTTCCTAAAATCGGCCTAAATCCAAGAGGGCCGCCGGCCAAATTGGCCGATCAGGTTCATTTGAACAAACTTAGATCTCTATGCCCTATGAATGCTTCCTCCAAAATATAATTGAAATTGGCCCAGTGGTTCTTGAGAAGAAGTCGTTTAAAGAATTCCCCATTGCTTTACTATGGGGGCCATTGATTTACCATGGGAGCCTATGGCGGGAAAACAAACCAAGATGGCAGCCAAACCATTTATCCGATAGTCTCGAAAGTGGCATATTTGAACTCACCACACTGATAAGCATATATAAAGCAATTTTCGCCATCAAAATACATCAAATACAAAAAAGCCAATATGACCAACAAATGCTAAATTTTGATTGGTTGATGGCGGCCATGTTTTTTAACGTATGAACTTCCCTTGAACAAACTTGAATGGACCTTGGTCCCTAAGCATATTTACCAAATTTCAGACCTATCCCTTCAGCGGTTCGGGACAAGTCGTTTTCGCGAAAACTAAGTCATCCAAGATGGCCACCAGGCAAATAGGCCAATCAGGTTGCCTTGAACAAACTTGGGTCTACCGTTGCAATAGATGATGTGCTATGAGTTTTGAATCAATTCCTCCAGCAGTCTCGGAGATTTTTTAAAGTGTTTCTAAAAATTGGCCATTTTGGCCGGCGGCCATCTTGGATTTTGGCCGATCAACTTCGTTTGAACAAACTTGAATCTCTATGCCCTAGGGATGCTTCCTGCCAAATATAATTGAAATCGACCCAGTGCTTCTTGAGAAGAAGTCGTTTTAAAGGAAAAGTTGATGGACGGACGACGGATGGACACACGACGGACGGTCGCCACGACATAAGTTCACTTGGCCTTTCAGGCCTGGTGAGCTAAAAAACCAAAGGACCAGGCCTCCATGGGGTGCAGAGGCCGGGATCCTGTTAGGGAGGTAAGTATGTCATCTCACTCATTTCACATCATGAGACCATACTTACCTCCCTAATACTCTTGATAAAAGCCAGAATTTGAAAGTAAATTTGGTGGGAGGGAGGCAAGGTCCAAAAACCAGTTCACCCTCGAAGAGACTAGCTCTTCGAATTTTCAAGATTTAAAACATCTGAAATTGTGTCTGAAAACACAACCAGGAATAGAATTTTGCATCGGATAATCGACCAATGAAGAGAGATAGATCGAAAAGCAAATGCGCTCCCATCCCTCGATTGCTGCATCCGTAAACATCATTACAAGCAAATCTCAGGAACCAACGAAAACTCCGTGCAATGGGAATGTGAAAATAAGCGTCTTTCAGATTTATCGAAGCTGTCCACATCCCCTTCTCTAACACCAACAACACCGATTATATTGTTTCCATTTTGAAACTTGGTGTGTCCATTAACTTGTTTAGAGATTTGAGGTTGAGAATTGGTCTCCACCCCCAGTGTTCTTTGTCACAAGAAACACGGTTGAATAGACAAACGGACAATCTTGCACCGGTTGAATTGCTCCTTTTAGAATTAGAAATTCTATCTCCTCTTCTATGCACAACAACTTGTCTGGATCTCTTGGTGAGTCCAGACCGGTACCAGAGACAGATGCAATGGCGGACCTATTATCCACTCTGGACTGTATCCGCGTGAAAGCCATTGCAAGACTAAGCAGTCCTGAATTAATCGCTCCCACTCCTGAATGTGGAAAGTCAACCGACCTCCCACTGGTGCACCTAGGGTTAGCGGGGTGCACATAAACTTTAGAAGTGGGCGTGTCTCTGGTACGTGTGACAACATACACCATCAGCATATAATACATCTATACACAAAGTTTAGTTCCTGTATACCAAAAACTCTTGAAACCACAGGCTGAACAAAAATTGTCTGTAATATTCAGTGAACTGTGAGAGGTAGGTCACGCTGACCTACTTGTCATATGCAACACACCTTCAATATATAATGAAATTTATACACTACGTTTAGTTCCTGCATAACAATAACTATTGAAACTGCACCCGTGACAAAGATTTTCTGCAATGTTCAGCGACCCATCAAAAGTAGGTCATGCTGACCTACTTTTCATACACTGCACACATTCTACCTAAGATGCATCCACATATGAAGTTCAGTTCATGTATACCCAAAATTCTTTAAATAAACCACAACCGGGCCAAAAATTATGCTAAATGAACCATGAAAAATATGTCAAAAGTAAGTCAAGTTGACCTACTTTTCATACACTGCACACCTTCTCCCTAAGACGCATCCACCTATCAAAATAAGTTCCCGTATACTAAAAATTATCGAAACAACAGCCCAGACAAAAATATTCTGGAATGTTCAATGAACCATGAAAAGTAGGTCAAAAGTAAGTCATGCTGACCTACTTTTCATACATTGCAGTTTCTCCATAAGGGCGATTCTACCAATGTTGTACGGGACATCCAGACGATTGGACAAAAAATCTAGCAAATTATATACAGAACTGAATGATATTGTTCATATCATCAATATAGGATGTTGTGATTCTTTTAGTAACAAAAGAAATTATATACCTTTCTTCTGAAGAAAGCTGGAACACATTTAACTTGGTGTTGTACAGGATGCAGAAAATCAGAACATTGTTCACACAAATGTTCAACTTAAAAAGTCTGTGAACTTTAATTGCTAAATCCTAAATTATATGTCTAATAACACTTCTAAATATGTCTAGTACTACACATACTGGTTTGATGGTAATTTGAATGATTTTCAAATATTGGACTGACAAAATTATTAAGTCATGGTGCTGTACGGGACATTTTGTCCCAATAGTCAAATCTCTCATAGTTATTGAATCACTTTTTCTAAAAATATTTGTGCAAAATATTAATAGTCAATAAAGAGAAATCACCAAGCCATATTTTAAAAGTGGTGTGTCCTCCTCAGAGGTTGGCGCAACCACAGATGGCTCCACCCTCGCTAGACAAGCCAGAGCATCAACCCAGTCCTCCTCTGACGTGGACATGCCAGTAAACACATCACCTGTTGATGTACTTACAGGCTTGCCAGCAATAGGCTCCCGAAAAGGAGCAACTGCTGGATAACCATTGGAACCGCAAGGTTCTGCCTCCACCCCATGAACCAATCCAGTCCAGGGTAATGGCCCGCGTGGAAAACCGTACAGGCCCCGCATGGCAGACAGATGGAGGTCGGTTCTGTCCGGAACAGAATAAAACTCCATACACTTGATCTGCCTGACCCCGCATCAGACACAGCCATATCCTTCTGATTACAAAAAGATACAACAAATTCTTCAGACAGCATGAACATACGGAACACCTATCCTCCACGTTGCACTTGGCACACCTATAACAGACATGGTCCTTGTACACGAGCTTGAAAATTTATGACAATAAAGTGGAGCGAGCTTGGTTAGTAAGGTAAGTGTAAGGATACAATAAGTAGGCGAATAAAACATGAACGGAAGGTAGACGTTTAATTTTCAAAATAACTTGATAAACAAAGTTAACGAAATTTAAACCTTCCAGCACCCAAAAACGTTAACGAAACGATAACAAACGGAATAACAGGTGAAAGAATGCTAATGCCGGAATTATACACCCTATCAAGAAGCAAAACAAGTGGATAAAACAGAACCACAAACCATGTTGCCCACCATTCGTTAATTAATTTAAATATAATTTCAAAAATAAACACTGAAACGAATGAAAGAAAGGCAGCCTAGCCTAAAAACGACACACGATATAAGACACATAAAAGTAAAATAATTTAACCTATAACATGTATAACTGCTGTATATCATGGTAGAGTCAGTGGCCACAAAAACACCAAATCAAGTTTCTAGACAAGCGTTCACATACTAGGATGGAATTTATCGCAAACACACTTGCCTAAATTCATTAAAATACTACCTAATCAATGGACGTGTAGCAAAATAACGAAACGGGTGCGTGACTTAAGAAAAAATTCATAACGAAATAATCTGGTCACAAAAGGGTGTTAACAAACACGAAACCAGAGTAATGACATATATGCCGATTTAGTGTTAAACCATGATTTTCGCCCAAGGAGTTAAGACCCACACAATTTTTTCACACCTCTTGATCGATGAATGGGGTTAAGAAGGCGATCTTACCAAACATTTCCGCGTTCTCATATGCCTCATTTTACTTTTAAAATGGAGCATTTGTTACCAACGGAAATAAGAGGCACTACGTCTCCACTAAAACTAGATACTTCTATTGAACAATACGAACTGATTCTCAGATGCGTTATCCATTAGTAATCCAATTAATAGGCGAATCGTGAAGATCTAGGGCACAGACTATCACAAATTATCACAAGAAAACTTAGAAAATTTGATCAAATTCAAAATGGAGTCACTCTTGCTTGGCTATGCAAACAAAAGTGTAGGTTTTACATACTTCATAGTAATGGGTACCTGGTTGTTTGGGCAGGTACCCGGTTCCAGGAACCGGCAGGTGTTTATGTAAAAGTCTACAGTCTTAGGGCACAACCTCAAAAGTGGTTGTTATCAATGAGTAATGTAATGGTAAGTATTGATCGATGGAGAATATGCATAGGCAGACTCCAAAGTACATTTGTTTCTGCTACCACATAAACAATACAACATACGACGTAAATTCTGAACCCTTTCAACGATAAATCCCTGTAAAGTAAATTCTTTACGATGTATAACATATATTAAGTTCAATATTTTGAAATTAACTGTCTACCTGTTGAATTTCTGAAGATTACATCTTCCATGGTGTTTTTAAAACTCTGGATTTGCTGAATATTTAGAAAATAATTTCTTTCAGTCAAATTGTTTTCAAAATATTCAGCAAGTCAAGAATCTTTGCCAATCAAAATTATTGTGTGATGGCTTGCAGCAGCGCCACAGTTCATATGAAGGGAAGCCGTTGCTGCCAGTAAGGGCTTCCAGTCATATTAATTTCAAAATATTCAACAGCTGTCGTATTTGTTTGCCGTGCCACTGAGATATAACGTCACAAAGAGTACTCGTAAATCCACCCAGGTGAGCGAGCTACCACCATATTATTTGCATTTCATCTCCTATGGCCATTTCCAGCACACCAGCCATCACTTACTTTAAGGGATGGGCCCCAAATTCTGAAGTGTTAGTAGTCAGGCATTTGGCCGTACATCAAAAAAGCATGCCGACTGAAATTTATACCAGTCATTCATTTCATGAAACGGACATGGATTTCACCACTGATGTCCTAAAATTGATAAACATATCTTTATGCACACGCAATGCTATAAGTGACAAATATTTATATGCGAACCGGCAGGTGTTTATGTAAAAGTCTACAGTCTTAGGGCACAACCTCAAAAGTGGTTGTTATCAATGAGTAATGTAATGGTAAGTATTGATCGATGGAGAATATGCATAGGCAGACTCCAAAGTACATTTGTTTCTGCTACCACATAAACAATACAACATACGACGTAAATTCTGAACCCTTTCAACGATAAATCCCTGTAAAGTAAATTCTTTACGATGTATAACATATATTAAGTTCAATATTTTGAAATTAACTGTCTACCTGTTGAATTTCTGAAGATTACATCTTCCATGGTGTTTTTAAAACTCTGGATTTGCTGAATATTTAGAAAATAATTTCTTTCAGTCAAATTGTTTTCAAAATATTCAGCAAGTCAAGAATCTTTGCCAATCAAAATTATTGTGTGATGGCTTGCAGCAGCGCCACAGTTCATATGAAGGGAAGCCGTTGCTGCCAGTAAGGGCTTCCAGTCATATTAATTTCAAAATATTCAACAGCTGTCGTATTTGTTTGCCGTGCCACTGAGATATAACGTCACAAAGAGTACTCGTAAATCCACCCAGGTGAGCGAGCTACCACCATATTATTTGCATTTCATCTCCTATGGCCATTTCCAGCACACCAGCCATCACTTACTTTAAGGGATGGGCCCCAAATTCTGAAGTGTTAGTAGTCAGGCATTTGGCCGTACATCAAAAAAGCATGCCGACTGAAATTTATACCAGTCATTCATTTCATGAAACGGACATGGATTTCACCACTGATGTCCTAAAATTGATAAACATATCTTTATGCACACGCAATGCTATAAGTGACAAATATTTATTCAAAAACGATTAAAGGCCAGACGATATTTATGCAAAATGATTTGTCTGTAATCATTTCTTGTCAACGTAACTCCAACAGTTTAGTTGTGATTCATGCGAAAGTTGGTAAATGCTACCAGTATCTGAAGATGTACATGTGCCTTTTTCAACAAAATCCATCCATATTTGCCCGTAAAATTCATCAAAATTATTTTAATTGTCTTTTTCTGGCCAGATCTTCAAGAGTTTTGGAGCTACATGTACGCTCGCAATTCATTTTCACAGTTTCTAACTATTCAATATGCAGCACTATGATTCAGTTTCCATGAAATCTATCTATATTCTCAGGAGTTATCTCCCCTAAAATACTTTTTTATATAAATTTCTTGTTCGTGCCAGATCTCGAAGGATTTTGAACCTATGGTCTCAATTCCTTTGTCACTGGATATATTACTTGAAGAAGCAGTGCTATGAATCTGTTTTGAAGAAATTCATCCTTATTTTCCCGAGTTAACTCCTTCAAAAAACTTAAAATTGACTAAAATTTTCTTGTTCAGGCATAATCTTTGAAGGGAACTGAAACTGCACTTGCAAATCTTTCTCAGTGGATATAATAAGGAGAGATGGCTCTTGTTTATGGAACACCAACAGGATGCCATAAACTACAGCCACCGTCAACACCACAACAAATAGGGCCACCTACATGGTGTTTGCTGAGGTGGCATTGTGGGTACCAGTTTTGGTGGCCCTGTTGGTGGAGATGATGTGGCTGCGATTTGTGGCATCGTTTTGGTGGTGTGTCATAAAAAATAAGGTGCCAATTCACAATTCACTCACCCACCCACTAGTTCATCCCTCCATTGACTGACTAAGATATTAGCAGTTGTATAAATTTACCCTAACCTCCTCTACAAAAGGGAACTCCAACCACTGATGCAATGACATAGTCTGTGCAAATGGCGTCTGATAAGTAAGTATATATAGGTATATTATTTTTAAGAAATAGGACTTCAATTTTATTAGTTTTTAAATAATGTTCGTCACTTATAGCGTTGAGTCTGTACATAAACACACGCTGTATCTTTAGCATTTTTATGAATCCATGTCTGTTTCTTGAAATGAATGACCGATATGAATTTCAGTCAGCGTGCTTTATCGCGTGTACGGTCAATGCATGACTGCTGCCATTTCGGGATTTGTTAGCATTCGCTATATTAAGTGACGACGTGTGTGCTGGAAATGGCCATGGAACTCAAGAGACGAAACACAAACATGGTGGCAGCTCACCTGCTTAGATTTAAAGCTACTCATCCATATATTTTTTGCACAGTAGCATTTATTTTGTGACATCATGACAGCTTTAACATCTGAACAGTCCTAGTTTGAGATATATTGTACGTATAATATCATCTTAATTAGTTTCAACAATATGATGTGACACTCACTGCTGTGAAAGTCCAGTGCCAGGCTGTTTTTAAGTGGAGGTAAATCCTGTGTATAAAACATACATAAAATATTAACATGCTATAATCCCCATCTTATTGACTCAACCGAACATATAATATCAGTTATCAAGGCATGTACATGTATAAAAGATATTAAATGTAACATAATCTGCTTGGTAAATCATAACCTGCTTGGTAAATCATAACCTGCTTGGTAAATCATAGCCTGCTTGGTAAACCATAACCTGCTTGGTAAACCATAACCTGCTTGGTAAACCATAACCTGCCTGGTAAATGAGTCAGTAATATGTCAGTTACTTGTACATTTAACAACAGGTATCAAGAAGCAATATAGTTTGCCAGCACATATTGTATGATACCCGGCACTGGCCTGTCTTAGACTAAATATTCAGTATAAATAATTATGGAAATACCATATAAATAGATAGAGGTATCAGAGGATAGTAAATACAGTAGCTTACATGTACACGTATATATTAATAGTCACAGGATATAATGAGGTCACAATTTAATTTTGTCACCTCATGGAGTGTGCATGCAACCACTTCAAAATATCATGTATAATATTATTCTAATCCGTTTACTGGTCATATGTGCCAGAGTAAATATCTATTCAGTATCTATTCATTATCCAGAAAACATTGACAAACTAGATGATCAGGTATTGTTGAATATTTGTCATTGAGATGACTGTGCCAATAGAGAGCCAGTCATTGAAACGTCTACCAATCAAATAACTGCATATTTAGAAGCTATTTGCTTCTGGACCATAAAGGGTTAAATACCTTATAATCTAAATCAGAAATGGAAACGTCTTCACCAGCCACTCGCATCAACTGATTGTCATGGCAAACAACAACCTGTCCATCCTTTGTTAACTGACAATCAATCTCAAGCATTTCTGTTCCAACATCATATGCACTGTAAAACAAAATCTAAAACTACTAATTGGAAAATATCTAACAGATTATCCATTGAACAAATCCTGACTCACCTGTTGCCCCAGACGATGTTTCTTGAGTTTGAATCGATCCCCCACGCGGTTTCAGATATTTCAGATTTTTTAAAAAGTTTAAAAGAAATTGACCAAAGTCTAAGATGGCCACTAGCAAAATTGGCTGATCAGCTTGCTTTGAACAAACTCGGATCTAGGCTTCCACAATTATTCAATTAATCATGATTATTCTTTAAAATATGATCGTGGACGATTACAAAACTAAATAATCAAATAATCGAAGATTTTCAATCTCCAAGATCGTAGTCTTTCAAAATGTAAAGTAACAGTATATAGTCTGCTAGGAGCCTAGGTTTCTATTAGGAGTTCAATTTTCAAACAAACATCTTTGAGAAAGGGCAGTGCTGTAACTTAGCGTATGCCCTCATGCAAATGCATGCAAAAATTGCCACGGGCATGCAAATCTCGTCAGTCACCTGCCCTCTTAGACATGCTACTTCTCTAAAATGGTTAAAACTGATAGACAGTTACACAAAAAATGTACAATTACCTGGTACAAATTGATGCCGCCTTACGACTATGTTTAATATAGACGTCAAAAGCAGCATTGTGGAAGTGAAATCATTAAATGGGGCTGCCTAAATATCATGCATCCTTTAATAAAGGATGTTTATTACATCAAAATGAATCCAAAATTTGATATAGAATGTTGTCATGGAAAAATATAAATCATGTGATATTAGTAATCCACTTAGGTTAAATCAAATTAAGAAGGGTCAACAATTTTTAGAGTGAGTACTCAGTTATAAATATTCTGGATTCGGAACTCGGGTGTCGCTACATATATTATCATTTTGTGATGGTAAACCGAGTATTATACTTTAAATTTGATCAGAATAATATGGTAAAATTGCTACCCATTTGATAACAGGAAGGGTTATGATCAATGTTATCTAACTTCCCTGTCTCAAACTCACGTTAGCGTATGAAATCTCACAAGAACTTGTCATGCACCTCAAATCGCAAGACTTATTTTGTTGCCAACATAAGAAGTGATCTCCCACATTTTAATTCTCTGGTGCTCAAGCTAATTTTCTCGCATGCTCAATTCAATTTTGGATCATTTTATGTTGGTCGCTTACATTGGGCTGTCTGGGTGTTGGCAGATTTTTATCGATATTGACACACACACACACACACACACACACACACACACACTTATCTTTCAAATGATCATGATTATGAAAACTAAATAATCATACAACCCTACTTGGATCTCTATAATGTAAGAATGCTTCCTGCCAAATACAACTGAAATCGGCCCAGAGGTTCTCGTGAAGACATTTTAAATTTCCTATTGTTTTAGTATGTAAGTCAGTTTTTGGCAGGAAAATGATCCAAGATGGCTGCCAAACTGTTTATTCGCTAGTTCCAGTGGAAATTTGAAAATGGCATACCCCAAAACCTATATAAAACACAATTTCGGCTTCAAAATCCATCAAATAAAAAATCCAATATGGCTGCCAAGCACGCTACATTTTGATTGGTCCATGGTGGCCATGCTTTTGACGTATCAACTTCCCTTGAACAAACCTTAATCAACCTTAGTCCCTAATTGCATTTAGTCCCAAATCATATCTACCAAATTTCAGCATGATCAGTTTATGCAGTTCTGGAGATGTAGTTTTCATGAATCTAGGTCATCTAACATTCAAATCATTTGGACAATTAAGTTCTCTTGAAGAAACTTGGTTCAGCTCTTGTCCTAGATCATATTTCACAAGCTTTGAATCAATCCCTAAACAGTTTCAGAGAAGACTTTAAACATAAAAATTGGTCAAGATTCAAGATGACCATGATTGCTGATCGGTTACGACCATGATTGCTGGTACAGTACAGAAACACTGACCTATGCATTTATAAGGTATCTCTTGGCACTAAACATAGTGGGTCATACCTCAAAGACTGGTATATAACACAAACATATATGTGTTACTTTCATATTTTAATCGAATGTGCTAAATTTGAATGATCAGATAAGGCCATACCTAGTGATTTCAAAAGAAACCTACATAATATTGAAATGAACATCGTCAGACTTAGCGGTTCTTGTCAATGATTCCATGGCAAACTTCTATTGATTTGTTGTTTGTATGGACTCAGATACAGTGTCTGGGCTTTCCTTTACATTTGATTATGTCTGACTAGTTTTCTGACGTAATAATGAATTTTCAGGTTAGAATCGGCCTTTTTCATACCATAGTATGTTCTGAATGATGACAATTATGTAGGTCAGATTTTGTGACCTCAATGGGGCAAACTTCGGCCTGCGCAATGTCATCATTTGTACACGCTGGGATGATAAGAGTTTATTATTGTAGCTGCATTAACTTCAGTCATGGATTCTGGAGAACACCCAATTAATTTATCCCCTTTTTCATGACGCAATGGAATTCCGGTTATTCTGACATTTTAGATAATGTCTGCCGGCCAGTACGTGTATTATTTAATGCTTGTCATGCATGTTCGGTTGTTGATTTATTTTTAGATATTGCCTTCACGCGGGCATTTTCCGTAAACCATTACCGAATGTCTGTGTCTGTGACGGTGTTACAGAACACAGCTGGTGCAAAAATTTGCATATCAAATGACAGGCAACAGTCTGCCTGCCTGTTAACCCTTTCTGTCTGCCAGTGATTGCGATTTTTGAATACTCATCTTGTTTCGTGAAATTTATGTAATGGCATTGTGCCTGATCAACACAGGTCATTTAGCATTTTATTTTACGTGATTAGATGTGTATTCTGAATTTTCAATTACCTTGGGGGTGTTTCAACTTCAGTGATTTAGGGTTAACATTCTGACCGTGCAAAACTTGAGTCGTAAGTCTTATTATACAGTCTGCGACATTTGCTTTAATCGTGTTAGAGATTGTGACTGGCTTAAAGCTTATTATTCAGCCAATCACAGACCTCGTTGTTTTAGATGTACGTCTAATTACGACAGCTCGTGCGGGCTAATGTTTCAAGGTTTAGAAAAATGATATAGCCGGGCTTCTGCTTTTGACTTTACTAATAAAAACATCAAAATTTATAGGGCTAGAAGTCTTTGCTTGCGATAAATATTCAGCTGGCTTAAAACATAACTTCTTATGTAATTAGGTCTTGAGATTTTTTAAATAGTTTTGAGGCATATTTTGATATGCCAGTGTTAAAATAAACGAGAACAGCAACCAGGGCGCGTATCTTGAGCAGACAGTGCCCATAGGCTGTTTTAACTCTGAATGTGATAAGCATGCTTTAAAAGATTTTGTAAGTCAAGGCCTTAATTTATTGTAGTATTATTAAGTTGATTATTCACATCGCCCGAAGTAAGGACTTCTACGCCGCCGGCACTTTAAGAAGCACCGTTTTACTCTTTTTTTTACCAGAAGCAAAGTAAGTTTTAAAATAAGTGTCTCTTGTCAAAATTCCAGGATGAATTTTATATTCATCAAAATGTAATATTAGGATTTTCTTTTTAGAAATTAGAGCTCTATAGTCAATTTCAAGGTAACTGTACTCCAGTCAATTTCAAGGCAATTGCACATAATGACGTCATGTATTTACAGTACCGGTATTTTATGAATTTGTTGTAAATTTATTAAGGACATAACTGGAAATTATAAGGTGCAATATTTTATAAATGTATTAGGCACCTAACTGAAAATTATACGGTGCATGATTTTATAGATGTATTAGACACTTAACTGAAAATTAAAAGGCACATGTATTTTATAAATGTATTGAGCACCTAACTGAAAATTATAAGGTGCATTGTTATACAAGGTACTATTTATAACTGTGTTAGAAACTTCTTATTGTTGTGGATATTCGCCACTACTTATGAATCTACACCACGTAGGAACATAACTCATTAGTGCATACACGGAGCGGATTTGCTTATTTGATTATTATACATATTCACTAGGTGATTTACAGTTATTTCTAAAATGTCATTTATTGAAGTTTTATTGTACATTGATTAAATCTTTGCTAAGGAGGTGTTCCTTCCTCACTTAGTGATGCTTTAAGCGCTATTGCATCATAGACCAGGAAATTATATCTATTGAATCTGTCCAGACATTTCATCTTTATAGCTAGGATAGGTGAACCAGATTTATTAGATAGCAGCCTAGGGTGCTTATCAGTTCTGTCTTGGCTGTTTCTGATTAATTTAGTAAAACTCTGACTGGGTACTTTAAAATTAGTTCCAAATTGCCACAAATTTGGCTCTAGGTATCAACACCCTTTGGATGCTCAAAACTTAGTCCGATATCACATTAACCCAGGCCCCAAGGGAAAGCTTGTCCATCTTAGCAGGGAGTGAGAAAGTAAAGCAGCAGGGTATAAACTCTTTCTTGTGATGAATGTTGGTTAAATGTGTTTTCAACAACACATTTGAACAATATTCCTCACCATTAAGGGTTTACAATTAAGTTATTGCTTTATTTGCCCAGGCTATTTCAATAGCGAGTTCGCACTCCTATGACCTAAGAAGTTAGCCTCCGGACAGTCTAAAAATCAATAGTCTTATTAAATCAATTCAGTAACCGGCTTCCCTAGAATTTAAGCTTATTTGGCGTCCTTATCCTCATTCTTATTACGTTTGAATAGCTTTGCATGCAAAGTAATCTTCTGCTGATTCACCTCATGGTTCATCAGCGGCTCATGAGTGCTTTCCATGCCAGGTTGTTCTAGTTAATTTGTAGAGTTAGTTTTCCTTTTCACTTGTTAGATTTCACGACAGTAGTTTGTTGTCAGTGCTTTCTATTTGGTAGTCGTTGCTGGATTGCACTCGCAGTATTCTGTTGCCAGATAGTGTCAACACTGTTACCCCATTAGTATTTGTAGTTATATCAAATCCGGATAGAATTTAAATTGGAGTGTTGTTGCCAGATAGTGTGCTCAATCACTATCATTTACGATACAGAATCAATCAAAGCTGGATAGAATTTAAATTGCAGTGTTGTTGCCAGATAGTGTGCTCAATCGCTATCATTTACGATACAGAATCAGAGCATTGTTAACTGTGCCAGATTGTTATCAGCACAACGTTTCCAAAGTAACCATGGGTATTATTGCCAGATAATGCGCTCAAACGCTATCACTACAGTATTTGATCTGTACACCATTTACTTTCCAGATTGTTATTATTTGTCTCTACATTAGCTATTGTTTATAATAAGCCACATTTATTTATAACATTCAACTTTGATGCCAATCACTGTCAGTTTTTAATTGACCTTTTTAAAAAGTGATTTACCAGATAACCATTACACTTTTCTGGGACACAGGTTAATTTGACCTTTGAGCCATTGGCTAGCTATTAGTTCATTAGGTTTTTCCATTTGTTGGTATTTGAACTGTTGTTCTGCCCGATCACAAATTAAGTTGCAAGGCTGGCCAACAACTTTTCAACTAACAACATCTTGACTTAAGATCTATTTTTCTTTTCAAGCTTGGTCTTTTCTTGTAGAACCTTTATATTGCATTACACTTCCCTTAAGAACTTGATTCTTCTTTAGAATTTTGCTGTTAGGCATAGCCTTAGATTGAAGGAAATTTCAATTTCCCTTTCTCCGAGATCTAACAATACTTACCATTATATTACTCTTTGACAACACAGCTAGCAGGCTCTAGGAATCTAGATTTAGAAAACTTTACCAGCTCCTGGAACCGGGTACTTGGCTCCCAACAAGCAGGTACCCATCTGCCAGTGACTCATATTGTTTGCATAGCTACCAAACAAGAGAATACCAATGGCTTGCCTCTGTGTGGCTGGGAGGCAGGGTCCGTAATATAATGGTAAGTATTCGATTAATACTTACCATTATATTACTCTTTGATAACACCAGATTTAGTCGGTAACCTGGTGGGAAGGGGCAAGCCATACATAGCCTCTTTTGCTCCTGGAGAAAGAACTTACTTAAACTTGACATAAGGAGACCTAAAAGGACCGACAAGTTTAGGAACCGAATCAAATTTGCATCACTGCTTCCCCCACCCTTTTCTCCTAAAAAAGGGAGAGAACTCAATGAACATGCATCTCACCTGGAATGCGAAAAGGGTTAACTGCTCTTTGCACATATAAGCCTGGGAATGAGCATGAATATATAAGATGAATGATCATGATATATAAACATAACACAAAAAACTGTCAAACTTGATTTACCTCATGAATTATGGATTGCAGACGCGGAGCCACCAACCAACACACTTTAGACCAGACGTGTTCCAAGCGAGTGGATTGGCTGAGTCTGACATATCCCTCATATAGTAATCCGTGAAAGAGGACTCACAGCGCCATTGTGCAATGGCCATGATGTCCTCTAACGGGACACCATTGAATAGGGTGGTCGAGGCGGCTATTCCTCTAACATCATGAGCCTTAGCACATTGCACCTGGTGCCCAGTCGCAATCTCATGGGTAGTCTGAATGCATTCGACTACCCAACTAGAGATAGAATCCATGGATGCGGCGCCATATGGCTTCTTATGGCAGATCCACAGATGTCTATCATTTGACCATAGAGAGTCTGTCCGTTTCTTGTACTTAGTCAAAGCATGGACTGGACACCAGGCACTACAATCACGATCAAATCTTGTTAGTTTGGTATAATGATCGGTTTGCCAGGATATTTCAAAGATTGATTCTTTGACATAAACTCTGCTCTTGGCAGCAATCGCAGACCCTCTCCGGAGACAATAAATCGTTCCCTCTCTGCTGAAAGCACATGGATCTCACTGCGCCTTCTTGCTGAGGAAACCGTCAATAGAAAAATAAACGCCTTTAGAGTCAGATGCTTTAGACTAGCCGAACCCAAAGGTTCGAAAGGGTGCTTGGTCAGTACATTAAGCACCAAAGATAGACATAAGGCTGGAATGACTACCGGTTGTCTCGGTAATTTCAAAATTATACTACTCAAACGAATGCCAAAACGATACGTGAAGGAAACAACAAAATGCATAAAGAAACTGCTGTAGAACACGGTAAAACCGCAGAACACACATCTTTAATCAAGAATTTTGAAACCATCGATCAATGCAAACAGATCGTTATTACCACGCAAAACTTGACATAATTCTAAAGTTTCTGGTACAAAAAAGCATGCAGCACCAAGAATAGGATGCGCGGATTAATGAAACATTTCCTTCACCATAAAAATCCGAGAAATCACACGGGTGTGATGTCACCCGCTCGGATAATACGGAGAATGACGTCAGCCGATTTTAGTGTTAAAAACCGTATAGCCAACATCCAATTTCATCTGCACGATCGCCATTGGGAATAAAGGAGGTGATCTTATCTGGCATATTTCATTGTAACCACACGTCTCAGATTCAGGTGGGTCATTCCGTATAAGATGGACCAATGCCCGTCAACTCATAGTCACGGATTTCCTTCAAACTTTCTCAGTGTGAGCATATGGATGTTTTAGTTGAGCATGACCATTTTTTAACTGATATGTGAAATACTTTTTGAAAAATGCCCTCTCAAAGACCCCTATGCTAAAATTGACAAAAGTTTCAAGTACAAATCCAATGTTTGAGACATCATATCTCATCCAATATACTGTTTACAATACTAGATCTTTTCATTCTAATGCTCTGGTCAGCATACTTGAGGAAAATAACAAGCAATATGTGTTGACTTGTTTTGGGTGTGTTTTAGGGGTCACCAAAAACGTTAAAAACAGCTAATTTTCCTGTTTCAACAAAATTTGGTGATACAGTAAAATGTATATTATAGTTGCTGTAACTAAATGATTTCTACCCAGTTCACTAGAGCTAATATTAGCTTAGTAATATTTACTGACTAACAGCAAGGTTTGCTCATCAAAAGATTTGGGGGGCCCAATGCACCATCCCTGTTCAAAAAAGAGGGCCAACTTCATCGCCTATTAAGTCAAAATAACCCCTTTCAATTTTTATTTTATTTTGGTGAATGGTAGATATATGGTCAATAGTTACATGGTTAAAAGTTGCACTCTTACATTTGTTCCCTTTTGGAGCTATGGCATATTAGAAATGTGATATTTTTGTAAAACTTGTACGATATTCCATTTTTGGGGGTTAATAATTTTAAAATTATAGGGCCTAGAGGCATGAAACAAGCGATACACCCAGTTCTCCTGCTATATTAGAAGAACCAATCAGCATTCCCTGGTTATATAATACATAAACATCGATTTTCTAGACCCAAAGACCTGACTCCGTTAAAATTTGACATTTTTCGCGACAATCTAATTTGTTTTAAAAAGTTTAAAATATCTCCACTTTAGCATTTTAGATACTTTTTCATCATAGGTGGACATTGAATGGTATATTATGGTCATATTAGTACAGCTACATGGACTTCTATGGCCATTTATAGACAATTTTGACACACTGCGACCAGGCCAATATGTGTAATCTCTCATACTAAAGTATGCCTAAATGTTACCCATTTCATGGAATTATCTAATAAACTGAGACAGGCATTGGTTAATACACATGATATAATATAAAAGTGTTAAGAGATAGTACATAATACTACATACCTCAGCAATAATTGATGATACGGTACATGATCCAGCATATACCGCTCCTTCAAATTATTTAAATAGTCCATTTATAAAGTCGATATCAGTTTGTGGAAAAGTGTACTGCCGGCCAGTTGCTGTCAATGGTGTTGACACCTTACTTAGAATGACACAAAAAGGAACCCAGCACTGGTCTGTGCGCCATGGCCAACTAAAGGATCGAGCTGGTCCATGCGGCTTCATAAGCGAAATGAGACAGTCCTCATCTTCTAGACTAATTTCTAACACTATGCCAAACCACCAATTTTTGTCATACAATGCACCAACATAGTCACTCAAAGACAGTTCCATAGGGATATTTAAATTCTGAATCTCTGATGACATACCAGGTTGTGTGTTAGAAAATGACCGAGTGTATGAAACATCATCAGTTGAAATTCGCTTTACTGTGATAGAGTTAGTGCCATTTGGAACAAACGAATGGAATGACCTGGTTCCTTGCACTGTTTTGGCAAGGAGATACCGCTCTTCCAACATTGTATGATGGCTCTGGATCTCATCTTTACTAACTAAGAAGAACTTGATCTTGCTTATGTTCTGTTGGCTGAATTCATACAATTCACTAGCATTTCGTATAAGCGCTGTTTGCAGACTAGCCCTTGCGGCTAAGCGCTTCACTGTGCCACCGATACCGTCGCAAACCCCTTTACCATGGCTGGTAGCAAAGAAATGCCATTCTGCCTTAATATCGAAATCTGAATAATGATGGAAGACATTAATAAAGTTTTTGAAGTTCTTGTATTGTCCTGCACACCCATCACTAAAGTATTTAATTATATGAATATTGGGATACTTTTCCTTCAAATATCTTGTAAAAATCTCCTGAAAACAGTACACAGTATTTGTTTCGTGTTTCAGACACTCAGAGATGAAGCATACATTTTCTTCATTCAACTTTCCATAAGCCTTAACATAAAATGCCAAAGGATGTATCGTGACTTGAGAATTGTTCCAATAAAATCCCTGTACACAATCTTGCACAATAATGCTGTAATTTTCAGCAAAGTCGAGAACAACAATGGCAGTAGTGTCATCTAAATCATGTTTGCACGCTTTCAAGAATTCACTTTGAGATTTCGCTATGAAGGAATGTGGTGTTAATTCTTGGATCCGTTGACATAATATAGAAATAAAATCTTCAACTGATACTTCTCGGCGCATGATTTCAATTCGGTCTGTGGATACCCATTCATTGAATTTAATGATGTCATCCTCATCCATGTGCTCGTAAAGGTCTTGCTCTAAGTAAGTTTTGAGAAATGCAGTTCCTGGACACTTTTCACATCGTTGCAGCATGCAATTTCTAGAACTACTGTCACATACAGATTTGTCAATTAGGTTATGATAGCCTTCAGAGATAACATCCACCATAAACTTTACATTTTGGTGTTTTTCGCATACACAAACATTGTGGCTGCCGCTAGAAGAAACAGTTACACACCATTTGGGTCTTAACTCAACAAATTTAGAGAAACCAATTTTAAGTCCAGTTTCTGTTTTGAAATTAGCATGTACTTCCTTCAAATTTGTCAGGATTAGCCGTTTTTGCTTATGTTTTTTGGTACCACAAATTCTTATAGTAACAAAATCATTTTTCCCGGGTAATAGTCTAGATACAGTATCATCTTGGTAGTAGTTAATAACACTATCTAGTGTATGCTGATCAAGCTTATTTCTTTTAAAGGTTTCACGATCAGCGAGTATTCCATCATTCTGCGCAAGTTGTCTGGCTTGTTTCACCATATAACGCGTAACACCACATGTCTGAAAAACCTGAAGAGTTTTATCTATCGACCATGATTTAGGTGTAATAGTCAATACTTGTATCTTTTGATTTCGTGATGACACAGACAGTTTTTCATTCATGTTCGATACCAAGTAGTCCACATCTAACTTAGAATCACATGTACATTCAGTTTGTGAAGTGTCAGCAACTAATTTATTAGGTGGAAAACCTAGGTGGGATGCCACGTGACTTGTTGTTGCTTCTGCCATTTGTTTGATTTTTCGTTTACCATATGATACTTTCCTTTCTGAATGGACACTCTTTAGGGGAGAAACTCCAACTGCTGAGAAACTAGAGTTGAGGCATTCAGCATTACTGTACAAAGTATCTGCTATGGCCATTGATTCTGGTTCACTGTCACTACAATCTGTCAGGTTATTAATTTTCTGCAAACAATGATGGCAAATCTTTTGGCCAGGTTGTTTTCTCTCTCTAGTTTTCGACTGTATTAATGCCACAATTTCCTGATCTATATTAACTAGTCCCTTTTTAATAAGCTTTTTGTGAACTTTTAGGGGATCACAACATGAAGTGTTCTGCTTCATCATCGGGAATATATGCAGATAGTGTTTCTTGTGGCAACAGCACACTGTTTCTAAACTATCCTCACTCTGGCCGCTTCTCATTGCAACAAGTGTTTTATCTGTAGCCGTCAATTGTACAACATCATTTACAGAGCATTTATCCGTAAACTTATGACATTTATCATTAGTGAGACGTCCACCTGAACAAAATGTCTCTGGTAATTCAGCCATTGGGCAACGTGTCCTAGTCAAAGTTTACACTTTTCAAATTAAAAGGCCTAATTTATCATTAAAATGTATAGTGAATTATTAAATTTCTAAAGTAAATATCTAAACATTTGTGTATCAGCAACAATGTCAATGTTTCAAAGCAGTAATTATTAAACACTTTCACTGGTCATGCTGCCTAATCTTGATCACTTAAAATGCTTGACTGAACTCTTGTTGATAGCAATACTTGCATGCAGATCTCTGAGAAAAACTGAGACCATGTGACTAATCAATATCACCTCACTACCTATGTCTATCACAGCAATTGACCCAATTATATACAAAGCTCTGAAGGTTGAGTTATTTTCTCTAGATATGAAATCTCTCAGTCTTTATTAACACTGGATAACTCAAGACTGAGTGATGAGCTGTTGCAGCTCGACCAGCTTACAGGACAAACTCTGTACCTGGTGTATATTTTGAAAATGATTTGACTGAAAATTATTGATGGCTAAGTCAGCAACAACTTATAGTCAAATTGTTTTTTAAATATTCTCCAGGCAATATGTTATTCCCATTGAAAATGTTGTTGAATAATGACTTGTAGTTTACCCACAAAAATGTCAAATTTTAACAAAGTACGGTTTTGACATCTCTAAAATCCGTTTATCTATTTTGTAAAAGGGAAATGCTGGTTGTTTCTTTTAATAAGGCAGGGAAATGCGCTACATCTCTTGTTTCATACTTCTAGAGTGTATACTTTTAAAATTATTAACCCCCCAAAATCGAATATCATACAAGTTTTTGAAAAAATATCAGATTTTGTATTTGCCATAGCTCTAAAAGGAAACAAATGTAAGAGTGAACCTTTTGGCCCTGTAACCATTGACCATATATATAACATTCACCAAAATATTAAAAAAATTGAAAGGGGTTATTTTGAAAAAAGATGTTATGAAGTCACCCCATTTTGGCGAACAAGGGTTGGGGGTATGGCTCCCACAAAATTTTTGCGGAGCATATCTTGCCATTAGGTAATAAATATCACTAAAGTAGCAGTAGCTCTAGTTAACAGGATAGAAATCATTTGTGTAAACCAAATACAAATACATTTTACGGCATCACCAAATTTGGATTAAAATATGAAAAACATTTTTTGGCATTTTTGACGACCCCTAATACATGCCTAAAACAGGTCAGCACAAAATTCTTGTGATTTTCTCGAACTATGGTGACCAGACTGTTAAAATAAAAAGACCTAGTATTGTGAGCACTGTAGTCGGTGAGATATGAAGCCTCAAACATAGAAATTTTGTTACAAATTTTTGTCAATTTTAGGCAGGGGGTATTGGATAGGCCAGTTTTCAAAAAGTATTTGACCTTTCACTATAATACTTGGAATTTCCTGTTAATACATACATATGCTTACTCTGACAAAGTTTGAAGGAAATCTGAAACTATGACTTGACTGATTTCAAAAATTTTGGTCCTTCTTATATGGAATGACCCAGGGATCAGAAATTGGGACATGCAACACATACAAAATTTCAGAGACTTAAGTCTCCATATATGCTAGAGAATAACATGAAAGAATATGACCTGAGTTTCAGTAGCTCCTTCCATGGTAATCCAATAATTCCAGGCATGAAACTAGCTTAATTAGGCACAAAGAAAACTGAGAAAACTAAGATGTTTCTACATGCAAAAAGCATGTATTGCTCTTGTTGCTATGCAAACAAGAATGAGTCTCACTGGCAGACGGGTACCCGGTTGTTCGGAGCCGGGTACCCGGTTCCAGGAACCGCTAAAGCTTTCTAAATCTAGATTCCTAGAGCCAGCTAGCTGTATTATCAAAGAGTAATATAATGGTAAGTATTGATCGAAGGAGAACTCATTTGGATTTTGGTGCCACCCCCAACCTTTTGCACTAAATAACACCCTCTACATCACACTGTCTTTGCACTAACATCACATCTGCACTTTTTGCACTCTTCTTAAGGTGTCCAATAGAGTCACCTGACTCTGAAATCATGAATGCTTCATCATCTCGTGGAGAGTGGATCGCTCGGGCATGACAGTTGCTTGGCGAATGCACTCGCCACCAGAGAATGAAGTCTTCTGTGACTATGGAGGAGTACTTGGACTGGGAAATAGAGGGAAAATGCGAGAGATGACTGATCTCATGAATCAGTTATCTCTCGAAGAGTGGGAAATTTCCAATCTGAAAAGTCGATTTTCAGATGTGGAAAGGGGGCTTCCTCGAATAGTTTGGCATGGAGATGAAATGGGAGTAAACAATGTAACTGCTACTCCAATTCCATCGCTTGAGGCACCTCTTGCTCATTCAACCTTTATACCCGGGTCCTTGACTGGAGCATTTCCAAGTCCAGTTATTTATAGGCATTTCAACCCATCTCGATTACAGCCACCTCCAGGGTTTTCCGGTGTGCCTATGTTCTCACCCAATTCGTTACAATATTAATCATTATAGTCCTTGAAATTTGGGCAATTTTGTCATGGCACAAAATTCTGTGGCAGAACTGGTTTACCACAGCACTACTACAGGATTTTTTTAAATTTAATTTATTATAATCTTTGTTCTACTTTTGTGGAATTGTAGCAGATGTCTTTAATATGAACTCATGATTGATATCTTGCATATATATATGATTATGGACCGAATAAAATCACATCTAAGTAGCCAGGCCTGGAATTTTCTTGCACAGTAAACATTTGCATTTGGCAAATTCACATTTCCAGAGTACCCACCAATCATATGGCATCATAATCAACTATGTGATGTGTAGAATGACATCAGTACGATAAGTACGTCATGAACGCATATTTGAAGACAGGCTATGCGTTGTTGTACAAATTGTATGTCTTTACTATTTAATAAATATCCTGTTGAATATTTTGAAACTAATTTGACTGGGCACTGTTGCTGCCATAGGCAGAAACATCACCCAGTCAAATTAGTTACAAAATATTCATCAATCCTAACATGGCGAGGTGTGGGTGGAGCTTAGCTAGTGATGGGTGGGGCATAGTTAAAAATGGAAAAGTCCATTAAGTTTATAATGGCTTTTACCATGGCCTTGCTGATTGCTGTTGCAAATTTCGAGGGCTGTTGTTATGCATATAATGGGTGTAACATATAGCTATAAGAGACAGGAATCTCCAGTACAACAATACACATGAGAGATCAATCATCAACTGCTCTTCAAACTCACTGTTTAAAAGCTGCCATTGTGTTCTCCAAGTTCTCTCCGGCACCTGTTGAAAAAAGAAAAAGTCGAACAATTGAACATGAAACAAGGGGCCAAATGAGTCTCTCATCGATACCATGTATTTTACCATGCATGAAGGGGAATGGGGTGCTTATATTGTTTTCAAATCTAGATTGATCTTTTTCATGCACATACCCAATCCAAACATGGCCATAGTTGCTATATATGCTAAAAGCTAAAATAGTTTAAACATTTTATAATATGCAAAGAGGTCCTTACTTTCATTTTAAACAGCAGATTTACTACATACAAATCATTGATAATTTCCGTGATCTTCACCCAAAAACACCCAGAATTTGGATAAAATCTGACCAATGATTACTAAGTGGCATTTTAAAGTAAAAGTTCATCGACAATGGATCATCGCCACAGCATAAAATGCAAACTTAGTCTGACTAAGTTAGTCATTTGGGCCAGGTGAACTAATAATAATCGCTTGACAAGAGGTTTTTTTATTGGAATCACTGGCCTGGTAACAGTAAAGACCAGAGCCATCAGCAGACAGCATATCCACCCCGGATCCAAAGATTTCTGACAAAAACACATCAGTAACAAGAATTCTGCAGAATTAAATGTCTCGCCTGTCTCCTGTTTGTCACAGTTACCTTTACCTTTAACCTTCTGCCCTCAATGTTATCATGCTGCTTCCTAACATTATAGGTAACCAGGTATCCAAGTTTATTTACAATAGGCGTAACCAATTCTGAAATATAAGCTGAAAGGTTTTGCTAAACGCAAAAACTTAATGTTGAAAAAGCAGAGTTCTGTATCAAGTTCAAAGTGACCTTGTTCCCCCAACATCATCATGCTGCTTCCTAACATTATAGGTAGCCATTTATCCAGGTTCAGTTGCAATAGGCTTAACCAATCCTGAAATATAAGCTGAGAAGTTTTGCTAAACGCAAAAACATAATGTTGAAATAACAGAGTTCTATATCAAGGACCTTGACCTTTGATCTTGTGACGCCAACATCATCATGCTGCTCCCTAACATTATAGGTAACCATGTATCCAAGTTCAGTTACAATAGGCTTAACCAATCCTGAAATATAAGCTGAGAAGTTTTGCTAAACGCAAAACCGTAATGTTGAAATAACAGAGTTCTGTATCAAGGTCACAGTGACCTTGACCTTTGACCTTGTGAAAACAACATCATCATCCTGTTGCTTCCTATCATTATAGGTAACCAGGTATCCAAGCTTAGTTGCAATAGGCTTAACCAATCCTGAAATATAAGCTGAAAAGTTTTGCTAAACGCAAAAACATAATGTTGAAATAACAGTTTTGTATCAAGGTCACAGTGACCTTTGACCTTGTGACCCCAACATCATCATGCTGCTTCCTATCATTATAGGTAACCATGTATCCAAGTTTGGTTCCAATTGGATCAGGCATTGCTGAGATATAAGGCAATAACTTTTGTTTAATGCAAAAACGTAACGTAAAATATTAACAAAGATTATACCGTGACCTTTGACACCCGTAACCTTGACCGCATGATGCCTGCATCAGCATGCTGCTTCCTTTTGATGTATATCACCATGTACCCAAGTTTGGTTCCAATTGGATCAGGCATCGCTGAGATATAAGGCAATAACTTTTGTTTAATGCAAAAACGTAACGTAAAATATTAACAAAGATTATACCGTGACCTTTGACCCCCATAACCTTGACCTCATAATGTCAGCATCAGCATGCTGTTTCCGTTAAATGTAAATCACCATGTACCCAAGTTTGGTTCCAATTGGATCTTTAAGGCATTGTTGAGATATAAGGCAATAACTTTTGTTTAACGCAAAAACTTAACATAAAATAGTAACAAAGATTATACCGTGAACTTTGACACCATAAAATTGACCTCGTGATGCCTGCATCAGCGTGCTGCTTCCTTTCGATGTATATCTCCATGAACCCAAGTTTGGTTCCAATTGGATAAGACATTGTTGAGATATAAGACAATAACTTTTGTTTAACGCAAAAACTTAACGTAAAATATTAACAAAGATTATACCGTGACCTTTGACCCCATAACCGTGACCTCATAATGTCTGCATCAGCATGCTGTTTCCGTTAAATGTAAATCACCATGTACCCAAGTTTGGTTTCAATTGAATCAGGCATTGCTCTTAAGGTAAAATATTAACAAAGATTATACTGTAACCGTTGACCCCTGTAACCTTGACCTCATGGCCTTTTCATTGGCGGGCTGCTTCCTTTCGATGTATATTACCATGCACCCAGGTTTGGTTCCAATTGGATCAGGCATTGCTGAGATATAAACTTAACCTAAAGGTTTACGCCACTGCCGGAAAAATGATACCTATGTCTCAATCCCGCTTCGCAGGCGAGCCAAAAATGAAATCATGACACTGCATCTCGCCTTAAAGAAACATAGATTTGTAAGTGAAGGTTCAATTACGTTCAACTACTACGCTCAACAACAGAATTTTGGTGAATTTTAAGCTTTTTCAAGGGAGATAACTCAGGAAAATACGGATGGATTTCTTCAAAATGGAATCATAGCACAACTTCTTCAAGTAATATATTCAGTGACAAAGAAATTGATATCATAGGTTCAAAATTCTTCAAAATCTCCCATGAACAAGACAATTTTGATGAATTTTAAGTATTTCATGGGAGATAACAACCACAGATTTCATTATGGTTGGCCTGTCGTTTTATTAACCACATAAACATACTATCGTTCAATCACTACTTGCTAAAAAAAATCTACTTACATTTAGCGCCAGAAAAAGATTCCTAATCTTGCTTTTAATGCCTTCTAATGCAAGAACCACAACTCTATACTCTAGTCCAGGTTTCTGGATGGAGTAGACTCCCTTAATGTCAATCAAGCAGAGACTTCTGGAATCGCAGCTAAACTGTAGGAGTTGTGTTGACATCTTGAAATGATTGTCAGAGATGGACAGTCGGACTGACAGACTGACATACATACATTTTATACAGAGTACAGACGCATGGATGTACAGGGCCGGCCTCTCTCTCTCTCTCTATTCTGTGTAGGCTCAGACAAACATGTAGTCTCTGCCAGAGTCGCATCGGCATGATGGGACAGCCCATAGGGGCTTCCATCTACCGTGACAACGCCCACTAGGAGGAGGCTAAAATGATTAGCATATGAACCACGGCAGACTCTGGCATGTTCACATGTTACACAGAGAATCTGGTGCTGAGCAGGGGTCTCCAGCAGACAACCACGGCCTACCCTCTCCACCCCATAGGAGTGGCACACAGACTTGATCTCTTCACATGGGTGAAAGCGGTCGTAAATGTTTCTCTGCAAGGGGTCGACCAAGGATTGTACTGGGGGTCATCCCGGAGGTGGGCCCACTTGGCATCCAATATCATGGCAGTCTCAGCGCCCTGTGCTACTGCTGTAGATGCCAGCACGAGCAGTATGATGAGAATCATGGCTATATATGAAGAGTTAAACTGAACAGAGTGAACCCCTCGAGAAATATCTGTGCCAGATCGAGCCCTGTTCCATCCGGATCGATAGTGATCTTCATCCCCTCAGGGGCAGGGGCTAGCTGCTTCACTCTGCCGCCGGCTAAGAAACAAAGCTCTAGGAGTATATGAGTCATTTGCGGGATAGTGAGTCCGACTCGCTGAAGCAGTTTAACAGCACCCTTGACTTTGGAGACATGTGACACACCATCTACCCGTAGGGTGCCCTCCTGGAGGTTAACAGCTTAACAGGGGGGGCACAACATACATACACGCCTCCGGGCAGTGCACACAGCAGCTCACTGGTAGAAGTCACCCGGGACATGATAGAGTATCTCCCAGGTGCCAACAGAAACCTATGGAAAGCTATCAGTCCTAGCCTGTTCACACCTGTAAATCACCTGTTTGACAGCCCCTCCATTAACATATATGCCAGCACGGATGGGATATCGGACGCCCATTTAGAGTTTACACTCTTATTACTCATTGACCTGACGACAACATGATATCACACCAGGAATATCTGACCTTTGCCTAGATGATGAAGAGCCAGCTACAGGGTTGCCCCTTCATGACCCCTGCACAGACAAAGGCCGTAAACGAACAGATGCTCGCACTGCAACAAGGAGAGCGACTACAGCGGGAGAGCTGGTATCAACAGAACGCGAGCATTGCAAGGAGGCGAAGGAACAGTGACGGTTCCTGATACTGGCAGGCCCTCCTGGAGGAGAGTAAGCAGGACGATGAGCCAGATGTAGCGGACGATGCAGTGGAGACCGCGGATGAGCCAGAGAGTAAGCGGGACGATGTGTCAGATGTTTCACATATGATGATGGGCCAGGTGTCTTCACAGACGAGGATGAGTCAGATGTCATACAGTGGGAAGAGGAGATGGCGCAGAAGTGTAAGACCAAGAAAGCCATCCAGCGGCAGACCTACTATCTTGGTCATAAGGTGAAGTTCCAGATGTCATGTCTCAGAAAGCTACTGGCACCCGACATAGTGCTGGATGATCTCTGTCTAAGAGACGTCTGTCTCAACACCAGCAAGCAGGCACAGTTCGCCAGACTCTCCAAAATGCACCCTTCTAGGACTCATGAGCAGATTCTGCAGGTGATGCAGGTTTAATCTCCAGGTATACTATGGCAAAATCAGAGTGGCGGAAGCACCAGGAATATACCCCTCCCTGACAGCTGACGAGGGCGGTACCATCCATGGCTGGCGACTCCAGCAGATAGATACCATCAGACAGAATCTCACCAATGAGGCAGCAGAACGCGCAGGCGATATAAGACAGCCTACAATGTCCTCGCGCGTACAACCACTGATGCAGGTGTGATTGGAGCCAGTGCTGGGGTGGCAGCTGTGGCCACTCTCGCTACAGGGGTGGGGGCCATCGTCGCCATCCCACTGGGTGGCGTGACAGTAGCTGCCACTGTCTTGGCCACAGGCTTGGGGGAGTGGCAGCGGCAGATCACAAGGAGGCTGGAGAAGCATCCTCTATCTCCCTTTCGCCGAGACGCTGGTCGAGAATGTGTTCGCCTTCTCGCCTCATGCTCCGGGCTAAGGGTTCAGACCTCGGCCCCCTTATGCTCCGGGCTGGGCTCAGACCTCGGCATTGCTTAACGATCCTGCGTTTGAGAGTTAAGCGCTCCAGTGGATGGGCCTCCATCTGCCTCACTACAGTCTTGGCTCACAAGCTAGCAGTCACCTCCTCGTCCAACTGACGACGCTCACGTATCCGCTGCGCTTTCTTGTGGGGATTCCAAGGATCCTCCTTGGTAAGCGCTGGAAACCTTCCCATATTCATTGCTCGGGAGAGTCGCTTCTGCCACTCCTCGGCAGGGACCTGTCCGATCATCTGGAGCAGGTTGGCTTTCTTGGCCTTAGAGTAGACTCTAAGGCCGAATGCCTTAGAGTAGACTCTAAGGCCGAATTGCTTTGCAATAGTGCGAAGCTGTGCAACAGTACTCATGGTGTATATCCCTGTGGATGCCTGCATAGGGTGCGGAGGCCCCCTGCGTTGGAGAGTTAAGCGCTCCAGTGAATGGGCCTCCATCCGCCTCGCTTAGTATCGTCAGCAAACATCTTGACTAAGTTGTGGGCAACTTCTGGCATGTCGTTAATAAACCAGACGAACAGTACTGGTCCTAAAACACTTCCCTGGGGTATCACACTAAGCACTGGTGACCAGCTGGAGCAGGAACCATTCACTGATACTGGTACAGTGTCAAATGCCTAGGCAAAATCGAGGTAGTAACATCCACTGACTCGCCATTATCGCAGCTTGAGTGCAGAAGTCCAGCAGTTGTGTAATACAGGAACGCACATTTAGAAAGCTGTGCTGACACTTGGTAATAAAGTCTCTGATGAATAGTGCCATAATTTTGCACATGACGGCTGTTAGACCAACAGGTCTATAACTGCAGGCTGTTGATTTCTTCTCCCTTTTAAATATTGGTGTTATCTGTACCATCACCCAGTCGTGTGGTAATGTCATTTCCTACAGGATCTATTGAACAGTCAGAAAGGCTAATGGTTTTCCGATTATTTTGCTTGTCTCTTTTATAACTCTGGTAAGCAGCCCATCTGGCCCTTGGAGACTGATAGTTTGTCCAGGTGTCGGTTCAGTTCATTTCAGAAATCCCACCCATATATGGGAGCACCTCAGGAGCAAGTAAAATACAAAGATGACAAGAGTAGAAACGGACTGTGTATGAATTACCTGGTCTATTTATTACTCTTTATAATTGTGGTCCTATGATGGTGTAGTGAGGAGAAGTATTGTCGCACTGACATTTCTAGTTTATGACACCAGCTGCAGCTTGGTTTGTTAGACATATGTGTAGAAGGATGTCTGATTGACATCCTCTTCTTTGATGGTGATTTCTTCTAAGTGATCTAGCGATATGGTATGGGACAGGTGAGAAATGCATGTTGTATTTTCGCGGGTGAATACACTGGAAAATATTTGTTCAGTTCCTCTGCCTGCTTTGTATCTGATCTAGTTAACGATACATCTTCACATTCCCGATCCGCTATTCCAGAAGTTATCTTTAATTTTGACTTCACGTAACTATAGATTGCCTTTGGGTTAGCTTTAGACTCTTGTGCAACCTCTCGCTCTTAATCGTGTTTCGCCTTTTGCACCTCCCACTTCAGATAGCTGGTTACGACATTGTCATAAGACTTGTGCTCCGTTTCATTATGTGTTGCTCTGAAGGTTGTGAACAGGCATACACCAGTTTATTAATTTTTTAAATAGTACTGTTGAAACGTGTCTAAATGTGGGCAAAGCTAGGTGTACATTCACGAGTTCCAAGTCTTACCCTGCGATTTCAGTTTCTTATTTTCAAATCAAATATACAGATCGATCGATAAGCTGTTATGTATGTTGAAATTAATTTTTAGAAACGTGAAAAAACACATGCATTAGATTGACCTGACGCTTGTTCTCTTGGTTGAGAGCAGAGTCGGATACCTGACACTAGCTGAGTGCCCTCTATTTATATGTCTCGGGGGACAACGGGATCCCGTCATTGCGCATGCATACTGTCCTTTGGAGGGGGTCCCTGGGCAGGGTCCCTACCCTGCACATGGGTAATTATCTGTTTGGAGGGATCCCTCAGCGGGGTCCCCCCACCCCCGCTGAGCAGCCATGTGTGCATGCGGGGAGATTGGCAGGGTCCAGGGTCCTATTGGAGGGACCCCACCAAGGCGCATGCTCACCCGCTGTGGGGATTCCGCGGATGCATTCCCCCATAGCTGGGGTCACAGGGTGTGGGTTTTGGTGTTGCGCATGCGTGTGTGCAAGCGTGGATGTCTTCTGGTGGGGCCCCTCAGCGGGGTACCCCCTGGAAAGTAGCCGTGCGTGCATGCCAAAGAATTGGTGGGATCCTATTAGAGGGGTCCCGTTAAGTCGCACGCACGCCCGCTGCCAGCCGGGTGGATCCCGCAGATGGACCCCTCCAACGAGCTGGAAGTTTTTATTCTGTGTAGGGTGCCGATTATCGGTTTTCAATTGTGGAGCTTTAGGAGGTGGGTGCTAGTGCTCATGATTAGAAGTGGACAGAGTGGGCGGGAGATGTTGGCTTAGTATACATAGGGTGGACATGGGAACAAAAAAGGTGTTCGTTCCGTTATCCGGCTCATGGCATTTCACCCCTATGTGGAAGCTCATCAGAGGTGTTGAAATGGTGACAATTTGAGCAAGGGTACAAGGTGGCGAGAAGTTTGTTTACCTTTCGTGTTTAGGTACAAAACGACGGGGGTGATTGATGGCTTTCCCGTGCTTATTTATTGGAGTAAAGCGATTTTTATTTTAAAGTATGAGGGTTTGATGAGGAAGCGGATACCAATTTGTTTATTGGTACCATTATTTTTTTAAAATGACACTTTTTTTAGCAATTCTGATTTTTAATTTTGAAATTTTAATAATGGTTGAAAATTTTGTACAATAAAAATCAGTCAGATTTGGTTTTTTGTTTAAAATAGGCATGTACAGTTTGTGTTATGTAGCAGCATGATGGAACATTAGTCTTTTTCTTTTCCTTTCTTCCCACATAAAGAACGTTTGTGTGAAAGAAATATCTGAAACAGTGGTGTGTCCAGAGAGAGGTGCATGTGGTGAGAAGTTATTGAAATGTTGAAGTTTAATAATTTAAATGATTTTTGGTTAAAATCACGCACTACGTTCTCTGGCTCTAAAGATCGTGTTGGAGAGGGGTTTTAGCTCATTTTTGTCTTCTTCACTTATGGTGTTCTTAGTTGTGTGTTCCTGGAGATGTTCGCTGGTATTGTTTAATGTTTTAGCCGGAATTTTTGCAGCTGTTTCTGGCGGAGTTTCTAAAAAGTTCAGAACTGGCATGTCCAGAAGAGCGTGTTTACTTGGTCCGCTCATGGTCGGTGTTGTTAGTTTTATTTCTGACCTTACTTTGGTGTTGTCCTGTGTTGGTGTGGTCAGTGGACTATGGACCTCCTTAGCAATGGCGAAATCTCTTAAAGTAGTGATCAGTTCCTGGTCGCTAGAACTCGGAGTGATATCGCTTAGCCAGGATAAGCTATCCATAGAGCTGGACTTTAGATCAATGCCGCCTTTTGTTAGCGAGTCTATCATCTGGCTTGCCATAACGCTTAGAATTTCTTCGTGATTTTTGATGGTCTTAGGACTCGGCAGCTGTTGAGATGTTGCTGTTAATATAGTTTTTTTTAGAAATGTTATCACAAAAATTTTTAATGATGGCCGCTTGGTGTGCCTTACATTTTGTTCGTTCAGCCGGGAGGTCTTCTCTCAGTAAGAGTTCTTGTTGTACATATTTTGTGGGTTTTTCGTTGTACGCGTTTATTAACAGAGTTTTTGTTTTAGTGACCTGGTTGTCCGTATGCCAACTGATGCTAGGGAGATTACTCCCAAAGATATGGATGTTATTGACTTATTGACACACTCGGTCTCACCTAACATTGACTTAGCTCTATCTGAGGTGAGGTTGTGTCGTATTTGGAAATGCATTATTGCATGCTCCTTTCGTGAAAAGCTTGTCTCGCAAACACTGCACTTCCATGTTATCTTCAAGCCATGGTGGTCTTGGCTCTCTTTCATGTGCTTCGTATAGTGTTTCCTGTGTAGGGTGCAATAAAATGGCACCGCCCTGTACATTTTAAACGTTATAACTGGGTAGTATCTTTCTGTGGATTGGAGAGAAAAATTGTCACTACGGCCAATGCCATAACTTGGCTTGACGTCATAGTGTTGATGTCATTAAATTGTGTGTAGATGCTAATGGTGTGAGTTCTGGTGGCAGCAGGATAGGAGCCCTTTAGAAATTGGTAAAAAACATGAGTGGGGGAGAGGGGTTTTTTGTGTGTGTGTGGGGGGGGGGGCCAGTAGTCCTATCCAATATGGTTAATACCATTTTGGATAGGACTACCGGGCCCCTTCACCACCACCCCCCCAAAACCCTCTCCCCCACTCACGGTTTTTACCCATTTGAAATTAGTTTGTCTGAAAATGTTTCTGACATAGATCATCAGCTTCCAATGAAGTTAGTTTCAAAATGTCCAACAAAATATTTTGTACATCATTAAGCTTTTAAATATTTCTTATATCTGTTCTGTAAGGTTTAACCATGTACTGGTCATGTCTACCGAAATCGCCTCTGCAGTAGTCTTAAGAAATGTGCATTTCGAGACAAAGAGGCTATTTTAGAAAATTTACTACTGGAATGACTGGATCGATTCCAGTGCTGCATGTAATTCTAAAAGATTGTCTTCTCTTGGTCTGCACATTGGCGTTTTCTGACCGTATTTTAGCAAACGGTCAATTATTTCCTTGAAACATGTATATCTTAATTTCAAGGCAGCCATACAGGAAGGTTGTATAATTTTTCAAAAATGATTTTACAGGAAACCATTCCTTCCGGGTGCAACATCTGTGCTATTAATTTCAAAACATTTGACAGACTATGTCTTAGATTGTAAAGAAGACTTTAGTTTATCACATTATCAGTCTTTATGATTAAATTGCTATGTTATCTCGTGGCAGAGATAGATCAAGGGAGGGGCATGGTGAGGAGTAGTGGGAGCTTACATTAAAAGAACATTCCTATTCAGTAGCATTACATATATGTGTATATTTACAAGACACACATTGGGATATTTCTTGCTAGAGGAGGGGTAGTGAGGTGTGAAATTCATTCTTTTGTATTGAATAGATAAGGGGAGCAGCTAGCATGGACAGTTAACGCTATCAATCATTCAATCTTTATCATTCTGAATGTTGATGTCAATGGAGATAAATCCTGGCCCAGTTCAATATTTTGAAAGGAAATTGACTGGAACTTGCTTTCAAACTTTTCAGAGGTCTGTGTTGCCTCCCTTATAACCAGCTTTTTACTGAGATTTACTGTCTAACAAATGTATAAGAAAAGTTGATATGGAGTAAAATGGGTTAATGTCAGACATAACAGAGCAGATAAAACAAATTGTATATATATTATGTAGAAAATATCATGCTGAGCATTTTGTAACTAATTTGACTCATGGTAGCAACAGCTTAATCTAGTCAAATTAGTTACAAAACATTTAACAGGTATTGTGGCTCACAATACACAATGTTTATGTCTAATAAAATAATGAATACATATAATTAGGTCATTTCATTCTGAATTCACACCCCACCACCACCACCAAAAAAATTACAGGTAGACTTGTGGTAGCTATTAAGTGTTATCTAATGATTTGTCTAAAGGATATTGAATTATTGTTGCCGTAATACTTTCAGTCAAATTATTTTCAAAATAAGCAGCAATGGTTTAGCTGTAAATATGTAGCAGCTGCAACAGTATATACATGTATAGAATAGTAAAGAACAATAATTTGATAACTAAGTACTGTATTGGTTCAAAGGTGAAAATTTAAGTGCTTTAAAAAGGGCTTGAAAGCACATGGTATTTTTAATGTACTTTAGCACACGCCCAAGCACTTTTTGGACTAAAGAACTTAAGCACACTTCGAAGCCCTTTGAAAAAGGACTTAAGCCCAGTCACGCCCTAATCCCAAAGGGCTTCGCACCATCTTGATTTTGATTAGTTATGGCGAAACATCCAAAGGACATTATTTTCACCGCGCATTCGTTAAGTAGCTGGTTTAGACATGTTTTTACCTCTGATTAATTCGGTAAATTTATTTGTAGGATTTGCAGTTTTCTGAACCGCTTAAAAGATCCTGCGGAAATCTGATACTGGGAATTTACATGTGGAAGAATTAAAAAATTTGTATTGCATGTATTACTTCACTGAACATTTGCTAATTACACAGAAATCATTTCTTGAGCTTTACATTCATATGTAAAATGTCTGTACCCTGTTCGAAACCCATACTCGGACTATACAAGTCTTCCAAATTTGGTAATTATTGTTCAGTATACTATGGGTACCGAAGTTCGTGAATCTAAGCAAGTAATGCACTCGTGAAAGAAAACTCTTAAACAGATCTGCGCAAAAATTTAACACAATGTAAAATAACACTTCGGAACACAAATGCAAAAATTTCAGCACAAAACTTTAATTTTAAAACAAATTCCAAGCATTTGAACGTACCCACCTCACCAGGTTATGTGTGAAATAGCGGTACCGAATTTCGTGAATTGGTAATTATGCATCTTCAGCTGTCTGGTACATGCTTGTAAATCCTTAAATATCACGGTATTGGTTTGTTGAATGTTTCAACTGCTAATTTTCCCCGTTTTAACCCATAAATTAGTCCTACAAATGAATGTATAAACTATAAAAGCAGTTGATACATTTGAAGAGAAGAAAAAAACCCAAATGGCTGCCGCTTTCATTAGGTAGTGATGTCACATGAAATTCATAACTATTGAGCTGAAGAAATGAACTAACGTTAGGGTCTTTAAAACATGTTCAGCAGGCATAAAGGGAAGAATAAAAAAATTTCTATTGTTAAAAAAACTATGTGTGCACTTTATGTGAATTTTGCCATTTTGGTAAATAATTGATAAGCACCCACCCCTTCCTCTAGAGCCTCTCCAATAAAATTTAGACGTGCTACCGTCAATCAGTCTAATCCGACGCGGCTGGAAAATGTAACCAAAGCAGGCGGTAACTTTTGATTGTGAAAATTGCTCATTTTAGGTGCTAAATAAGCGCAAGTAAGTAATCTAAGAAAGTACATTAACTTGATTAAGGAATCTTGCAATTTTTATCACTACCATCAGTAATTGTATGAACAGTTTCTTGTTTTGACCGTATTTTGCTCAAAACTTTGTCAAAAGGTTCAGAACTGTCAATCAAATAGTGGCTACTGTAGAGATGCGTTCCATGCAACATTACATCATAGAACGAGAGCGATAAAAACAAATTCACGAATTTCGGTACTCACGAATTTAAGCAACTGGACCATATATTATATAAATAATAAAGAATGGCTTACCATTATAGTTTTTGAAGATTTTCTATTTAAAGTTATTAATGCCTGCACTTTTAGTTGGGTTAATATGCATAAAGATTTTGACAATGAGTCAGCGTTTCTAAAATGACTAAATATAATTTTTAATTTACTCACCACCTCTGTGACTGATGTGTTTTGCTTTAATTTTGACATGCTTCTTCTTGTGTAGTAAGTTTGGGAATTTCAGTAAAATCAGGGATGTGACAACATATCCTCCAAATAATGCCAGAAGCACCATGCCTACAATATAACCAGCTGACATGAATAAACTGATAAAGTTATATGTCTGTACAACGAATTCAAAACATGATATAAAATTAATAACAAATAAATGTCATGTTACTTAATTCACCTCCTGTGCCAAAAGAGCATGTTGTTGTTGTTGTTGTTGTGTTGAGTAAATCCCGTCTATCAGACCGAATGCCCTAAAGACGAACCTCTTACTTACTTAGGTTTACTTAGGTTGTTTCTTACCGCAGGCTTATGCCTCAATGGTCAGATCTTCTTCTTCATCATCATATTGTGCTCCTTCTGTTCCGGTTTTAATAGACGCTGTATAGTCATATACTAATGGTTGGTCTCTCCAGTATCTATCTAGACGAGCCTTGAATGCATTCACAGACGGAGCTTCAACAACAAATTTAGGTATCTTATTCCAGATTTTTGGGACTCGAACTGGAAAACAGTTTCTACGAACTTTTAGTTTTGCCCTCGTCTGAAAGATTTTCTTGTCATGTCCGCTGACATCCTCTCTCTGCACTACCTCTTCTCTAAGTGCTAATATAGATCCTACATCTTCGTCATATACACCATGCAGTAGTTTGTATACCTCGATCATATCACCGCGGACTCTGTGGAATGCCACGGTTGGCAGTTTCAGTCTTTTTAGTCTTTTCTCCTAGCTCAGTTCCCGTAGACCAGGTATCTGTTTGGTTGGTCTTCTCTGTACGTTTTCTATGAGTATGATGACTGATTTTTTATATGGGCACCATACAGCTGTGGCATAGTCTAGATGGCTCCTTACCATTGCCTTGTATAATTCCAACCATACTGTTTGCTTTATTCACCTTCTCTGTAATGTGTCTCTCGAAGTTTAGTGATTCATCTATAATCAGTCCAATGTCCTTCTCTTCTTTCGATTTTAAAATTTCGTGGTTTTTCCCGTCAGCTATAATATGGTAGTTACTTGCTTCTACATTTGGTCGTCTGAAGCTCATTTGGACACATTTGTCTGGGTGGAAGCGGAGAAGCCAAGTGTTTGACCACTCTGCTAGCTCATTTAGGTCTGACTGCAGTGTGGCTTTGTCATCTGGCTTTAGGATAGTCCGGAAGATCTTAGTGTTATCTGCAAATAAATATGCGTCTGAGATTACTTGTCCAGGCAAGTCATTTATATAAATGACAAAAAGTAATGGACCTAATACACTCCCTTGCGGTATTCCACTTGTAACATCCATCCAGCTCGACTCCTCACCATGTATGGCTACTTGCTGCACACGGTCACTCAGGAAAGACTTTACCCATCCATGAATTGGATCTGTTATTTGAAAGCCTTCATCTTGTCCATAAGCCGTCTGTATGGGACTGTATCGAAGGCTTTCTTGAAATCTAGTTAGATGACGTCAACTGAATGGCCTAGATCAATCGCTTTTGTCCATTTGTCAAGGACGTGGAGGAGCTGTAATGTCATCGACCTGCCACTGATAAAACCGAACTGCTTCTTACTGAAGAACTTAATTTTCAGTCATGTACTTCATAATGTGGTCCCTAACTATGCCCTCTAATACCTTGCATAGGATGCTGGTTAGGCTTACTGGTCGATAGTTCCCCGGTTGTATCTTGTCGCCTTTCTTAAATATGGCTGAGATCTTGGCATTTTTCCAGGCTTCCGGAACTGTCTTTGATTGCAAAGAAGTTGAGTATATGCTAGCTAGTGGGATAGCAAGTGGTTCTGCTAGCTCTTTGAGGACTCTTGGATGAATACAGTCTGGTCCCGGAGATTTACTGATGTTTAGCTTTTTCAGAGCTTTTTGTACGATTTCCTCTGTGATCTCAAGTTGTGTCATCTCTATTGTTGGTTTACAAATCTTCAGGCATTGAAGTTTCTCCTGGCGGTTCCACAGTGAACACACTCGAAAACAAATTTGCGAGCACCTCTGCTTTCTCTCTGTTATTAGTAGTTAATGGTGATTTCTTATCTGATGGATCTATATACAAGTCTGAAACTTTGTGTTACACTTTGATTTGATATATTTCCAGAGGGTTTTGGATTACTCTTGGCATGTGTCGCTAGGTTTTCCTCAAATGCTTTGCGCATCTTTCTTGTAATTGTTCGCACTTTGTTTCTGAGTTTACAGTATTCTCTATATTTCTCTCCATCATTTGTCTCCATATATCTCTTCCACATTGTCCTCCTTCTGGAGTTGATTCCTATTTTTACATTTAACAGCTGTACTGTAGCATGATTGTTGTTTACTGCACACTTATATATTTATCTATGTGCAGCGAAAAATAGAAACAAATTGTTTGTGTACATGTTTAAATCATTAGCAGAGCTAAAAGAGAGTGTGTGCATACCCTTGACTATTATATTTAACAAATCTACGGATAAAGGGATAGTACCAGACAAGTGGGAGACAGCCAACATCACAGAAATTTACAAAAAGGGGGCCAAATCTGACCCTGGAAATTACAGACCAGTAAGCCTGACAAGTGTATTGTGTAAACTAATGGAAAAGCTAGTACGGTCAGAAATAATAGAACATATGAAGAGAAACAAATTCTCCAGCAAAAGACAATTTGGTTCTACAGAAGGAAGATCAACAGCACTGCAACTACTAAAGGTACTGGATGAATGGAAAAGGTGGTGGGCAAAAGGGGACAAATAGATGCCATATATATGACTTTATGAAGGTATTCGATACCGTCCCACATAGGCGACTCATCAGCAAGCTGAGAAAATATGGTCTAAGCGAATGTAGAATACTATGGGTACAGGACTTTCTTTCAAACAGAAAGCAATGTGTCGTGGTCAATGGACATGTTTCAGAAAACCACCCAGTAACAAGTGGTCTTTCACAAGGCAGTGTGCTAGGGCCTATCCTGTTTGTGATATACATTAATGATCGTCCTGAGGCTGTAAGATCTACATGTTATCTCTTCGCAGATGACACAAAAATCTACAAGCAAATCAGATGCAAGAAAGATGAAATTGAGTTGCAAGAGGATCTGAACTCCCTTCAGGTGTGGTCAAACACATGGCTATTGAGATTCCACCCAAACAAATGCAAAGTACTGACGATAGAGAGCAAGGGAGGAAACACCCAGATGAGAAGAGCTACCACCTCTACAAGCAAGATGGGACACTAGTAAATCTTGAGAACACACAACAGGAAAAGGACATTGGGGTCACAGTAGACATGAACTTAAACTTCTCAAGCCACATTCAAGCCCAAGTTAACAAGGCGAACAGCATTATGACGCTAATTAGATCATTCACTTACTTAGATGAGGAAATGTTTAAGCAGCTGTTTCAGGCCCTGTTGAGACCTCACCTAGAGTATGCGGTATGTGTGTGGAGCCCTCATCTGAAAAAGGATGTAGCCCTAATAGAAAATGTACTACGGCGAGCATCCAAACAAGTTCCAGCATTAAGCAACATGAGCTATATAGATAGGCTGAAGAGACTGAAAATGCCCACAATGCAGTACAGAAGGATGAGAGGAGACATGATAGAGGTCTATAAACTCACCCATGAGATATATGATCCTGAAGCTTCTGAGGGGCTGTTGATCTTGGCAGAGAATAGAGGCACAAGAGGCCATAGCTTGAGACTGTCCAAGCACCATATTAGGATGGACATTAGGAAATATATGTTTACAAATAGTGTGGTAGATATTTGGAATAGCTTGCCTGGTGCCATAGTAAATTGTAAATCTGTCTTCGCCATTGAAGTGGCCTTAGATATATTTGGGAGCAACAAGCCATTAAATTTGATTTCACGGCCGAATATTGGATGCTGTGAAGTCAGGAATGTGGAACATAGAGGCTGAGGCCTCAGAAATATCCTAAGAAGTCATAAGAAGTTTATCAGAGCACCATTAACTAGTTTCATTAATAGTCCCTTGTTTTATGGACAAGTTCATTAGCATATTGTTAATGCTCATATTGTCTTGATCTTGATCTTGATTAGTTATGGCGAAACATCCAAAGGACATTAAGTAGCTGTTTTAGACATGTTTTTTGCCTCTAATTAATTCGGTAAAATTTATTTGTAGGATTTGCAATTTTCTGAACTACTTAAAAGATCCTGTGGTAGTTTGTTCCAATCCCACAGTGAAGGCCCATAACCTGCATTAACCTGGCATGATTATGTCATCATAATGGAATCCTTGTGACGTCACAACAACAGTTTTGCATAACTCATGCGAATGAATACGTTTGTTTGCGCGAGTTCTGCAACACTCTTGTTGTGACCTCACATGGAGTCAATAATGAAGACATAATCATGCCATGATAATGCAGGTTATGAGCCTTCACTGTTTTAATACTGGGTGGCCCCGAACCTGCATTATCACGATTGTTATTAAACTCTGCTAAACTCACACAAACGAATTCAACCCGACACTAGTGTGGGCAACACTAACCCAATCGAAAACGCTCTTTCAAGTAATTCAGCTCGGCGATAAAATTATTGTAACACGGACCTGACTTGCTTATATATTCAAATCCAGATTCTCTACTGAACAAACACATTGCGCTACAGCCAGGTATTTGTCCATGAACATACCCCAGATCTTATTGCAGTGTCTGAAGTACTACCTAGAAACATACGAGACCAAGTTGCTGTATCTGAACTAAATATGGACGGTTATGAGCTGTTTACCAACATAGTTTCGCATGCCAGCAGAGGTGTGTGTTTATACATCCAGAAAGGCCTAAACTTCACAGAAGCCAAGGTTAACCCCGAAATTGCACAGGAGTCTATTTTGAAAGAAGGAAAGCTAAAGAACACAGACAAAATTTTGATTGGGTGTGTGTACCGCTCACCAAACAACACATCTGCAATTGACAGTCATCTCAGAAATCTCCTTGAGCAAGCCACAGATCTAGAATATAGCCACATTCTTGTTATGGGAGATTTCAATCACCCAGAAATAAATTGGAAGAACAACACATCTTCGCCCGATGCACGCCACCCAGCAAGATTATTCCTTGAGTCAGTAAGAGACAGCTTCTTGTACCAACACGTACTTGACCCCTCTCATTACAGAGGTAACCAACAATCAAATATATTGGACCTCACCCTAACCAATAAAGAATATATGGTGAGCAAAATTGAACAGCTACCACCGCTTGGGAAAAGTCACCACACCACCTTACTATTCACATTGAATTGCTATAAAACAAAATAACCCAAGCAAGTGCAAAAAGTTCATCTACGACAAGGGGTCCTATGACATGATGAGAGACATGATGGAAAAGATTGACTGGGACAAAGAATTACACGAAAGAATAGAGAACAAATATGGGAACTAATCAAAACAAAAATCCTGGAATCGGTCAATAAATGTATTCCTTAAAAGACAATAAGACAAAAACTACAGTACAAACAGAGGAGTATAAAATGGATGACAAGTAGTATCAAAACAAAATTGAAAAACAAAAGACTGGCATTTGACAGATTCAGAGCCACCAGAGATGGTGAATATGCAAAATGTCGAAATCAATTTAAATTGGAGGTAAAGAAAGCAAAGCAAGATTTTGAAAATGCCATTGACAAGAAATCCAAAACCAACCCCAAAGCCTTCTATAGCTATGTTAAATCCACTGAGGACGACCTCAGGTATCGCCGATCCAAAACTAGACAACAATGCAACAACAAAAGTTGGTGCAGAGAAAGCATGTGAGCTAAACCCATGCGTCACGAGTGTATTTACATGGGGAAGATTAAAGTAACATACCCCAACCAAAGAATTCTCATATTCTACTGTACTCGACCTGATTAAGATTGAAGAACACAAAATCAGAAAGCTACATGAACATCTCTCTGTGTCAAAATCACAAGTGCCAGATCAGTTACACCATAGGGTTCTAAGGGAGACCAGTCAATTTATTGCCAAATCCTTGGCAATCTTATTTAACATGCCACTCAAAGAAGGACCTGTCCAACAGGACTGGAAAGATGGACTGGTCATGACGATCTTTAAAAAAGGCAGCATGGTATTGACCAGTAATCACAGACCAGTGAGTCTAACATCAGCCGTGTGAAAAACTGTGGAGTGGTTCATCGGACAGAAACTGATGACTCACATGTCAAGTATCATGTCAGATTGTCAACATGGATTTGTCAATGACCGCTCCTGTACAACACAACTCCTTGAAACATTGGACTACTGCACTAAAGTACTTGCCAGTTGGGTAGCGCTTGATGTTATCTACTTGGATACTGTTCCACATCAAAGGTTTTTAACTGATACATGATTTAAACAGTTTGTTGTAAAGTTTCCATCCAGCGATGCTAGTTGAAAAGTTGTAAGTTGCCCATTAACAGAGAGGGCTATAGTTTTGATAAATTATGCTGGGACAATAACTGGGTACACGGTGTGGGATACATCGCATAGCTCTTGCGGCGCACCGAGCAAAGTCCCACCAGACTGTGGTCTAAAAGTTAATTAACACACGCGACATGCAGCACAGAAATTTGAATCCACTTTTCAGCGTAGTCGGAAGATCCAGCGAGTTATCCACCAAGAATCACCATCGGCTCTACATCATGTAGAATCACATCGTGCCGCAAGGCCCTTTCCGCAGGAAAGCTCCCTTAGGGAAGTTCGGATGCAGGAGTTCTTACTTTAATTTAGCATGCAAAATTCTGTATCACAGAAAGTCGAAGACTGCCCACCGTCGCAGGAGATCTCAATTCCGAGAGGCGCCGCAGTGATGATGGACTCACCATTGGTTTGCAGCTGTCCCACGTCTATCACTGCGCTGGTCCAGCAGTCTTCTTGACTGGTCAGCTTCAATGCTGATGATGCTCTTGATTCTCGGTTTTTCGTCCCTTTTATACTACTCGTGACGTCAGAGGCAGGCACTTCAGCCAATCAGTGGGCGAGCAGTAGTCAATCGGCGTGCAGCTAGAAGTGGTAACGTTCTATCACGTGAACAGCACATTCCCCATTCAGTTACTGCATACACGCGATTATGACGTCGAAGCAATATTTTGAAGATAATTTAACCGGGAGTTTTAAAGACAACTCGGCCATTTCTGGTCCGATTTTAACAAAGTAAAATGTTCTGAGATCCTCGCTTTATTCTTGTCCTGATCTGTACCAAGAACGACGAGAACGGTGCGATTTGAGAAAATCACGAGTACCAACTCGGTACACTATAAGCACACACTCTCTCCAATTTCTGACACGGGTTGTCAGGGAAGCTCTGATGTGCGTGCATGCGCTCTACGCATTCTTACGGACATAGCCATTTTTAATGAAAATCTCTCTAATAGTGCTTTATACATGTGCATTACCCTACTCATGGGGGGGGGGGGCGTGTTTGGAGCGAATCCGGAACAGTTGTCCCGCACCCAGCTTGGCTGGGATGGTCAGTACCCATCCGGTCGATCTGTGCTACACCCACAGGCAAATTAATAAAACATTTTGTTAATAGTTATTGAAATATTCGGTGAACATTCCACTGACAGAGTTTCTAACCTAACCGGAGGGGAAGATCATAAATGTTCAGATTGGAGACTGAATGACTTCTGGACTTCATTGTTGATTCAAGAGAATTGTTTACTAATTCCAGTAGATCATAAGGTTGGGCACAGGTGCACCCTATCCAGTCTGCTGATGGATTGCAATCACAATCATCGCTGTTCTATTCAGATGCATGGCATAACAAAACTCTCTGGACATCTTTTGGAGGTTCAGCAGGGTCTTTGATGTGATCTCATGGACTATAAACTTGCTTGGATCTAGGGTGGGCTGAATGTAATTCTCAGTTGTTGTTGGGATGCCAAGTAGTATCAGACATACTTGCACTTTTTCCAAGTATGGATTTTTAGCAGACTGATGTTCTGTACAGACAAGTAGGAAGTGAGTTAGGGATTCATCTTCGCTCTTACAGAGGGGGCAGATTTCACAGTTTGCTATGTATCTAATTGTACTGCCACCTAGCAGATTATACTCCTGGACCAGCAATTTTACTTGGATAGGTGCTTTGTAAACTGATATTTTATCAGTCTTGCAGCTCTTCCATACACTGTGTTGTTCTCCAATTTTGCAGGCATCTATAAGTTTAGGTACTGCAGTGATGTCTTTTCTGCTGCTTCACTTTTTAGCTTTAATTCTCAGTAGTCATTTATGTGTGACGCAACAGTTCCCTTCCACGCATGCCTTCTTAGCAGGTTGTGTATAAGGTTGTTAGGCTGATGGTAGACTGTACTTTGCAGGATCTGCTCACTTTATTATTGTCTCTGACAAGTGTTTACTTTGCCATTCAGCACCTGATGACAGGAATTACTTCATTACAATATGTACGGCATTGGAGGAGTCAAGAAAACAATATTTGAAGAGTATTCTCACCACCATGTACCTAGAAAATTACCCACTCATCATCAATACGTTATTAGCTGATCCCGAAAATACAACTCAGCTGATACTTGATCATACAATGATGATAATCAGATTGAACATTAAACTGTCCCCAGCAAATTCTCTCAAAATTGCGAAAACTACACGTTTTCTCTGCTATGCCTTGCACCTCAAACGCACACAATTGATTGAGGCAATTGTGTCTGTATAAATACCTCAATGAACACTAATCAAAGTAAATCAGACACAATCTAAATTTACCTATTCTTCTACAAGTTATAAATGTTACTAACAGAACTTTATTATTAATGTGTGAATGAAAAACTGTGCAATCAATTTGACGTTAATTTGACGTTAATTAATTTAATCCTACTCAGTCAGAGCAAATTTTGTGTATTCGTGTATTTAAGACTTTGTGTTATATAGACATTTTGAAAAACCGGTCGTACCCTACGGAATAAGGGTGAGCCCATGGAGGCTGGATTTCCACATACAGATACAGATACACGGATCATCATACATTATGGCTCATCATACTCTATATTAGTATCAGTAATAATAATAATAATAATAATAATAATAATAATAATAATAATAATAATAATAATAATAATAATAATAATAATAATAATACATCACATACTGGATTACTGTCTTTAAGCTCGGTGAACGTCGCTTCCCCACCCCCACCCCACCCCACCCCACCCCGCCCCCACCTACATAACCCTCTCTCGATTACCTCTAGTAACCTAAAACTGCAGATCTTCTAGCACTAAATGTAAAAAAAAAATAATAATGCATAATGCATACGTACGGTGAGTGCAAGTGAAATAAAAGGATATATATATATATATATATATATATATATATATATATATATATATATATATTTATATATCTTCTTATATTATTATAATTAACTACTAGTAACTTAATTATATTTTTGTGTGTGTTACGTGTAGTGTTGTAATGTTGTTATTTGTAATATGTACAGTAATTTAATGCTGTAATGTTTCTTTGTCTAATATATGTTAGGAGTCCATCACCACATAGGCTTTGTCTTTGATGGACTACCCGTCCTTTGTAATATAAATGATAGATAGCTAGATTTATTGCTTTTTGTGCCACTTACGGCTAATCAGATCAGCAGACAGTTAATAAGTACAATTGATACACAGTCATTAAATTACAGTAATTTATATATACATATATGGTGACTATATACACTAAATTCACGGGTACCTTGGAGGTATGGTGCTAATAATGCTGGTAGATGGGCCCCTCAGAGATTAGCCTCCATAACATATACGCTACTGGAGGCGTACACCTAACTGTAGTCTGAGGTCTCTGACCCTCGATAACTCCTGAGGACTCGGCCAGGATGAGCATCTTATCGGAAGTCCCATAGGGCATGGAGAGTCAGTGAACCCGGATTGTAGATGAATAACCCAGTATGTGTACATATACCAGAATCCAACCAAGAGGTACCGATCCAGCAGTGTCGGCAGCCAGACTTAGGGATTAAGGTAGTCTGATATATATATATATATATTGCTGAGCCAGTTAGGCTTACGTTAAGATAGTATATTTATTATACGGGGCCTAAAATTGGTGTTAAAGTTGGATGCCGTCTCGACAGTGTGGGTGTCGTGACTTGTGTCACAAGAGGCCAGAGCTCTTTATGTCTACACGCATTAGTTCTACCATTGCGACCAGAGTTTATGTCACTTTGGCGTTACAGATTTAACTTGGTCACCACAAAAAACCAAGCACGTATCTGAGAAGTATCTAAATGTGAAATGCTACTATAAAATAAAAAATATTTGAATTGAATTGAATTGAATAGGATGTGAGATTAGTGTGCTCCTTTCGATGGACCTTTCTCTATGCAGCATGTTGACAAAGAAATTTAGGACCTTTTTGTGCAATTGACCTTCAATTGGCAGAGCTCCCAATAGCATGTAGACCGCTGCATTTGCGGTTAGGAACACTGTACCGTCTGATCGTCCTGCCAGAATAGACAGGAGGAATTTACAACGGAAGTTACAACTAACAAGAAGTTTTCATTTTAGTGTTTTAAGTATGAAGAAGGAGATGCTGCATAAAGCACAGGCATAAAGTATGAGATCTAACCAAGTGCGCTTAACTAATAGATAGATAATTGTTTCTAGGTAACTGAAATCACATGTGTAAAAAAACAGTAAGTGCCGCCTTTCCATTCTTCTTCATTTCACATTATTGATTTAAAATCTAAAAATCTATAAGATAAGGGCAAACAGTGAGCTAAGGCAACACAGCTTCTGTATCAGAATAGCCGATCCGTGGAAAAGTCTGGCAGGAGAAGTTGGGTGAAAGGCCTTTGAAGCAAGACTTGACAAACACAAAATATAAATGTACATATAATATATGATATAGAGTTTATCTGCCATTACAAATAAGGAGTATCATGAGGTAATGAGCAGAACATAAATGCACTTGCAAGACTTGACAAACACAAAATATAAATGTACATATATGATATAGAGTTTATCCGCCATTACAAATAAGGAGTATCATGAGGTAATGAGCAGAACATAAATGCACTTGCAAGACTTGACAAACACAAAATATAAATGTACATATATGATATAGAGTTTATCCGCCATTACAAATAAGGAGTATCATGAGGTAATGAGCAGAACATAAATGCACTTGCAAGACTTGACAAACACAAAATATAAATGTACATATATGATATAGAGTTTATCCGCCATTACAAATAAGGAGTATCATGAGGTAATGAGCAGAACATAAATGCACTTGCAGCACTAGCCTGCATTCTGTAAACTATCTAATCTAATCTTGACAAACACTGGGCAGGACAGGAGATGAAATATCTGTTTGATGCGGCCCTAGAGATCTCTGCTGCAAGATATAACGCATCAGTTAATGTAACTTGCCCTGTGGGTGGGGCTTAGAATACACCTTCCGTATCCTCTGCGTGTCGTAAGAGGCGACTAAAGAAGGTAAGGGTGAGGTAACCCTGACAGAAACCTCGAGTGCTGAAGACGGAGGTTCCAGGCCGCACAGCGCACTCTAATAAACCATGGATCCACGCACTTAGCGCTTATGATCATGTCGATAGTCACTTACAGGACTGGCGGTATGATCAGCGAACGAAAAGAAGAAGAAGAAGTTAATGTAACCACAGGCCTTTGAATCTTCGTCCATCCATATGATATCACTACCACATATCCCCCTACTACATGATGTGTATATACCTACTATATATAAAGGTATATATACATCATGTAGTAGGGGAATATGTGGTAGTGATATGGATGGACGAAAATTCAAAGGCCTGTGATGTAACAAAAGATGAAGAGGAAGAAGATCTGGACTCATAGGACATAACTTTTCATCCAGTATCAACATACAGATTACTGGTTATTGCAATACTGGATAATTGGTGCAGTATGTCAGCCTTATGGTCCTGCCGTAGTTTCAATAGGTCGCTCTAAGCATTTATTTATATTCTTAGTAAGTTACATTGCATGTGGTATGTAGATGTGAATGCCTGTGATTGAGGCATTGATAATTGATAGTGCAATGTATAAATCAATGTATTTCTGGTTTGAAAGTGTTGATACATTAATTAACACTTCATTTTAGTTGGTTCGATTTCTGGAAAATAGGGTAGATATCGAACTTTATTTAAGGTTGAAGGAATTGAGCCACAGAGTTATAACTTGGTACATATACAGCTAATATATGTATGTTAATTATATTCAAAGCTCCTGATGATAGGTAATTGCCCACATGGGTAAACCATCCCTAATATGAAGGCCAGGTTTTCGGATTTTTATTCTCATCTGTTAAGTGGACACCTGCCACACTTTAATATTGTACCTGATTCACATAAGCTTTCTTCTACAGCAACACCTATATGTACATACTTCAAAACAACTTACATTTAGTGTTTGTGATAAAGAGTCATGTTCACTGAAATCTGATAAAAATAGTTTTTGAATGGATAAGCTCCCAACTTTAGAGTCCTCCACCTCTGGAACTGGCAGAGATATCCAGGAAATGCGTTCAGTTCCAGACTCTGCATGCATCAATTAGGTGGCACAGCAAATTTCAGCTTAATATCTTCAATATTAAGAAAGTTATCAGGGTTTTAAAATCCTTCCAAAACACTCACTGGATTCGCGAGTGCCAAAAAAAATCAATCAACCATAACTTCAAAGCTAATTGGAATTTTGTAATGAAATTTTGCATGCAGGCATCATTTCCATATATGTGCCTCTGGGTGAAATTTAATAAAAATCAGAGATGGTCACCTGGGGACTTGGCATGGAATGACCCTTGTAGATTTCACGCCTCCTCCATAGGAATCAATTACAGCACCTAGGACTATCACTACTAATTCAACTTAATATAAAACGTTGATATTCAACTACTTGGCATTATAACTTAGCTTGTTCCTCTTAAAAGGAAACCCTATCGCTCACATAAAATAATAATAAGAAAACTTTTAAAAAACTTCACATTTGAAGAACCAGACACATCTCGCTGGTTTCACGCCTGCACAGACACTAATCTTGCTATTCACTGACACCTGCTTTGGTGGCAATTTTCGCGCCGCGAAGCATGTATAATGCCATATATGGAAGTTGACTGATCAATCACAGTATTGAGTGATCACTCAACCATATCGAAAATCAGACGGAATAGTCCCAGATCAATTTAACCAATTTTGGATCATATTTTTAAAACATGACATCTATCGTGTCAGATTAACATTCTTAGGCCATACGCAATTTATAAGCGGCCTTATTGAAATTTTAATTTTGTTTGTGACGTTATCAACTTAAAGTTGACGCGTCTCTCCTTACACCAGCAACCATCTTGGATTTTGGCAAACAATTTTTTAATGTATTAAAAATCTCTGAAACCGCTTGGACGATCGATTCCAAACACATATAGCATTATTTAGGGTATCAGCTGAACCACGTTTGTTCAAGAAAATCTGATTAGCCAAGTCCTTCAACGTCCATCTTGGATGCCCTACTTTTTGTGAAAATTACTCCAGAGCCGCCAGAGTTTGGCAGATATGTTTAGGAACTAAGGGCCATTAAAGGTTGTTCGAGGGAAGTTAATATGTAAAAAATATGGCCACTATGGACCAAGCAAAATGCGGGGTCTGGCGGCCATATCAGATATTTTTATTTGATGGATTTTGAAGCCGAAATTGGTTTATACCGGTTTTTGCATGCATGTATTCTGATTTCGAATTTGCCATCTTCGAAATGGTCGAATTAATGGTTTGGTGTCCATCGTGGATAATTTTCTCGCCAAACGCTCCCATACTAATTAAAGCAATAGAACATTTTAAATGTGTTCTCGAGAACCACTGAGCCGATTTCAAGTGTATTTGACAGAAATCACCCTTAGGCCATAGAGATCCAGATTTATTCAAATGAAGCCGATCGGGCATTTTGCCCAGCAGCCTTCTTGGATTTTGACTGACTAGCTTTAGCTGGTATCTTGAATGATCTAGTTTTCGTTAAAGCTACTTCTACAGAATTTCTGAATGGACCTGGCTGAAATTTTGGAGATATGATTAAGGACCAAGGGTCATTAAAATTTATTCAAGCGATATTGATTCCAACTCCTTTTTTTCTTATAGTTAATGGCCTTTCTAGTTGAAATGTCTATGTTCCAGGTGAGCGATACAGGCCCCTTTGGCCTCATGTTAAATATGTGCAGTGAGCTGTTGAAATTGTTCTGATTAATAGACTGCTTCTTTTATTTCACTTTCAGCGCTTGTCAGATATTTGATAACCCCCTTCCACCAGGACATGGAAGATTTGGGTAAGACCTAAATACATCTTGATTTTAACAAATAATTCTAATTTAGTATGCATGTCATGCATGTAGCAGGAGCTATCAGGTTCTATTACTTCTGATACAAGCTATCCTGGATAGCTGGCCCTAGGACTATAGACTTAGTAAGCTTTACCGGCTCCTGGAACCGGGTACCCGGCTCCCAACTGCCGAGTACCCGTTTGCCATGAATCTAATTTTTGTTTGCGTAGCAACAAGAGCTACATGCTTTTTGTGTAGTTGGAGTCTTACGTTTTCTAAGTCTTTTTCTGTGAAATTGTCATAGCTTTGTGCGCTCTCTAAGGATTATATTGGATTACCATGGAAGGAGCCGATGATAACCAGGTCGTATATTTCCATGTTATTCTATGGTTAAAAGACTTATGTCTTCAAAATTTTGTCTGTGTCGCATGTTCCAATTTCTGACCCTGAATCTGGGACGTGTGTTTACAACGAAATATGCCGGATTGATCGCCTTCCTTTAACCCCAACAGGCGATCGGCAGATATGAAATAAGGTGTTGGCTTTACGGTGTTTAAACACGAAAATCGGCTGACGTCGTTCTCCGTAAGATCCGAGCGGGTGACGTCACACCCGTGTTGTCTCCGATTTTTATGTGAAGAAAATGTTTCATTAAAATCGCGTATCTGATTCTGGGTACTGCATACTTTATTGGTACCAGAAAAACTTTGGAATTTTCAAGTTTTGCGTGTTATCACGATCTGTTTGCAATGATCGGTGGTTTCAAAATTCTTGATTTAGATGTGTGGTCTGCAATTTTACCATGTGCTACAGCAGTTTGTTTACATTTTGTTGTTTCTTCACATATAGTTTTGGCCTTCGTTAGGAGTATAATTTATATTGATTAGTAAATATACCCCGAATGCTATGCGATGTGGTTCCTGGTTCCGTTATACATACTTCAGGATCAGTTTATGGGTGTATGTTGCCCGCTTCGTTCTTGTCGTCATAATCAATGCGATCTTTGCTGTAACGTTGTGGGGTGGGGTGCGGGACGGTTAACATTTAATTTATGATCAAATTATTTGAAAATTAATTGTCCGCCTTCCATTCCTGTTTCGTTCCGCTTGCTTATTGCAGGTTTGTGCTTATTTATAGGCCACGCCAGCCTCGCCATCATGTGATGAGTGCCATAAATTCGTGAGGGTTCTGTTCAAGGGCCATGTCTGTTTTCGTTGGACAAAATGTAATCTTGATAGTAGGTGTAACATTTGTGCAGTGTGGTCGTCCGACATGATGGTCAAGTTCCTTGCCCAGAAGAACTTGGCAGGGTCTGACGCGGGGTTAGGCGGTCCGAGAGCAAATCGTGGAGCGTCCGTTTCGGCCCACGGGGGCATTCCATGTCTGCAACCAGAGGTTGCGGAGACGGCACCGCCGGAGTGGTTTGGTCCTGCTATGCATGGCTTCTTGCATAGCGTTCTGCCTACGCTTGTGTCATCCCTGCTTCCAAAAGTTGTAGGGCAGTCTCTTCCCGTGCTTGGTTTGGACCCTGTCCTTGGACAGGGTTCTGGACTGGCCATCTCGTATGGCTCCCTGGCAGTCCCGTATGGCTCCAGGCCTGATGGGTTCTGTCTCTCTGCGGCCACCTCCCGGTGGTCCAGTAGCGGTGGCTGGTCCGTCAGGCATGGGAGCCATCCGCCAGGACGGCTCCACGGTTTCCTCGTCTAGTGACGACTCTTCGGGGTCTGAAGACGAGGAGGAGAGATTGCTGCGGCCTGAGATGGCGCAGGTTGAGAGCATGGAGGTCAGAACCGTCCTCCATCTGTCTGGCTTGGTGCAAGCCAGGGCAGCGGCTCCGCCTGTGGTTGAGGCCACTCTGGTACCGGGCACCAGTCCCGTGATGGTTGGTTTGCCGGCAACCGACACAGTGGCGGGTGTGGCTGGCCAGGCGTGGTACTCACCTATCTCGCCTGGTCCGGCAGTCAGGCATGGAGTGCCGTTGGTGCCCGTGTTTGGCCACGGTTCCTCAACCGTTACGGGTCTGCACGGAACTCCATTGACTGGTGTTTTTCATGGTGTGGCGGCAGAAACATACGGTACCGAAGTTCCTGGCGTATCAGCAATGGCTCCTAGACGGGAGGCCGTTGCTAGTAGGGCCGTGAACACGTCACCGGCTGACGTGTTCACGGGAGTGTCCTCTTCGGAGACACTGGTCAGACGCTCTGGCTTGGTTAGCTAGGGTAGACCCGTCTGTGGTTTCGACCACGGCCGAGGAGGATGCACCCCGTCCATCGGTGGCATCGATTAGGACGGGGACCTTGCCCGCAGCCCGGATCCAGTCTATTGGACTGGATCCAAGGCTTATGGAGTTATTGGATGCTATTTATAGCAAACAACTCCTAACCATGGGCCAGCTTCCTGCGGCCTCCAGGGAGGTGCGGGCGAGGTGTTGTATCCCACGGGGTAAATATGACAGATAATGTGTTGTCCCAACGGTCACCAAGGATGACCGCTGGGTGCTGGGTGTCCAGAGTGCTGGAGCGGTTGGCCCCTGCCCCGGCGCTGATGGACAAGTCTCAGGTACACCATGACGAAGTCCTGTCCCTATGCGATGAGGGGTTGAGGACAGCAATGAGTGCTGTCAATCATTCTTATCGCCTTCTTCAGTCGGTGTGGGCTGAAGCGGGGGCAGGCCACCCTATGCCACCTGTGGCGCTTTCATGTGTCAATGACGGCTTGGTGCTGTCTATGGACGCATTGGCAAGGGTGCAAGCGCGAGTGATGTAGTCTAGGAGGCAGATGCGCCTTGACCATATGCGTCCAGCTACTGCCGTTAGGGAGCGTCTTGGGACGCCCCTTACTGGCCCTAGCATCTTTGGTGGCCAAACATGGGCCATGTTAGAAAACACTGCCAACATCGCGCAGAATCGGTTGGCGGTTAATCTAGAGCTAGTGCGTCAGGCGCATGCACTAGGGGCAGTAGCCAAGCCACTAACCGGGCAACCTTCTAAAAAGCACAAAAGCAAGGCGAAAGCTACGCCTATTTCTGCTTCTACTGGGTCTTCTCAGCCGCCTCCGGCGAAGAAGGCCAAGAAGGTTGTGGAGACCACTACCCTCCCCAATGTTGCTCATGATTGCCCAAGAGGCGGGATTGGCACGGGGAAGGGTAAGTCCTCTAAGGGTGGAAAGAAGGGGGCGGATCGTACCTGAGGGTACGAGGGTTCCCTTCGTATCTGCCTAGACTGCACCTGTGCGACAGGAACAGCGGTGCCAGTTAGACCGGCCAAGCCAAGGCCAAAATGGTTCTCACTCTCTCTCTCTCGTCAAGAGAGGGGGGGGGGGGGAAGCGGATTGCGAGCCAGACATCCGCATTAGGCATCTATAGTGGGTGGAAGGCTCATGCGTTTCGTCGAGGCTTGGTGAGGTGTGACGTCAGACAGTCTTGTCCTGGGATGGTTGTCCCAGGGGTACATGCCGGAGTGGTGGGATTTTCCACCGCAAAATCTGTCTTTGGCACCTGTCTGGACACCCGTTCCAAGGGAACCAGACAAGTTAGAAGCCATTCAAAATGAAGTGTCAGGTTTGCTTCTGAAGGGAGCAATAAAACCAGCAAACCGGAACACTCCAGGCTTCTATTCAAACATGTTCCTTGTCCCCAAGAGCACAGGGGGATGGAGACCTGTACTCAATCTCAGGCCATTAAATTGGTTTATCCATACGCCTCGGTTTCAAATGGAAACTCCGAAGTCGGTAATGGCAGGATTGAGGAAGGGAATGTGGTGTGTATCGATCGATCTGAAAGATGCATATTTCCACATTCCAATGAATGGGAGTTGTCACAGGTTTCTGAGATTTGCGTTTTAGAATCAAGTCTGGGAGTTTGTAGTCCTCCCATATGGCCTGTCGACAGCTCCACGGGTTTTCACCAGAGAGGTCCTTGCGGTGACAGCATTTCTCAGAAAAGAGAAGGTGGCGCTTCACACCTACATAGACGATTGGCTGATCAAAGCAGACACAGCAGCCAGGTTAGAGGTGGATACTGCTCTGACTCTGAAGTTACTTTCAGATCTAGGCTGGATGGTCAACTATGAGAAATCAGAATTGACACCCACTCAACATTTCGTTTGTTTGGGGATGCAATTCGATCTCGAGGAGGGAAGGGTTTACCCATCAGAGCCCTGAGTGGTCTCTCCGTTAGCCATCCTCAAGAGTTTTCGATTGGGAAACCACATTCAGGCGAGGCGGTTTCTTCAGATGCTGGGCATGATGGTTTCCATGGAGCAGGTAATCCCGTACGCTGCTCTGATGCGAAGACCTATCCAGTTGTATTTGATGTCTCTGTGGAAACAGAGAACAGAACCCCTGTCAAAGCTGGTGCCAGTTTTGGAGCCAGTAATGTTGCATCTTGTATGGTGGAAAAAGCATCAGAATCTCCTAGTAGGGGTTTCGCTGCACCTATCCCGCGCCAGCTGTCCGTGTACACGGATGCATCGCTTGAGGGATGGGGGGGGTGAGCCTGCCTGGGAGAACACCAGGTCTCGGGCACATGGACTCTCCAAGAGAGCCAGCTGCATATCAATTTGTTGGAAATGATGGCAGTGGAACTGGCATTGGAAAAGTTTCTTCCAAAAGTCAGGGGCAAGGCGATATTGATATGGTCGGACAACTCGACAGTAGTATCATACATAAATCGCCAAGGCGGGACCAAGTCATCCACCCTATGTATGAAGGTGTGGCCCTTGATTAAATGGTGCAGGAATTACTCAGTTGTCAAGCAGCTCACATTCCTGGGCGATTGAACATTCCGGCAGATGCTTTGTCTCGCAGACAGAGGATTCTGCCAACAGAATGGTGTCTCAACTCTCCGGTTCTTCACAGGATCTTCGAGCATTAGGGTAAACCAAATGTGGACTTGTTCGCCACAAAGAAAAATCTCAAATCGTGACTTATGTCGCGCCGATTCCAGATCCAAATGCTGTCGATACAGATGCTCTGGCGATAAGCTGGAGAGGGATGCACGCTTACGCGTATCCACCCACCATTCTTCTACCGAAGGTTTTGGTGAAGATCAGAGAGGAACCGTGCCTGGTCCTGCTAATAGCGCCATTTTGGCCCAGCAGGGCGAGGTTCACGGATCTTCTAGATCTGCTGGTGGACAATCCAGTGCAGTTACCCGAGATTCCGAACATAATCTCCCAGTGTGTATGAAAGTGTGGCACTTGATTCAATGGTGCAGGAATTACTCGGTTGTTTTGAAAGCAGCTCACATTCGTGGGCGATTGAACATTCTGGCGGATGCTTTGTCTCGGAGACAGAGACAAATGGTCTCTCAACCCTCCAGTTCTTCACAGGATCTTCGAGCATTGGGGCAAACCCAAAGTGGACTTGTTTGCAACAAAGGAAAATGCTCAAATCATGACTTATGTCTCGCCGATTCCAGATCCAAATGCCGTCGATACAGACGCTCTGGCGATAAGCTGGAGAGGGATGCACGCTTACGCGTACCCACCCACCATTCTTCTGCCGAAGATATTGGTGAAGATCAGGGAGGAACCGTGCCTGGTCCTGCTAATAGCGCCATTTTGGCCCAGCAGGGCGAGGTTCACGGATCTTCTAGATCTGCTGGTGGACAATCCAGTGCAGTTACCCGAGATTCCGAACATAATCTCCCAGGCCAAGGGATGCATCCTACACGAGCGTCCCGAAATGTTCAGAATTGACTACGTGGATGTTATCAAACGACGTTCCACGTCGGAAGGTTTTTCTCGACAAGCTGCGAATTTCATCGCAGCTGCAAGAAGGAGGTCAACCTTCAAGTCATATAACAACAAGGTCAACAGATTTGCAGACTGGTGTGAAGGAAAGGGTATTGATACCTTTCAATCCACTATTCAGAAAATAGCAGACTTTCTCTGTCAGCTGTTCTTTTCAGGACTAGCTCCTCTCACAATTGCTGGATACAAGTCAGCTTTGGCATCAGTTATCCCTTGTCTAGCCAACAGGGATAGTCCAGAGGTGGCCCGGTTGAATGTGATGGTGAAGGGAATGAGCAATCTCTGACCGAGACAACCAGTAGTCATTCCAGCCTGGAGTCTATCTTTAGTGCTTAATGTACTGGCCAAGCACCCTTTTGAACCGTTGCGTTCGCCTAGTCTAAAGCATTTGACTCTAAATGCGTTTTTTCTATTGGCAGCTTCCTCAGCTAGAAGGCGCAGTGAGATCCATGCACTTTCAGCAGAGAGGGACCGATTTATTGTCTCCGGAGAAGGTCTGCGTCTGCTGCCAAGAGCAGAGTATGTCAAAGAATCAATCTTTGAGATATCCCGGCAAACCGATCATTATGCCGAAACTAACTAGGTTTGATCGTGATTGTAGTGCCTGGTGTCCAGTCCGTGCTTTGACTATGTACAAAAGACGGACATACTCGTTACGGTCGAATGATAGATATCTGTGGATCTGCCATAAGAAGCCATATGGCACCGCATCCATGGATTCTATCTCTCGTTGGGTAGTCGAATGCATTCGGACTACCCATGAGATTGCGACACGATGTTAGAGGAATAGCCCCCTCGACCACCCTTTACAATGGTGTTCCATTAGAGGACATCATGGCTGTTGCACAATGGCACTGTGAGTCCTCTTTCACGGATTACTATATGAGGGATGTGTCAGACTCCGCCAATCCACTCGCTTTAGCTGTTTTGAAACGATAGTTATACGACCACACTGCTCTTCTCCCTTTTTTGGAATTTGTAAGAGAGAATTAAGAAGCAAACATCGTCGAGCGAGAGGATATCAACCAGATTGTGTCACTGATTGCCGGACAAGTGAATGGTTGGAGGCTCCACGTCTGAAATCCAAATATCATGAGGTAATTCAAGATTGAGAGTTTTTTGTATTATGTCTATATATCATGTTCATTCATCTTATATATTCATGCTCATTCCCAGGCTAATATATGCAAAGAGCAGTTAATCCTCTTGGCATATTTGTGTTTCAGGCGAGATGCATGTTCGTGAGTTCTCTCTCTTTTCTTAGGAGAAAAAAAGGGGGGTGGGGGGGGGGCAGTGATGCGAATGTGATTCGGTTCCATTAACTTGATGGTCCTTTTAGGTCTCCATTAATCAAGTTTAAGTCTAAGCTCTTTCTCCAAGAGGCAAAAGTAGCAATTGATGGCTTGCCCCTTCCCACCAGGTTACTGTCTAAATCTGGTGTATGTCAGAAGTAATAGAATGGTGAGTATTGATCGAAGGAGAATGAAGGAAATTTCAATTTCCCTTTCTCCGAGATCTAACAAAACTCACCATTCTATTACGGCCCCAGCCTCCCAGCCCCACAGAGGCAAGCCATGGGTATCTCTTGTTTGGTGGCTATGCAAACAATATGAGCTTCATGGCAAACGGGTACTCGGCAGTTGGGAGCCGGGTACCCGGTTCCAGGAGCCGGTAAAGCTTACTAAGTCTATAGTCCTAGGGCCAGCTATCCAGGATAGCTTGTATTAGAAGTAATAGAATGGTGAGTATTGTTAGATCTCAGAGAAAGGGAAATTGAAATTTCCTTCAGTTCATTCTAAGCACTTAAATCAGACTCGTCATTCAGTTCTATCAGCGATCAACACTCCCTATCTACGTGTGTGTGTGTGTGTGTGGATCATCTTCAACTGTAACACATTGTATTTGCCAGATTGAGTTCCAACCGGGTCTTTCGAAAACTTGCAAAATATAGTTAAAGACTAGGGCTATTCAGTGTTGTTTAATGCATGGTTGGTACATTTTGGACACTATTGTTGTTACTACATTACAACCTACCTTCTTGCATTACTCTATCTCTTTCCTTCTCTGTAAGGAAGAGTTGTAGGATGAATTTTTTACAACTGTAGTCACACGAATCAAAAATATCTGACTTGTGCACCTCTCACAGTCTAGACATAGTATGTTGTCAGAAGAAATAAATCGTGTTTTGAAGTGTTTAGAAGAAATAAAAGTCGATATAAAGTGTGGTACAGACAGAGTTTGAAAAGCGACTAGATGAGCTATCATTGCAAATTTCAAATTTTAACTGAGAATCCCGAAGAGAACGAAAATAATAATGACATGAAAGGCGCTGCAGCTGCAGCCATTACCGAGAACGTAGATGACACGGCGCCAGACCAGGCCACGTCAGGTTTCTAGCCAAATTAGGCCGGCTGGCTTATCAACAAGCTATCCTGATTCCGGAATACACAGCACTTAGGTGGCTTCGCTGTCGGCAAACTTCAGGCAGATTTTAACGCTTTGAAAGACTTGTATCAACGAATTGTTTTACCATCAGAGTTGCGACTAAATGAATCACGTACTGGGATAAGACACGAAGATCAATCAATATTAAACATTATAACTCATTCTGCCTGTTACATTGAGACAGCATTTAAATGGCTGTCATTACAAAAAGCAAATGATACGACGATTAGTTAACCGATTTGGTACAAATACATACTATTTTGTTAGCAAATATCAAATATTTACAGGGTGAATATTCAGCATTATTAGCTCACCTGGCCAGAATGGCCAAGTGAGCTTATGCCATGGCGACGTCCGTCCGTCAACTTTTTCCTTCAAACGACTTCTTCTCAATAACCACTGGGCCGATTTCAATTATATTTGGCAGGAAGTATCCTTAGGGAATAGGGATCCAAGTTTGTTCAAACAAAGCCGATTTGGCCGGTGGCCATCTTGGATTTTGGCCGATTTTAGGAAATGGCTTTAAAAATCTTCTCCGAAACCGCTTGGTGGATTGATTCAAAACTCACGAAATATCATATAGGGCAAGAGCTGAACCAAGTTTGTTCGAAGGAACTTGATTGGCCAAATGGTTCGGCAGCCATCTTGGATGACTTAGTTTTCGTAAAAACGACTTATTCTGCAGACCCGCTGAACGGATCGGGCTGACATTTTGGGGATATGATTATGGACTAAGGGCCATTAAAGTTTGTTCATGGGAAGTTGATAGGTAAACAACATGGCCGCCGTGGACCAGTCAAATTTTAGCGTGTTTGGCTGCTATATTCAATTTTTTTATTTGATGGATTGTGAAGCCGAAATTGGTTTTCTTAACTCCGCTTACTTGTCAGTCAGCTATCGTATAGCGATAACCCTATCCGTCTTCTGTATGTCCGTCCATCCATCTGTTTGTCCGTCACCAACAATGACGGCTCATGTTGTTATTTCTTGACGGATTGACACCAACCTTGGTCACAATGTTAATGACGGCATCTAATATCTGTGTTGTGAAAATGAAACTGATAGGACGTCAAATGCCAGAGTTATCACTCCTTAAATATTTGCAGTCTCACTTTCATAGGGCAAATGGTTTGTTCCCACCATCTTATCACCATGTCAGATTTTATTGCCAAACTAGATATTAAATTCCAATTAACAGATTAACCTTTCCAATACTGCAGAAATATTTAAGATATGTATTATGTGCTCTGACATCTATGCTCTTAAAAATATTTGAAATGTATTTGATTGAAATTTGTTGCTGCCTTTGGCAGCAATGAAAGTTGTTGCTGCCTAAGGCAGCAATGACTTTCAGTCAAATTATTTTCTAAATCAACTCCAGCTCACCCTACCCCTGCTGCTAACTCGGTGATTCAGCCAGATGTGCATGTGTTAAATGGATTGTGTGGTGGTGGGGAATAACCTGCTATAAAGACCACCTACCTCCCTTTAGAGACCATTTTCAAATTGTATTTAAACCTCTAGTAAGCGTCTGACTGAGTTTTTGCAGATGACATATTCCAAAGGTTATATCTCGGAACGTGATAAATATTTTGAAAACAATTGGACTGAAAGTTGTTGGTGGCTAAGCCACCAACAACTTTCAGTCGAATTGTTTTCAAAATATTCAACAAGTCAAGAGCTTTTGAAAATTGAAATTATTGGCTGCACTGGCTTGCAGCAGTGAGACAGTTAAAAACCCAGCTGTTGTTAGCACTGATATCGTCTATTTTTACTTAAACATTGTTCAAAATCACTAATGCAAAAAAAACCAGTCCAGAGATTGTTGTCAATATCTCGAAAACTAAATCATTTGACTGAAAGTCAGTGGAAGTGATACCGATAGATGTAAAACTTACGTAAGCTTAGTTTGATATGCCAATGTTCCAGGTGAGCGATACAGGCCCATTGTGCCTCTTGTTGGTTCACGGTAATTTTGACGCTGAGACAGCAAAATTCTTTTGGTCATTACAGAGAAATACATCGGGCTTGTCAGAGGAGGAGTTGCATAATCTATGTACGGCGGCTGAGATTTCAGGCACACCTAATAGACAACAACAACAATGGAGGTCATTTGGTGCATCGTATCGCGGTTTTATTAGAGGCAACTATAGAGGAAATAGGGCGGATTTCGCGGTTATAATCAGAACAATTATAAACAAGATATTTATAGTAATTTTTCACTTAGAAATTTACCAACTGGACAACAGCATAACGATGCTTATAATAATTGATTGTTTTCAACACTTTAATGTTGATAAATGGAAATTATTGGAAACCACCGATTGTGTCTTGGAATGGATTAAAAATGGCGTACCATTACCAGTCTCCAGTAATGTAGAAACCTTTGAATGTGTAAATCACAATTTAAATTTAAAAGAACAGATATTTGTGTCGGATGAATTAACTACCGTTAAATTCCGTGTATATTGCACACTTTTTTGCTCAAATTACATGTTATAAAAAGCTACTGCGCACTATATACAAGGATAAGTATTTGTCACATTTTTTCCCTCAGAATCTTTCCTCAGAATCGCAAAATTCCAAGCTGAAAATGTGATTTTATGGATCTGGAATCAGTCGGGAATTAACGATCACACTCTAACATGTTTATAATGGTACTACCTCAACTGGATCTTTGAAATGTCTTACTACTGTCTAAATATTGTGTTATACCTTTATCAAATACCATATAGTGTTGTAAAATGATCAAATAAACCATCATTCAACTTTTTTACAACGCCATTGTTTCCTGTACTTTGTTCTCATTTATATCTATAAAGGGAGGTTACTCTTGTCTTCCCAAGTTGAACATAAAGATGTTTAAAATCCATAGATTGCTACACAAATACGGACATAAATGTGTTAAAAAAAGAATGATAGAGCCGATGCTTTCCAAGGTGATCTAGCATTTACATAGATATAGAACGGAATGTTTTCTATGTGCTAAACAGCTCAATGTTTTGACCAATCGGCAGGCAGGATGATGATTATGATTGACAGGTTATGGTTAAAGGTCAGAGCTGTCAAAGTATGACGAAGTAACTATGGAAACGAAAGGATGAGAATAAAAAATCATTTCAAATTGAAAATAATTCAATTTATTTAATAAACAATGCGTGGAATAAACTACATTATAGCACTATGTTATAATATATTATTATGATGATGATGATATACTATGATATAGTATATAAAATACGATATGACAGTGATACGATGGGAAATGTTTGGAATACAATTGATCACTGTTGATTTTGTGAACGTCAGGTAGTCAACTCTATCACCTTTGTTTATTGTACTTCTGACCGCGTTAATCCACCCACCCTGCCCCACCACCTGACTACACCGCCTGTGAACCGAGTAATGAAACCACTCATCTACTGCGTATGTGATTGAACAAAATCTCATGGGCTCGCCTTTGATATAATTATCAAAGTAATTACCGGCACTGTTAGAGTGAGCCAAAATGGATTTGAGTTGGGTTTTTTTTTATTAAAATTGATTTTATTCTCTCAATTATCAGCGCACAACTCATATTTTATGAATTGAAACAAAATAAATATACAATTTTTTATGTTCTAGCGACCATTTATGTTAATGAGCTCTGCTCAAATCAAATTCGGATTCTAACCTGTTCTGATGGAAATTATATTTGTATTTTTATATCGTTCAATAAAGTTAGACACAAAATATTTGCTGAAAGTGTAGGCAGATGTTATTCCCGTGATTAAACAACAGAGTAGCGCATGCCACAAATGGGATTTTATAAGGAAAGCGTATTCGACACGCAGTAAGTCATTGATTTTTTTGTTACCAGTTTTCGTTCACATGTCTCTTAATCTTACTGCACGCTATACACGAAAACAAGGTTTTTTCAGGACGATTTTGGTCAAATTTAGGGGTGCGCACTGTGCACGATAGCGCAATATACACAGAATTTAATGGTAGACTTCTAAGTCAGGGCGAGATCGAACAGTGTACTGTAGCTCCATTCTGTGTTTCACCAATTTCAGTAACAAAGAAAAAGAATGGAGAATATCGATTAATAGTTGATCTAAGACAATTAAATTCGTATTGTAACCCACCTCACTTCTCTTATGAAAATATAGAGACCATAATAAGAATTGTCGAACCAAATGATTATTTAGTGACATTGGATATAAAACATGGTTTTTACCACATCCCAGTTGACGCGTTGTCTAGTGAATATCTGGGTATAAAATGGAATGAACAAATCGGTCCAAGTACTTTCCGACAATATCAGTACCGTAGCATATATCAACCACTTAGGTGGTCCCAGCAAAGACTTGACGGATGTAGACAACGCAGTTATCTATACAGCATACGACGACAACATGACGTTAAGCGATTCATATTTAGCAGGAAAGGACAATATTCTGGCAGACAAGTTATCCAGAAACCGGTCTATGTTCGATTGGAAACCTCATCCGAGCATGTTTCACTACCTAGATGCGATTTGGGTACACACACAATGGACATATTCTCTTCAATGACCACATATCAGTTCCCAAAATACAACAGTTACGGGTGGGATCAATTGACAGCAGGAGTAGATGCACTTGCGCAACAAGATGGGTCGGGAGAACAATTTTGTCAATGCTCCTTCTTTTCTCATTCCTCGAGTTCTGGATGTGCTACCAGAAGAACAAGCTGACGCTACACTAATTGTACCATATTGGCCGGGTCAATAATGGTTCGGTCGCTTGCTTCAGATGGTTGTGAATCATCCAGTAAAATTGCCAATGTCAAGCAGAACTGTGATTCGAAGTGGGCCACGTGCTGAGCCGTTGAAAAATCGGAGATGTGATCTGTATGCCTATCGCGTGTCTGGCAGAACCACCTGCATAACTTAGGGTGGTCTGATCTCGCAAGTGTTCAAACTACATATAGCTGGGCTAAATCTACCCTTCAATTATATGATAGACAATTGACAAAGATGTGTGACTTTTGTATTAAAAACTGTATAATGTTTCCTCCTTGTAAATCTGCTGATGTGGCAGAATTCTTGTGCTCGGTATCAGGTTGTTCGAAGCATCCAACATCAGTTCTAAAGTCTACTTTGACAGCCATATCATGTTATTATGAAGGTCATAATATGCCATAACCCACGAAAGATGGTAACATTAGAAGACTAGTTGGCGGTTTAATAAAATCAGGGACAGTTGAGCTTACCAAACAAACAAAATCTATGTCCATTGAACCTTTTCAAAAGTTATTTACGCCAATGGTTCCAATACAAGTATGACTATAAAGGAGTTAAGACTAAAGGTGATTACTCTGTTGTCTTTGTCGTTTATGACGCGACCGTCTGATTTAGCCCCTAAAGGAGTGTATTATGATTAAAAAACAGGTACATCCAGGAGGATCATGTTTTCTGTTAACAATGTAAATTTTCATGATGACGGATCGTTGACTATAACTTTCTTTGGCATTAAGAACGATACTGATAGATCAGGTTTTGACGTGTGCCTTCCCAAGTGTACGGATCCTGACTTGGACTTTGCCTTGCGCTTATATACATACATGGAAAGGACAAAAAGCTTTTACCACAACCAGTTTTGCTAACTTTATATGCTCTGTATTTAAGGCAAGTTCAGAGTTGACTGTAGCTACCATACTAAACGAGGCTATTAAGAGCGCAGGTCTTAGTCCGAGTCTACACTCTGCCAAATCATTTTGTCCGATTTGGGCTAATGTGGCAATACGTGAAGGTTGTGATCCTCATATGGCTATGCAGATTGGGCGTTGGGAATCGTCAGAGGTGTTTTATAATCATTACGTTTGTCCGTCGGCTCCTAATGACTATGTGGATAAGTTGATGAACAGTAAGGAACAATAATTGAAGTTACCTATTTATCAGTAATCAGTTGAACAGTTAATCTCTAAATTAGGCAAATTAACGTTAAACATATTTTAACAATGAGTAGTGACGTAAGTTTTGATAAAAACTGTAGTCACACGAATCAAAAATGTATTAATCATGTGACATTATAGTCACATGACTTCGTCTTTGACTTGTGCACACATTTTCAGTGCACACATTTTCATTTCAGCTTAATATAGAGTAATTATGATAGTAATTGTACCATTATGTGCTTGTAATTGTGAGAGGTGTAACAATGTTGACATAAGGCAAATTAACATTAAACATTTTTTAACAATGAGTAATGACGTAAGTTTTTATATAAACCACTGTCTGCTGGATATTGTGGTTATTTAGTGACTGAATTTAGTGACTCCAATGATGAGATCCATAGTAATTCGCTTGAATGCTATATCTCAGTTTGCGGCAGGAAGAGGGTTAATACAATACCCATAGCCTACACACAAAGTCATAAAGCACAATGACAACCTCATTGGCTAATAACTATCACATGACCTTTGTTGATTGCAACCGTGACATCTTTCATTGTCCTACTCTTGAAGCAGTAAGGCTAGGATTTTTTCAAAGGCCTAAAGGTTACTTTTGTATTTGAAAAACTACAGATCTACTAAGTATAAACTTCGTCAAGATGCTCCCTTATTATAATGCAATATCAATAATTGCATCGTGCAATTTATCATGCATTAAGTTATAGCGTGATTGCTGATATCTCCTAAAACATACTCCCTAAAAGAAAATCATTAACAGATAAAATTAATTTAGAATTTAGAGAACTGTTTGTTCTCTAATTATTTATTTTAAAGTTTATTTCGGTTAGTAACCTTACTAGCCTTAATTTATCTGGAGCTATTGCTCTATGGAAATTATTTTTTTTGTTTCCGATTCAGATTAAAACAAGTCCTAAGAAGGACAACAAAAGTCATTCTGTCAAGTGTCCTTCTGGCAGCTGGCACAAGTTTATAAAGTCAGAACATGCTGGCCATGTATGTTCGAAGTGTACAACCTGTACGATTGACAAGTCATGCTTAATTTGCGAGGCATGGCCCTGAGTAGGCTTGCGTGATATTGTCCTAGGCGGTATAGCGATATTTTGTGGTGAGATAATCGCGATATTTCGATATATCGTATAGCCTATTTTATTGTATATGAATTCACGGGGTGAATTGGTCTTGGGTTGAGTTGGACTGCACGGTTTGGCTTATGTAGACATGTTGGCTTCACTATCAGTTCTCATATCAGTTTTAACCGAATATGACTTCTAATTGGTAAATTTCAACAAAACCTTTAAATCCAGTCGCCAAGATGCTTAAAGAACGATCGTTAATAACACAAAAATAGGACACAATTTCCTGATGTAAATTTTTTACGCCTTACACCTTGGCTTAATGTATACCTTGTCCATCATTGCGGGAGTGAAATTAATACATTGGACAACCTAAATATTGCTTTCAGGTTGGAATATGGACCATCTCTCTAGATCTGAAGGATACATACTTTCACGTCCCCATTCACGCTGCTTTCCAAAAGTTTCTTCGTTTCACTTACAAAGGCCAAGTCTGGCAATTCCGCAGTCTTCCGTTCTGGTTAACCACCTCTCCTTATGTTTTCACCCGTATAGTGTCGTCTGTGGCTGCTTGCCTTCATCTTCAGGCGATCTCAGTCCATGTGTACATAGACGACTGGCTTTACAAGGCTTCAAACTCGTTTTCCCTGAATGAGGGTGTCTCAATCATTATCCATACCTGTCTTCGTCTAGGTTGGATTGTGAATATCGAAAAGTCTTGTCTTTCTCCCAGTCAGATTTTCAGCCACCTAGGGAGTCTCATTCAATCTCGTTCAAGGGAAGTTGTTTCCTTCCCTTCCGAATGTTCAAATTCTTATATCCACGATCCAGTGTCTAGGAGTAGGCCAGTTAATTTCAGCCAGGTCCTTTCTTCGCATTATAGGACTGTTGGTGTCATTAGAGAAGGTGGTTCCATGGGCCCCTCTAATGAGGAGACCCTTTCAATTTTACCTCATGTCCCATTGGAATCAAACTCGAGATTCTCTAGACCATCGATTCTTAGTCTTAGTCAGCTTATGAGCCATTGTAATTTCTGGTAAGATTGCCAATCCCTATTGCTAGTACCTCTTCATCTGCCCTCCCCTCAGGTGTTTTTTTGCACATACGCATCCCTGGAAGGATTGGGAGCAATTTAGCAACAGGCCTCTGATCCATCCAAGAATCTTCTCATCATGTCAATCTTCTAGAACTGTGGGCAGTTTTTCACGTCCTTGTTCATTGGGAATCCAAGATTCTAAATCTATCCATTCTCATCCGATCAGACAATTTTACTACATGACCTCTTTCATAAATCACCAGTGGGTGGGGACCAGGTCACTCTATGCCGAGAGTCATTAGTGATGCCACATTAGTGCAGAGCTCGCAACTTTTCTCTCCGAGCATCTCATGTCCCAGGCAAACTCAATTTTCTGGCCGATCAAGTGTCCGACCTTCTTTGATTCCAGACAGAATGGGAATTGAAAGAGGCTGTAATCCAATAGGTTTTCCGTCAATTCGGTCCCCCCCCCCTCGCCATATAGATCTCTTCACTACATTCAGGAACAAAAAGATCGCCCTACATATCGCCATTTTCAGAGGAGGTGTCTGTCGGTCGACACTCTAGCACAGTTTTGGGCCAACATGTTCGTGTATGCTTTTCCCCCAACAATTCTCATTCCTCTGGTCTTGAGAAAAATCTTTCTTCACCAGTGTGTGGTCCTTTTGATTGCCCCATTGTGGCCAACGAGGTCGTGCTTTCCGGATCTCCTGGACCTTCTTGTCGACATTCCCCTGTTGCTTCCAGTATCAGAGTCTGTTATCCCAGAACAGGGGAAGAATTCTTCACCAGAATCCAGGAGTCTTTCATCTTACAGTGTGGAAACTGTCGAGTTGTACCATGATCCGTCAATCTGTTCTATGGAAATTTGGGGAAAATCACTCCATGCATCCACTAGAAATATTTACAAAGCTAGATTTTTCGATTTTCAAAAGGTAGTGTTCGGACAACTCTATCATGCCCATTGAAGCTTCTTTAATTTAAGTCACATATTTCCTAGTCTCTCTTTGACGTTAAGAAGCTATCTGTTAACTCTGTTAGGTCTTATCACATTGGTATTAATTCCTTTGTTAAGTGCCTTCAAAATCCTTCGATTCAAGACAAGAAACATTTCATGACCTTATTAAGAGTATGGGCAACTCTCGTCCTCCTTTTAAGAAACCTTTTCCTTCATGGAATCTTTCTCTGGTTCTCCAGGTTTTAGCAGACAAGAATTTTTAACCTTTAGGTTCCATCTGTCTTAAGCATCTTACTCTTAAGGCTGTTTTCCTTTCGGCTAGCCATCACTCTGAAATCCATGCTGTGTCTGCTGAATCAGATAGGTTTCAGATTACTGGTAATACTCTTATCCTTTATCCTAGGGCAGAGTTTATGTCAAAAACCCAGTCAGTCAAATTTCTAGGGAAACCTATTGTTATTCATAAACACTTCTCAGTCCCAAGACGATTCTGTCTGGTGCCCTGTTAGGGCTCTCAACCATATAAATAAAGTTTGTACTGCTAGTAAACGTTCCAATGACAGGCATCTCTGGGTTATATGTACCTTTGCTGTTGGAGTTGATCGGCCGACTTCTTTAACAACCATTTCTCGTTGGATTATGGATACCATCAATCTTTGCCATGAATTGGCATCTCCAGGTGACTATTCTGTAGTTGATGTCAATACCCATGACGTTAGAGGCCCTACTACTTCTTGTGCTCTTTTTAATGGTTCTTCTCTAGATGAAATTATGCAGGTGGCTAATTGGAATTCAGAAAATAGCTTTATCAATTACTATTTGACAGATTCTGGTCCTCCTTTCATCTATAAGAACATTCAAAAAGTCCCATGTCTTGCATTTCTTCATCATCTAGCCATACATCTTCTACATCATTCTCATGATCATCTCATTCATGGGTGTGTGCAGTTCCATGTCATTTCTTTATCGCGTATGAACATTCTTTCATTTCATTTTATTCCTACTTCATCCTATATACCTTTTATCGGCTGGATTACAGCATTTATATACATGTTTTTCAGGTCTGGTAGTGGCCCTGCTATACACGCTTTATTTCTCTCTCTTGAATCCCTTTTAGTTGGATTCTTGATGGTGGTAATTCTGTTATTGTCATATATAGTTTATCTCACATTATGTTATTATTAACAATGTGTACAGTTCTTTTGGTTATTTTTTACGTCTTGTTTGTTCGAAATTCTCCCTCCAGGTTGTTGTTCAATGTTGAGATCTGTTTTTGAGCTATAAGTAATGCAAGGAGGTAGGTTGTAATGTAGTAACAATGACCAGAAGCCCGTAGGGGCTGGTCTTATGTTTTACCAATTACTATACCTACCTCTTTGCGGTACGGCCCACCTCGAGCTGCCCCTCTTTTGAATTTTGAAAGAGGGTGTTAGGGGTGTGTGGGTGTGGCCCTTAAGGCATGCAACTTCATTACTTCTTCTTATTTTCGTTCGCTGATCATACCGCCAGTCCTGTAAGTGACTATTGACATGGTCATTACAATATTCATATCTTATTAGAATAGGCTTATTCAGTCGGCTATTCAGTTGTCTAATTCAGATCTATAATTATACCTAGATAGGTGTCTATAGCACATATTTAAGTATAATTACAAAGTTTTCAGTCATATAATGGATAGTGTTTGGGTAATTTTATTTTCAGCTTTAGTCACACACTCAGAGACACGTCAATTCGGATCAACTTCCTCTTCGTGGATCTGCAAAAGCTGGATTATGTAACTGGATTTAGTCAAATGAATGATGACACATTTGCTATCAACAAAGGTCATGTGAAAGCTGTCAGCCAATGAGGTTGTCATTGTGCTTTATGACTGTGTGTAGGCTGTGGGTATTGTATTAACCTTCTTCATGCCGCATATTGAGATACAGCATTCAAGCAAATTACTATGGATCTCATCATTGAAGAGAGTATGGAGATACCTGAAGGATCCATCAGTCATTCAATACCATAATACCTAGCACTTGGCTGTAAAAAAATCATCCTACTATGTTTCCCTTCAGAGAAGGAAAGAGCTATAAGTAATGCAAGGAGGTAGGGCTGCGCGATATACCGATACCATATTTAAAACCGATATCCTGCACTGACGGTTTCATAAATGATTATAAAAAATAAATATCGAAAAACCGAATATGAACATATTTTCGGTTTTTCGTATCAGGATTGTTAAAAAAGAAAAGATACTAACGAGTATGAAAATCGTAATGAATAATAATGGCCATACTTTCCATTAAGCTATGTTCGGGGCAACTAATAATTGAATGTGGCCCCAATTGCGCATATTGTGTAACTCCATGTAACTCGCTGTACGCCGAGAGAAGTCAAGCAGAGAATTAATTAAATAAATATCCACTCGTCTTTTCTCTGGTAGTCTCAGATAAATTTGCAATATAAAACACAATACTAACGCAGGAATTTGTCATTGAAATTTGTATCGAGGAAAACATTTCTAAACAACAGCATCCATTTTATTTACGTCACCGGTTAATTAACATAATGCAAAGTCGTCCCAAAACTAAATCGCCCGAATGCATAAAAATCTTGCCAATAAATATAATGCTGAATACATTTTGCTGATTAGGATATAATTTTAAATAAAATTATTACTCAAACGTTATCTTCTATACACAATATCATATTATCTTATGAAATTCGCGTTGGCAATATTACAGTTAATATTTTCTTCAAGGCATGATTTCGTCCTCGGGCCAAATTGGAAGTGAAAGACGAAAGGGATATAATTACATCATAATTAATTACAATCACGTGATTTACGTCTTTTCGCAACCTGTTTTGCTGATTTATGATTAATTTTGACAAAATAAACGATGTTTATTTAACTGTGCGTAATATTTAGGCTGTCTAATTAATAATTTCACTCCCGCGATAATGGATATTATAAGGTATATTAAGCTTTAAAGGCGTAAAATGTTACGAATGTATCAGGGGAGTGAAAATACGTTCTGTTTTCATGCTATTTTTTATCATTAAAATTTTTTGTTTCATGTCCATAAAAAACTGATTTGAAAACATAAGACCAGCCCCTACGGGGTGTCTGGTCGATTTATACTAACATCTATGGTTTAACCATTTACTGGTCAAATTTGGTCCAGAAAATTATTATTTCTCATAGAAAATTACCATTTGTATGCCAAGAGAAGACTATTTTTGAAATTTAACACTGAAATAACTGGATCAGTTATTGAATGTGTCATTGCAGCGGTAAAATTTCAAAAATAGTCTTGTCGGCCCGCAAATGGATATTTCTGAAGAACACTGGTTTACCAGATATTGATCAAATTTAGTCCATACAATTTTTTTTTCTCATAGAAAATGACCATTTGTATGCCAAGAGAAGACTATTTTTTTAATTTACTGGGTAATGGGTAAAACCATTGACAATTTTTTGTAAGGGCCAGTGGCCATCTTGAAAATTGGTTTCTGAACAATAACTCCATAACCATTTATTGGATCGCTTTGAAATTTCATAGAATGACTGGACTAGGTCTGACAAACACAGCTATCAGAATCGACGATGATCAGAAATCCAATATGGCCACCAGCCATCAGTGGCCATCTTGAAAATAGGTTTCTGGACAATAACTCCATTACTGTTTATTGGATTGCTTTAAAACTTGATAGGCTGACTGAACTAAGTCTGAGGAAGAAATCTATTGAAAGAACAATGAGCCTAAATCCAATATGGCTGTCAACCATCGGTGGCCATCTTGAAAATAGGTTTCTGGTGGATAAATCCATTGCCATTTAGCAGATCTATTTGAACTTGCATAGGATGACTCGACTAGGTCTGAGGAAGAAACCTATCGAAATCTACGATGATCGGAAATCCAATATGTCCGACAGATGGTCAGCTTGAAAATTAAAGTACTATAACTCTATTACCGTTTAGCGGATTCCTTTGAATCTAACTAGGATACATGTATGGACAAGGTCTGAGGAAGGAATCTATCAAAATCAACGATGAATCCAAAATCCAATATGAATATCAGCGTCCATCTTAAAAATAGCTCTCTGAACGATTACTCCATTACCATTTATCATATCACTTTGAACCTTCGTAGGATGACTGAACTAGGTCTGAGGAAGAACGCACTATCTTCTGATAGCTGTCAGTCGTTAGTTTGTCATCATGGTGGGGTCTTATACTCTATTATAAACACATTAATAAATCTCTGAAACCTCTTGGCAAATTGATCTGAAACTTGAGAACCTTCATCTAGGGCAATAACTGAACCAAGTTCATTCAAGAGAACCTGATTGGTCGATTTTTTATTTACTATTTTAGAATATGTTTAAAGTTCTGAAGCAGCAGCTACTTGCTAAGATATAGGTCAAAAGTAAATCTTATTAGAACCACCAGTAAACCATTCAGCCAGCATAATACGTAACAGTATTACTATTCAAGCCATTTCGAGAAAGAAATTCTCTTAAAATCTGCATGTAGTGAGCGTCAAGGCCTTAAGTTGTAGTATTTTTACATTTATGTATAATCTGCGGTTTCCTCATCAATCACTCTGGTATCTCCTTACTAATTTCCTTGATATACATGCAGAGCTGTTTTGGTGGTAGTGTTCTATAAGTTTTGTGCAAATGTGTTCGACTTTAGAGCATCTTGTAAATCTGCATCAAGTTTGTCAGAAAACAAGAAACCATTACTATGAGACAGGGATACATGTGTATTCCATAACATTTGCCATCAGTTCTACATCCCTCATTTAGCCCGTGTCACAATAATGTCAAAGGTGTAATTGTTATTGACACACTAGCTGAAAGATGGGTCTGCATGTTAGAAGCAATGTTGCGGAGAGCTGTTGCTCTCTTAAAGAGCAACAACTTACGTGAACACAACACCCACATGAACACTAGTCGTCATGTTAATTGGAATATAAGTTAGGAATCCGAGCTTTCTGAAGACGCTTATGGGTTAAGCAAGCCGCAGTTATCCATAATAAATTTCATATGAAAGTGCAGAACATGTGCTAATCCTTTAGCGCTCATAAACTGCTTCTGCAGTAGTCTTGACAAATGTCCATTGACAGACCAAGAGACTCTTTTTGAAAAATTACCACTGGAATGACTGGCTCGGTTGTCGAGCCAGTCATTCCAGTGGTAATTTTTCAAAAATAATCTCTTAGACATTTTCTGTGAGAATTTGAAATTATGTTGCTCAAAGTTGATGGTTAAATGGTTAAAACAAGCTTGAAGGCTAACATTTTGGTAGGAATGTCCAGGGTGCTCGAAGCAATGGATGTAAATAAATGTAACATATGCTGAACACATATCTGATGAGAATCTGACTGAATTCAGTCTAAGTCTGTGTGTCTGTCTGTCTTCCTGCCTGCCTGTCTCTGTCTGTCTGTCTGTCTGTCTGTTGCTTGTGAAAATGTAAAGGACTACCTATTAGTAGCCTGGTAGGATTAAATCAAATTAAGAAGTATTAACAATATTTAGAGCGAGTACTCGGAGATATTAAAATCCTTGACTTAGAACTTGAAAATTGCTATATTTCATTGTGTGGTGATGACCGAGTATTGAACTTTAAATCCGTTATAGATCAATGTGATCTAACCTTTCCCTATCTCAAACTCCCATTAGCGTATGAGATCTCACACGAAACGTTGATGTGCGATCTATATCATTTTAATTCTCAGACGTTCAAGCAATTTTTGTCGCGTGTTTGCTTTTGTTTTGGATCGTCGTATGTTGCTCGCTTACATTTCAAGATTGATTGTATCAGTATTGTGTTCGGAAATAGTAGTGTAATTGTATATGTAAAACATGATATATACCATGGTTGTGGGATGTTGATACACCATGATACACCATGGTTGACCACGTTAGATCATGGTACGGTATTTGGCACCACAGTAGACCAATTGGTCTAACAATGGTAGATTAATACCCTGGTATAGCAATCTACCATGGTTGACCATGGTACTAGGATCATGGTAGTTCACCGTACAATACTTGCGAACACAGTAGATCGTGGTAGATGCTTCCATCAAACTATTAATGAGCATTAAATTCAGGTTCAGTTTTGAAACAAAGCAAAGGCCTGTGCCAGATTGTCAAACCTACAATATTATAAACATAGTCATGAGCTACAGTAATAGTAAGGAAGATATAAAATATTGTTCCTTCGTTCAATTGTTTTATTGGCCACTCCTAGGTGTATTTGAGCCATTTCACTCACATGTGCTTCCCCGAAGGGTTTTATAGCTCTCCCGAAGGGTTGCAAAAATTAAACTAACAGCTGAAATAATCAAAACTTAAGTTGTTGCTGATGTGTATGTATTGCCGGGTGGTGTCTAATGAGCTGTTGTTGGTGGGTGTCAGTGTTTTATGCTGTGTAAAGGAGAGGTGGGAGGGGGAATTACTTTATTTCTTTAGAAGGTGAGATGGGCGTGGAGGGAAGTCTGTGAAATTAAATCTAAAAAATGAAATTAGGCAAAAGATTTTGAAATAAAAATTATTAACAGATGAAACTGAAAGAAAATACTATCAAATAAACGTAAGTAATTAAAAAAATTGCAGAAAAATAAACAAGAAAGGGTAAAGAATAAAATTAAAATCTGGTATTTGTTAACAAAAAATTTAAACTTAAAATAAATTATAAACTGTTGCAATTAGAAATAATAAGTTGAATGCAAATCTCACTGTTTATGGATTAATGGGCCTAACAGTCACCTCATCAGTCACTACCCGCGAAGAAACCCTTTCATACTTATGCTAAAAAGTTAATCAGGCGCTGAAGAAAGGAGACCTACAGTAGCTTCCATATCCAAGCAGCACCAACATCTACGATGACCTTGACATCCACAACATGGCCTCCATGTTTCCATTTCACATCAATCCAAAGCTGCACCCCTCATCTCCACATCCACATGATTTCATCATCAGGTAAGCCATCACTAGGAAACAGAACAGCAAGCGAGCAAGCACGTCCATCAGCGATTTCACATGACCAACGGCATCTTTACAGAGCGGGTTGATTGCAGCTCAACCATAAGCCTGCCAAAGCCTTTGTTCTCGTCCATCGTCGTCCCGTCCGTCATATTGATCAAGCTTTGTGTATATAAAACACTAGGAAAATATTGGAATGGTTGACCTACAGTGGCATTGTTTGAATAAAGATAAAATTTATACAAGAATTCAGTGTTTATTATTATGTTTCTATGGATATGTCATTTACTATTCAAACAGCAATTAAAGATGATTACATAATTTATGTATGATAGTATATAATTAAGACTATTTTTAATTATAAAGCAACACAAGTTTACAATTACAGGGTGATATACCTTATTATATTATGTCAACCATGGTTGACCATGGTCAGAGATTTTTTTCCATGGTCAAAACAGTCAGAAAATCTTACCATGATCAATATTTACTATGGTCACACACCTGTCATATTTCAATGTCTACCATGGTCATCCAAATTTGACTATGAAACCATGGCCAACTTTTTGCAGGAATCTTAGCATTCAACCAGGGTATTTGTTAAATCTTAACATGGTTTACCATGGTAGTTGAATGCAACCATGGTCTACCTTGACAAGACCATGGTAGCCCAAGGTAACCATGTATTATCGTGGTACCATTGCCAGTACCATGGTAATTTATGGTTACCATGGTCATCACTGAGATACCATGGTGACCATGGACTACCATTTTGATTGCACTATGTTACTTCATGGTAATTGAGAGCCGACCATGGTATTTCATGGTTTTCCATCAATTACCAGGCTACCATGGTATACCATGGGTGTTGTTTTGCCTGGTTAGTGGTCTGGTCAGAAATACCAGTTTTCGTTCATTCAGTTTTATGTTAGCAATTCCCATGCGAAGTAACGTTTCTATGTCTTCAGATATTGCCAATACTAGGGGTTTTGAAAGCTTTATACCTCCCCAACCTGCACCCCACCAGTACATCTATGATTAATCGAATAATCGCGCTTATGAGCTTATACCATGAAATATACCATGTGTCTGTCCATCAGTCGTCTATCCGTCAACCTTTCCTTTAAGCGACTTCTCAAGAACAATTAGACTGATTTCAATTATATTTGGCAAGAAGCATCCCTACGTCATAGAGATTCAAATATGTTCAATCGAAGCCGATTGGCCAATTTGGCCGGTAGCCAGCTTGGATTTTGACCGATTTTAGAAATGTCTTTAAAAATCTTCTCCGAAAACCACTTTGGGGATCGATACAAAGCTCATGAAGTATCATCTAGAGCAAGAGCTGAACCAAATTTGTTCAAGGGAAATTAATTGGCCAAATGGTTCAGCAGCCATCTTGGATGACATAGTTTTCATGAAAATGACCAGGTCCACTGAACGGATGGGGGCCAAAATTTGGTAGATATGATTAGGGATTAAGGTCCATTTAAATTTTGATCAAGGGAAGTTTATAGGTAAAAAAATGGCCGCTGTGGACCAATCCAAATGTAGTGTTTTTGGCGACCATTTTAGATTTTTTTTATTTGATGGGTTTTGAAGTCGGAATTATTTTTATGTGGTTTTTTGTGAATGCGGATCTCAAATTTGTCACTTTCGGAACTGTCGGATAAACGTTTTTGTGGCAATCTTGGATCATTTCCCGCCAAAGCCTATCATACTTGAAAGCAATGGGAAATTTAAGATGTCTTCTCGAGAACCACTGAGAGGATTCCAATTATATTTGGCAGGAACAATCTTAGGGTATAGAGATTCAGGTTTGTTCATACGAAGCCGATCAGCCAGTCAGCCAATTTGGTCGGCAGCCATGCAGTATTTTGGCCTGTTTTTAGAAATATCTCTGAAACTGCTTGGTGCGTCGATTCAAAACTCATCTCGGGGAAGAGCTGAACCAAGTTTGTTCAAGGGAACTTGATTGACCGAATAGTTGGTGGCCATCTTGGATGACCTAGTTTTCATGAAAATGGCTTCTCCAGAACCGCTGAACGGATCAGGCTGAAATTTTGGAGATCTATATGACTTGGGCCTAAACACAATTAAAGTTTGTCCATGGAAAGTTGATACGTCCAAAAAAAATGTCCACCATGATTTCAATCAGTCAAAATTTAGCATTTTTGGTGGGCATTTTGTACTTTCTGCAAATTTCTGAGCAAATCATAAAAAGCTTACTTATTACCGGGAACCACTGGGCCAATTTTAAGAAAGCTTCTTCACAAAAATTTAGTTGCTAAATTTTTCCACAGGTCATCTCGTTTTGTTTGTTTGTGCCAGTGGCCAATAATTCCATGTGAGTGGTATAGGTGCCTTGGGCCTCTCGTTTAAATCTAAAATGATCGCGATTATAAAAATTGCATAGTCATGCAAGCCTACTCGTTCGTGCGTGTGTGTGTGAGTGCGTGTGTGTGTGGGTTTATCTACCCGTAATAATATGGTTTTACATGCATACATTGTTAGCTCAGCTGGCCATTCTGGCCAGGTGAGCTTATGCCATGGCGACCGTCCGTCGTCCATCCGTATGTCTGCCCATCAACTTCTTCTTTAAATGACTACTTCTCAAGAACCACTGGGCTGATTTCAATTATATTAGGTAGGAACCATTCTTAGGGCATAGAGAGTCAAGTTTGTTCAATTTGGCCACCAGCCATCTTGGATTCTGGCCGATTTTTAGAAAAGTCCTTAAAAATCTCCGAAACCGCTAGAGGAATTGATTCAAAACTCATGAAACATCATCTAGGCCAAGAGCTAAGCCAAGTTTGTTCAAGAGAACATGATTTACCAAATGGTTCGGTGGCCATCTTGGATTACCTAGTTTTCATGAAAACGACTTCTAGAACCACTGAAGGGATCAGGCCAAAATTTGGGAGATATGTTTTAGGGACGAAGGGCCATTAAAGTTTGTGCAGGGGAAGTTGCTCCTTAAAAAACATGGCCAATCAGAATGTAGCATGTTTGGTGGCCATATTGGATTTTTTATTTGATGGATTTTGAGGCTAAAATTGGTTTTATATATGTTTTTCGGTATTCTGATTTCAAATTTGCTATTTTCAAAACTGTCAGATAAACCATTTGGTGGTCATCTTGAATCATTTTCCTGCCAACAGCTCCCATACTAAAGTAATGGGAAATTTAAAATGTCTGCTCGAGAACCACTGGACCGATTTCAAGTATATTTGATAGCAAACATCCTTAGCGAATATGGATACAAGTTTGTTCAAAGGTTGATGATTGGCCAATTTGGCCAATCCATCTTGGATTTTGGCCAACTTTCAGAAACGTCTTTAAAAATCTTCAAAATGCTTTGGGGATCGATGCACACCTCATGAAATATGATCCAGGGCAAGAGCTGAACCAAGTTAATTTTAGGGAAGTTGATTTGCCAAATGGCTTGGTGGCCATCTTGGATGACCTAGTTTTTGTGAAAATGACTTCTCCAGAACCGCTGAACGGATTGGGCCGAAATTTGGCAGATATGATTAGGGTGGAAATGCCATTAAAATTTGTCCATGGAAAGTTGATATCGCAAAAAAACATCCGCCATGAATCAATTAAAATATACCGTTTTGGGTGGACATCTTGTATTTTTTGCAAATTTCTGAGAAAAGACTTATTAACCTCTGGGCCAATTTAAATCAAACTTGGCTAAACTTTCTTCACAGAAATTTGATTGGTAAATTTTCCAGTAGTCATCTTGTTTTCTTCTGTTATGCCAGTGACCAATAATTCGAGTTGAGCGGTATAGGCTCCTTGGGTCTCTTGTTTAAATCTAAAATAATCCTGCAAGCCTACTTGTGCATCTGCGTGTGTTGATGCGGGTGTTTTGTGAATGTGTGCCTTTGTCTATCCATAATAGTCTGGTTTTACATGCATCTAAATGCCATTCATGACCATACATTGTATTCTTTGAGTTAATTTCACTGAAGTTGCTGCTGCCTTATGAGTGAAATTTCACTATGATATCAGGTACTTAGGACAGCACTATTGACTCTACTTTTCAAGTTCCAAAATGCATATTGTCTCTTGAGCTTTTTGCATAATTTTGTCATTCTATGTCACATTTTTATTATTATAATAAATCACAATGTACCATCAGTATTGACAAAGTAATCCCAGCTAGCCTATAAATCTTCCACAGACCTCTACTGTCTGACTCATATAGTCAATGATAGTGGCCAAGCTATATCATGAGTAAATGAGCCAAGGCAAATATTGGCAAATCTTCCATTTCTCTGATTTATTAGGCCCACTGTCTCCCTGAGAGTTCTGGACCTGTCATTGCCATACTACACTGAAAGTTCCAGTTTTGATAAAAGTCACTAGTAAAAGCACTTACTGGTGTACATATTGGGAATGGCATTACTGAAATGGGTTGCCAGTTCTTATGGATGCTATTGAGAAGTAATGAGATCAGATAATTAGACACTGACAATTTAGTGAGACAATGGTTAACAGCTGAACACATCCAGTGCATGTAATGTTGCAGTGCAGCTGTATCAGCTCCCTTGATATGATTCCTGAGTTTTGGGGGCAAATCAGATAATATAATGTACATAAGGAAGGAAGAATTATTCACTGCTTTGGTAGTATTAGTATCAAAGTGGCACTGACTCAGAGCTTAGAGCAGTCTTTTAGGAAATCTAGCAGTGTTGTTTCTATAAGCATAGTGAATGCGATTGTGAATATTGTTTTAGCATATTCATTGCTGCAATCATGTATTTTTATTCTGAAGAAAATATGAATGGTACGTATTTACTCTAAATTCTGCATTAGTAGTAGGTTATCCCTTCACACCCTGAAATCCCAGTCTCTCAGCGTAAGCTGCGTTACCCTGTATTCCTTTAACCCTGTAGCGCTCATATCAGCCAAAAATGGCTTCTGCAACGGTCTTGAGAAATGTCAATTTGCAGAACAAGAGATGAATATTTTTGAAAATTTGCCATTGGAATGACTGGCTCGATAACCGAGCCAGTCATTCCAGTGGCAAATTTTCAAAAATATTCTTCATTTGGTCTGCGAATTGACATTTTCTATAAGAAAAGTGAAATTTGCTCGAATCAATTTGAGTATTAAAGGGTTAAAAGCTCAAATTAGTTTATCAAAATATTTGCTCATTGAATGTCCATCTTCAGGCCAAGAGAAGACTTTGAAAATTCAACACTGAAATGACTAGCTCAGTTAACAAGCCTGAGCCATTCCAGCTGTTAGTTTTCAAAAATATTCTTCTCTTGGCCTTCAAATGGAAATTCCTCTGGAAACGCATCTGCTGGTTTTGGCTGGTTTCGCCATGAAAGGCTTAATCTTTACAGACAACAAACATCAAATTCTTTATTCATGAGATAATGAATAAAACTTCTGTTGAATATTTTTAAAAAAATTTGACTGAAACTGTTTCTGCCAGAGACCTCGCAATCAAATTATTTTAAGACATTCAGCAGCTTTCCTGTTTTAAGTTGTTTTGAAAATTGGATGCTGGAATTTAAAGGGTTAAAAGCAGCCATACAGATAAGCGGTTAAATATTTTGAAACTAATTTGATTCAAGTGAAATTTGTTACAACATATTTCATCAGGTACTTTCCTACATTCTAGAGTATTTGTCTCATCTGTTTTGTATAGTAAATACCTGGGACCATATTCACAAAGGGTACTTCAAAAAAATGTGTAAATATGGCATACTTTAAAAAACCCTTCTGTTATAAGAATTCACCTACATTAGATGAATATTTCCCCGCCTCTGCATGAATACGATGTGGTAGGGTCATCTAAATAGGAGTGGATAGTTAGACCTGTGCATATGTTAGGCACTTATCGTGAATACTGGCTCCATGTCACATTGGATTGTTCTTATGCAAAGTACTGCACATTTCTTGCTGGGTTTGAGATTGAGTGTTTGAGTATTTTCACCCCTCTCATATTATGGAGGTGTGATTATGTGTTTTCTCTCTGCCTTAGATCTGTCTATCATTACTGGTACCTTGTGAGTAAGTCAACAATTCAGTGGAAAAGAGTATATACATATATACACAGTACTTAGAAACACCATAGCCAAATATTCTAATTATGTGTATAGATCTATGATGTTTGTTGGGAATATTAGAAATATTTGTAAACAAGCTGCACACTGATAAGGACAATGGAGGAATCCAGTTTTAGCTATACCCCACCCATCTCTAGCTAAGCTTTACCTGTGTTGGGATCGATCAATCTCTACACTCCCTGAATCTCAATTTCCAGAAAACTATACAGGTAAGCTGCTGAATATTTTGAAACTAATAGGGCTGAGTGCTGTTGCCTATGGCAGCACCGAGTCAAATTAGTTTCAAAGTATTCAACAACACATCTATTAAGTAGTAAGGACAGACAATTCGTATAACCTGATCGACTATTAAGCCCTTAAGATGGACTAAATCGAGTCATTCATGACGTAATTGATTATGATGTCAGCTTACACATCACTAGTTGATTATGACGTCAGCCTGCACATTACTAGGTGATTTGACATCATATGATTGATGGATAAACTGGAATTCTCCATTGTGTCACAGTTATCTAGCTGATCCAGCCCTCCTGGGCAGCCTCACTGCAAGAGCTGTCTCTTCTCACTTAGTGTTGGTCTATCATAAGTTTAGGTCTTTAAAGCTGAACTGTCATGCTAAAATAAGCAATGTTTTAACCACTACCAGTAATGTAGTGCTATCAAAAAACTGATATCTGATCACTGGCTCTGAACAACTAGTTTATAACAAAATCAATAGCAATGCATTGATGGTTATTATTTCAATTGCACATGTATTAACCATTACCACTTTGATGTCAATGTTCTATCTGTTATTGTGTCAATATCAAAGAAACTGGGTGTACATTTTTCAACAATTTTAGTGGAACATGTTGCTGTCTACGACAACACCATCTCCCACTAAATTTGTTGAAAAATGAACACCAGTTCATCTTTTAATTTAATTTGAAAATTTAAAGTTTTGACACCAGAGTGGTAAGGGTTAATAGCGGGGTAGTATTATTCAGTCGCAAATGTGTTAATATAGTTAGAAATGTGACTATTAAGATGTGAGCTTTAGATTTACATCTGTGTATCCAAATATTATGGGTGGTTACTGGATACGTAATATCACATTGTTCTACATATAACTGGGTAAGGATAATCCCAAGTAAGGTATGGAGTGATGCCTATGGACTGCTTAAAGTACAGAATATTTACTAACCAGTGTTTCAAACACTGTTTTGTCAGACTAATGGTTTGTCAGACTATTGGGTTGTCAGACTATTTGCTTGTCAGACTAACAAGCTGTCTGACTAATGGGCTGGCAGACTAATGGGCTGATGGGCTGGCAGACTAATGGGCTGATGGGCTGGCAGACTAATGGGCTGATGGGCTGGCAGACTAATGGGTGGTCATTTGTCTGACTAATGGGCTGTTTGGACCATTGGGCTGTCAGATTATTGGGCCGTCGAGCTACTGTGCAGGGCAGACCCCATTTCAGTATATATCGTCTGTAACATTTTATGTTTAAAGATTTACCCCCCCCCTCCTAAAAAAAATTTTGTGGCAAGACTGCTCCGCAGTAGGTAGTCCCTATGTCCCTGATCTGGAGACCTGTGTTGATTAGAGCATGTATTTTATACAGCAGATGGCGCTACCTAGCTCAAGCTGTATTCTGTCAGGAATATTCATTAAAACGCAGAGCGATGCACCGTGCACAAAATATACATTAAAAAAACAACTACATTCTAAGACTGAAATATCAAACTAAGGAAATACTGCTGGAAAGTGAATAAACTACATATAGTAACTATCTGCATTGAGGCAGAAAGGTCGTGAAGATGGTATGTTTTTTCCTGTGTGCATACCTAGGTACAGCTTGAAAATCTTGTAGAATGAAACTCCTGTCAGCCGTAGCAGTTTGAGGGAGTATTCACCTTTCCAGTTTATCCATCCATCATATGATGTCATAATCAACTAAGTGACGTGTACTCATAATGTCATGAATGGTTCAATATAGTCCGTCTTTAACGTTTAATAGTGACACATTGTACGAATTGTATGTCTTTCATATATAATAAACAGCACCCAGTCAAAATTAGTTTCAAAATATTCAACGTCTTCCCTGTATAGTTTTCTTCAAATTGATAGTCAGGGAGTTCAGAGATCGATCTCAACACGAATGTGGTGTGGGTCGAGCTTAGCTAGAGATGGGCGGGGCATAGCTAAAACTGGAAGGGTCCATTGGATGAAACCTGACATGATGATTGTAGGTACTATCACCCACAGTACAAAGATGGGACTAATCTTGCACAATTTTGTATTGGTTATGCATGCCTTATTTGGAGGGGGGTGGGGGAGCAAAATACATAGAATTTTGAGACATACATATCTGTAAATCTTGTCGCGTTGCAACTCCTACAGTTTGAGAGCGACTTGGCTGGGTGATTATACATGTACGCTGCCTAAAGCTGTGTCTTAAATGTTAAGTCTTTACATCGATCATACATGACTTATTTGGAGAGGGGGTGGGGTGGCAAAATCATGGAATTCTAGTATTCTGTCACAAATATCTTGTCGCTGCAACGCCTACTCCAATTTGGGAGAGAATTGGATGAAACTTGACAGGGTGATTGTGCGTCACCCAGAGGGGTGATTGTACATCACCCAAAGATGTGCCTAATATTAAAGGGTTTTGCATCAGTCATGGTGCGTCACCCAGAGGGGTGATTGTACATCACCCAAAGATGTGCCTAATATTAAAGGGTTTTGCATCAGTCATGGTGCGTCACCCAGAGGGGTGATTGTACATCACCCAAAGATGTGCCTAATATTAAAGGGTTTTGTATCAGTCATGCCTGACTGATTTGCATTCACTCTTACTGTATGAATGGTATTTAGAAACACACATGTTGGGGATGTACTCATGCGTAATAACGTACACATGACAATAATGTGTATATTACCAATGACTTCATGTTGTTCTATAGTAGCGAGGTCCATAACATTGGTAGTCTAGATGGTATTATTGCAATGAATAATAAGATGGGTTCCAAAATACTACAGAGGGTGTTCCAAATATGATCAAAATGGCATACCAGCCGATGCATAGACTCACATCATTGATCCTGTACTATAGTGAGAGTATTTTGCCTCAGTCGATTGTTAATCCTTTAATGGTCCGGATTAGTCAAGAAAATCTCAATTTGTTGTTAGTGCATGTCCATTTGGATGCTAAGCGTAGACGAAGAGGATAATATTTTTTGAAAATTTATCATTTGACTGACTCACCCATGTCAAACTGTAGTCATGAGCTCAAAATTCTGCTTAAAGATGATAGATAGGTTTTTTGGTTTGCAAATGGGAATTTCGTAAAATCCTGCAGCAGCCATTTTGGTTAAACTATTATTATGTTTATAAGAATTTTCATGTCAATAACAGCTATTATGAGATATTAGTATATTGTTGGTGGCCATCCATCATCTGTAGTCCATCTCTGTCTTCCATCTGTAATGTCCCATCAACTTTTGATCTAAATTGCTACTCATTAAAGGCTTGGTGGATTTCAAACTAATTTGGCTGGAAGGAACCTATGGTGTCGGGTTTTCAGAACAGAATTTTGACTGGTCAGTCTTTACAGTGGTTATCCTGAATATTTTTAATGTTTCATTTAACTGTTTAATGGTCAAGTCCAGCCTTTGCGATGGTCTTGGGGAATGTCTATTTGGATAAGAGAAGACTATTTTGAAAATTTATGACTGGCTCAATAAGTGAACCACTCTTTTCATTGGTCAATTTTCAAGAATCGTCTTCTTAGCCAGCAAATGGGCATTCAATAAGCAACTATTTTGTATTTCTTAAACCTTAGCGCTCACACTGATGTCAATATTTTATCTTTTATGCCATCAATAGCAAAGAAAGTGGTGTTTATGTTTCAACAATTTTGGTGTACGATGTTGCCGTCTACGACAGCACCATCTTCCACCAAATTTGTTGAAAAATAAACATCAGTTCATCTTTTACCGGTACTTTAATTGGAAAATTTTGACATCAGAGTGGTAAGGGTTAACCAAATTTAGCCATTAAATGGTTAAAAGAGTTATATACAAAGATTTCTCCTGCCAATTTTCCAGGTGAACAACAGCTGTTCTGAAAATATGTTGTTCATATAAATTGTTCAGAACATATGTACACTGTGTTGCAGCATGTTCAACGAAGTTCTATGGCGGGTTGAAATAAAATTCTGCGTACCGGTAGCCTGTTTTTGTGTTATGACAATTGATGTGTAGGTAACCCACTTCTGTTTACATAACCTTTTTCAGCATACTTATATACAAAATATACAACATGTAGGGAGCCCAAAAATATGTTATATTAGACACATTTGTGTAACCTTTACACGAATGAAAAACAGTGTTACACAATTTCTATAGGCCTGTCAGGGAATTCAGAATCCTGCTGAAGTACTTTCTCTGATGGTTCATACAATAGAAATCTAAATAATATACATTATACATATTTCTATGGTTCATACCCAAACTGGTAGGGTTGCTCCCTCTTTCCCCCCCCCCCCAGATTTTCGAATCCAGCTACAATCATGCACTAACTACCATGCCCTCCTTAGTTTCCAACACTCAAAATTTGGCTTTGTACCCCCAAATCTTGCGAGTCTGCACAGACTATTACCTGTAAATGTAATGAAGACAGAAAACAGTTGAGGAATTCCCCTCAGTGAACATATGGCATGTATGGCATTACTAATTGCCAATTCTTGTCATTTTGGGCTGAAACATGTGTTGTTAGTACGCTTTTACATAAACAATGAAGGGGTGATGAGGTGGTCCTGTGTATAATGTATATACATACACATTTCACCGTGTCCATCTGTTAAGCTATAGCTATGCACCAGATCACTGTTTCAGCGACTCTGTAACTCATCTTTCCTTTCCTCCATTATTATGCATCTGTCCACCTTTCATGTATGTACATCTATTCAGAAAGACAACCATTTATTCATTCACCCATTTGTTCTTCCCTGAGTCCTAATGAGACACCTAGTCATCATTTCATCCACCTGTTTGTTCTTCTCTCACTCCTAATGAGACGCCTAGTGATCATTTCATCCATCCATGTTATGATGATTGAATTTACCATAGCCGAAGTTTCTGGTTTGTTCATAGTTCTATGGGCTTGAGTAGTCTGGTTACATTGCTTTTTAACCCTTACTACTCTGATGTCAATATTCTATCTTTTACCAAGTCAATATCAAAGAAACTGGTGTACATTTTTCAACAATTTTGGTGGAATATCCCCCACCAATTTTGTTGAAAAATGAACACCAGTTCATCTTTTAATTTAATTTGAAAATTTTAGGTTTTGACACCAGAGTGGTAAGGGTTAACCTTTTACTGGTCAAGCCGGGCAAAACCGCACTCGCCAGTGGTCTTGGACAATGTCTATTTGCAGGTCAAGAGAACACCTATTTTGAAAATTTACCAGTTGAATGGCTGACCCGTTAACCGAACCAGTCATTTCAGTTGTCAATTTTCTAAAAATAGTTTTCTCTACCTGCAAATGAACATGAAAAGACTAAGCAAAACTCTTACTTTTCTTGATCAATCTTGACCATTGACAGGTTAACAAGTAATATTGTACTATGGTGCTATAGATTCACGGTTAAAGTGCTGTAGGTAACTCTCAGAAATGTAAAATATTTGACAGACGGATGGATGATGGACAGACAAACAAGTTGGTACTCACAACTAAAGATCTATAGGGAATCTATTTTGAAATACACATGCAAAATCTAATACATTGTATTATAGGCAATATGAAGTTATATTTTAAACATCAAACATGTCTCTGGTATATCAATGAATATCTTGCGATACTAGAAATATATCAATGAACTGAAAGCGGCTATAATATCTTTATCACTGATGGCATTTGGAACTCTGTTATTTTGATAGCAAATTTATTCCCGGAATTCAATGATATTTGGAATGTTACATTTTTGTGGTGTTTATAGGAAGGAGTTTTTCTCATTAATGATGTCTGATTGCTAACCCGTTACCACTCAGGTCAGCCAGAAAGCATTCTGCATTGGGCTTGAGAAATGTCCATTTGCAGATCGACAAGAGATTATTTTTTGAAAATTTACCACTGTTAACTGAGCCAGTCATTCCAGCGGTAAACTTTCAGAAATAATCTCTTGGTCTGCAAATGGACATTTTCTCTGAGAAAATGGAGATTTTCTTTAATAAATTTGAGGGTTAAAATGGTTACCATGTTCATGAATATATAAGTTATATAAATAGCGTGTATAGTATGACTACCAGACACCAATATTTACTGCTTATAGACAAATCATTTCAATCCTGACCATCCGGAGTACCTATATCTCATTGTAACCCTACAAGAAATTTGTTGGCATTTTGAGAAAATAATTACATAGGAACCAGTACCTTCAAGACAAATTGATTTCACAATATTCAGACATGCAGAATATTTCTCATTTCTGCCAATGATCATTTATGATCCGTAGGTTTGAAAGGGTTGTAAGATATGAAAGTCTGTAGTTTATTTTTCACTTCTTATATATTCTGAGATACCATTAACTAATATTAGACATTCTAGGACATTGATCTTGGCTTATATGATCCCCGATCCACCCACCCCCACCCCATGTGCCAACCCCATCAAAATATGTGTGGTTTATATGGGATTTGCTCTTTCAGTGTGTGTGTCTCTGAGATTCAATCTGTGCATTCAGCTCCAAGCATCCATTTACTCAAGATAGCTCTTGAAAGTTCTAATGAAGGTTCATTTGTACCAAACTTGCCGTGGGCCCTGTTTTTATGGAATAATTAAGTTTTTGGGATTAGTTCATGTAATTGTGCGGTGGACTAGTGGTGTTTGTATAAATTGTAAGTGTAAACTAGAGATTATTGGTTGACAGGATTGGATAATGAATGCATATGTACTCCATTAGCTAGCACTAGATGCATGTTGTTTATATGAGTATGTAGTCATTATAATACCAGAGATATTGGCACATGGTGATTAACAGCTGTAAAACTACATGCATACTGTAGATTGGTTCAATAAGTATTTAGTACTTCAGATTGGATACTTTCAGTGCATGTCAGCCTTAAGTAGATTAACCCTTCTGCTGTGGTCCTGCGAAATGTCCATTTGCATATCAAGAAAAGACTGTTTTTGAAAATTTACCACTGGAATGACTGGCTCGATAAGCGAGCCAGTCATTCCAGTGATAAATTTTCAAAAATAGTGTTCTTGGTCTGCAAATGAATATTTTGTATTAGAAAAATTGAAATTTTCTTTAAAAAGTTGAGGATTTTAAAAGGTTTAAGTTAGGTGCAGCCCTACATCCTTCCTGAATGTGAAAACCCACTTGAGCATTTAACCATTGATGTTATCACATACAACAACATCAAAAGATCAATCTTTATTCCTTTGAAGAAAGGCTGGTACACATTTTGAAAACAATCTTCCTGAAATCTGGTGATATCCAAGACAGTGACAGGTTTCAACAACATTGTTTCCATATAATGAATATCTGCTATATTATGGGGAGGGATGTTTTTATTCTGGTATTTCTGCAGTGTATGGTTAAAGCATTAGAAGTTCTCTGTTTCATAAACTCAAGAAGACCACCAATTTGCAGTACTTTAACCCACTCTCATTCCATACTCCTTGACACATGACTTTAGGGGACATAAGTTAGGCAATAAGTATGAAGAATGAAGAATACTTTGATAGCAAAATTTTATGGAAAGACAGTGTAATACGCTTATAATTTGGTGAACAACCGCCAGTCATGTTTTTCTCAAAATGGTTTTGAGTAAGGTGATTATTTACTGAGAATAGTGAACATTTAGTCATTTAGTTTTCCATGAGTTAATCTCTCATGCTCGCTCATAGCAATTAGCACTCAGTGATAGATGGGGATGAATGTTATGATATTAGCATGTATTGAGTGTGCTGCAGGATTCGCATCTCCTGTAACTCAGGCAGCTTTCCTATGATAAGTGGTGTTCATTTTGAGTGTTATGTTGCGGAAAACTAACAGTGCTTCAAAATTTGCAACATTACACAATTTTAACCAGCTCTTGTAATGAAGCAGGACAGGTCGTCGTCTGACCATTAATCCATAAACGTTAATTTATATACCACCCTGTAATCAGGAGTCCTATTATTCCCTCTTCTCCCCTTCCTCTTGTTTTCTACCTAATCTGATAATGATCTACATGGTTGTTTGTATGAGAGTCTGCAGCAACAAGGGATTGATTGAGAACAAGCCTGTTACAAATGTTATTCTTATTTATCATATAAACAAGCCTTCTAGCCCGTTTCATATATTTCGATATGAGCACACGTGCCATATTCAACGGAGTATTTTCATTGGCTGCTGGGTGGGCAACACATTTAAATCGTCCAATTAAAACATTGATTGATGTGAGCGTGATGCGTAGGGATTACTCGTCAGTATTGTTTTACTACGATTTGTCATTCATGAAACGTCATCGCAAAATGTCATCGTTTGACAGTTTATCAGTCGGCAGCGAAGTAATGATTGATGGCCGTGGCTATAATTTTCAATGACCAGTTAAAATACTATTTAACGGCTGACATCGCCAGATTTTGTGTTTGTCACTATATTTTGCTGCGCATTCAGTATCTGTTATCAAGTAGTGGTGCATCACAGCGGCGGTATCGATTTCACGAAAATCAACAATGAGAAATCAGATAAAAGTCACATCAGCAACTATTGACAAATATTTCAAAATTACAGTTTATATGATAAATACAATCTCAAACTCGGTCACTTCATATCACTATTATGAACCTCGTTGAAAATTATTAATTTTTCACTCGCTAAAGCTCGTGCAAATTGATAATTTTCAACTCGATCCATAATAGTGACATGAAAAGTGATCTCATTCCAGATTCTCTATATATTAGTTTGGAGATTTTCCGCAGTATTAGTCATTGGAAAATATTATGCTTTTAACATGCTTTGCCATAAGCTGAAATGTTCTCTTCCAATAATCATGATGACCGCTGCTATTCTTTTTAACCCTTTCACCGATGAATTCCTTATATCTCACTTTCAAGAACCATACAGGAGAACTGTTTGAATATTTTGAAATTAATTTAACTGGAAGATGTTACTGCCTTAGGCAGCAATGTCTTACATTCAAATTAATTTTAAAATGTTCAACAGAATAAGTTTAATATCATAAAGAATTTACTTCTTAAGGGATTTTTCAGTGAAAGGGTTAAGAGTGATGTTGATGATACCGCTAGCGTTTACCAACGACATTATGAAACATTATGAAACAAGAGGCCCAAGGGTCCTGTATCGCTTACATGGAATTATTGGCTGCTGGCACAACTAAACAAAATGAGATGACCACTGGAAAAATTGATCAATCTAACTTTTGTGAAGTTTAGTCAGGTTTTATTAAAATTCACCCGGTGGTTAATAAGTAGTCTTTTTTGTTTTTCTAAGAAATTTTTAGAAAATCCAAGATGGCCACCAAACACACTAAACTTTGATTGATCTACGTAGCCATGTTTTTTTACATATCAGCTTCCCTTGAACAAACTTTAATGGCTCTCAGTCCGTAATCATATCAGATTTTGTCCTGATCCATTCAGCCGGGTTTTTTTATGTATCAGTTTTCCATAGACAAACCTTAGTGCCCCTTAGTCCCTAATTATTTATCCCAAAGTTCAGCCTAATCTGTTTAGTGGTACTGGAGAAGTTGTTTTCACGAAAACTAGGTCATCCAAGGTGGCCGCCAAAGCATTTGGCCAATCAAGTTCCCTTGAACAAACTGGGTTCAACTCTTGCCCTAGATGATCCGCAAAGCGATTTCGGAGAAGATCTCTCAAGAGATTTCTAAGAATCGGCCAATATCATCAGGTTTCTGTGTGCCATATTATTTTAACCCTGTAACACTCAAAACGGCCAAAAACGGCTTCTGGAGTGGTCTTGAGAAATGCTCATTTGTAGACCAAGAGAAGACTATTTTTGAAAATTTATCGCTGGATATGACTGGCTCGATAACCGAGCCAGTCATTCCAGCGATAAATTTTCAATAATAGTCTTGGTCTGCAAATCAACAATTTGTATGAAAGAATTAAAATTTTCTTCAATAAATTTGTGTGTTAAAGGGTTAATGTTGTGCTATTTATGATATTGGTTTATAGATGTTTTCAAAATGATGGTATGTGCAGTCGTTTTACCTCTCTTTATGATAAATAGAAAAGCTTCATTATACCACGATATTCTTGGTATTTATGTTTGCAAATTATATTTACATTCCAATAAAAATAACAATTCTTTAAATACCTTCTATTTTCTGAAGATGTTGTATGCACCTGTTTAAACAAGTCACAAACCCTACATTTTGAACACAACTTGACTGATAGCTGTTGCTTCCTTAAATAGCAATGACTTTCAGTCATATTGTTTTCAAAATTTTCAATATGATTTGAGCATTAGTAACTATAGTTTATGATAATCAGGATATAGAGGGTTAGATCCTAGATATACATTAATTATCAGAATAAATTATCTTCAATCTAATCGATTTCAAGTGACTAACTGACGCCTTTAATCATAAAATTTGTTCAAGAAAATTTAGCTGTTCTCATAGGAGATGATTGTTTTTGAAAATTTATCACTGGAATGACTGGCTCGGTTATCGAGCCAGTCATTCCAGTGGTAAGATTTCAAAAATAGTCTTGTCCTGGCATGAAAATAGGCATTTAAATTGTCAAGAACAGTTCAGAGTTCGTTTTTGGCCACCTTGAGTGTTATAGGGTTAATAAGGAGTGAGCAAAAGTGGTCTCTAATTACAGGTGGTCACTTAATACAATGTGCCAATATTAACTGTCTGCCTGCAGAATTATCGCAGACAACATTTTCCAGGGGTTTTAAATGTGGACCTACTAAATATTTCTAAAACAATTTCACTGAAAGTTGTTGATGACTAAGCCACCAAAAACTTTCAGTCAAATTTTTCTCAAAATATGCAGCAAGTCAAAAAAGAGTTTGCTCATTATAATTATTGGCTGCTAGCTTGCAGTAGACTTACAGTTAAGTGCATTTTCATGCAACAAGATTGCGGGTGTTTATGGCCAAATGATCTGTCAACCACCTCTTAAGCAACCACTGCGTTTTGTATCTGCCCACAAGTGGTTTGCACTGTAGGCATTTGACAATTTCAGGTATATGTTATTGAGAGACAAATGACCTAGTTTATGAGATGGTATTAATCGATGTAAATAATAGTATGCATAGCTTAATAAAAGGGGGAAGTCAGGCATGAAATGAAGGAAGTTTGACATCTTTAGACATATACATGTATGTTAGTTTAATCACAGGAAAGAGCCGCCATTTTGTGTAGGTATTTCATGTGACTATGGTTCACTTTAGGTTGCATACTTTATGCACTGTGATGTAGTCACTTATCTGTTTATATCCGAGTTTAGCTGCACACATTGCCTGTCAAGGATTTTACTGTTCTTGGTAAGATTATATAAATGTTGTTTTAGAGTATATACCTAGGTATAGATGTTACCTTAATTGTGAATTAATCCAGTCGCCCTCACAGACCTGAAATGACAAATTGTTTATGATTTAGCGAATATTTTGAAACTAATTTGACTTGGAACTGGTGCAGTCAAATGAGTCAAGTTATTCAATAGATTCCCTGTATACAGTAGCTGTCTTAAAACTGAGACATTGAAATTTAAAGGGTTAAAGGATTACTGTTATTAATGTAATTGTCTCATGCTTTTCTTCATGGCTAGGGGGGGGGGGGGGGGGGTGGGGGGTGGCGTTCCTCTAAAATAAGGAATATGATTTTGACAAGTCATACATTTTGGCATTAAGTCTGACAGCTGCAAGCCACCTGGCAGTAATTTCAATGGGCAATAACTTTGCACCTGCTGAATATTTTGAAAACAATTTGACTGAATGTTGACTAACTGGCCACTGCTTGAACAATGACGCTGCCATTGAATAGCAGTTGAGAAAAGATTCTGCCTGCTGAGGAAGTTCTGCTGGCATTTGGTAAAGGTATTTTTGATTAGTTGGCTGATGGTTGTCAGTCATGTTAGATGTCTAGCTATTATTTCAGTGTCAGCGCGTCCTGGCATTAAGGGGAGATATCTACCTGTTGTACTCCTGAAATCCCAGGTACTGTCGGTGTTCAGTATATATGCCATCAAATTTGGACACTTCTGTTTTTAACCTAAAAATCGGATGCGATTTTGTTTAGGATCGAGGATAAGATCGAGAATTGAGTAATATTTCCATAAAATAGAAGAGGGACAAAATTAAAATGTGTTTATTATATATGGACTCCTTTGGGTGTTGAAAATTATTAATTTCTCAGTATGTGTTAATTTGTAACATTGTGTCCCGTAAACTCATTAAGAACAGGTATTTCCACAGAATTCTGAGTCTCGTCTTTCTACATTTATCAATGACTTTGATTTTGAGCCTTTGACCTGTCATCTTCAAATCCGGAGGACTCAATGGCACACCAAATGCAACCGTTACGTCAAGTTTGTTGAAGATTCCATTAGACAAACTTGAGTTATCATGCCACATCCATATTTTACTTTAGTATGACACTGTAACTCTCAAGTTTCCATGGGCCAGATCAATCTACGATCACTCATTATTGCATACGAACAGACATATTACTGTTACACTCAATTATGTACTCTCGTGAGGCTAATAAATGTGCTTAGTGCCCGTATCTTATCCTTTGTTTTATTCATCCGCTTCAGACTTATAAATTATGGAACCAAGTATTTAGTTTCCCCAGAGCATTTCTGTTTAGCTGATTCTGAAAACATTGAACGAAAATCACACAATTTAATTCCATCAAAATTACAACGTAATCCCTGATTGAACCAAGTAATACGTTTCTGATGGGGAGGCCCTCAGGCCCCCATGCTTATGGCCTGGGAAGCCCACCCACCACTCTGATTACCCCATAATGTTAAATTGGTTCAGGCCCTCTTGAATACAAGGCTATTCTGAGAGTGCACTGAATGCACCTGCTAAGCACATGGTATAAGCAGAATACAATAATTAACCCAAGCCAATGCATTTATATGTACATAATGGTGATGTCGATGCGTAAATCATCTTATGGTTTAACTCTTGAAGATTTGGAGAACAGTTTGACTGAAAGTCATTAGTGCTATGAACTTCAGTCAAATTGTTTTGAAAATCTTCAGCTGGTATAATTCTTGTTTAACAGCCTTGAATTCAATGTTTTGCGCAATGTGAATGAATGTGTTAATGCCTGTTTATATCCTGCTAGTCATGTTCTGTCTTCTTCACCCATCTTTCTTAGATTACCAGAAAATGCTCCAACTTTAGTTGAACCCCACTACCTCAGTCGTAAGCATCACCCCATATGCCTGCTTAGACACGGACAAGCTCATCTATGCTTGCTTAGCCGCTAGATATAATTCCTTCTCAGTAGGCATGCCACCTACAAGTGTATGACCTGAATCTAAGTTTGTCTGGTCACCTGATAAAAATAACATGTCTTTTAAACCCTGGTGTTCAGAATGTAAAGTCAGTGTGAGGATACCACAGTAAGGAGTATTATGTTTCCTAAGTGTGTTTATACCAGAAGTGCAACTGAGATCTTCATTGTCAGGTGTATACAGTGTTCTGAGAGCCAGTGCTAGGTATTAATAATGAGTTGTAATTAATCCTTATCTTCACTTACATGTTATATATGATATATACTACTGTGCTCATTATTGCTCAATAACTTTCAGTTAAATTATTCCAAAAATATTCAGCCAGTTTTATCTGTAAACCAGCAATTCTGAATATTATTGTTGTGAAGGAAATGTTTAACCCTTTAACGCTCTTGTCAGCCAAAAACAGCATCTTTAGCGGTCTTGCGAAATGGCCATTTGCAGACCAAGAGAAGACTATTTTGAAAATTTACCACTGGAATGACTGGCTTGATAACCAAGCCAGTCATTCCAGTGGTAAATTTTCAAAAATAGTCTCCTCTTGGTCGCAAATGGAGATTTTCTATGAGAAAATTAGAATTTTCTTGAACAAATTCGAGGGTTAGAGGGTTAATGAGCTTGCAGACCAGATAGGACAAATTATTTATAAAGTAAGAAATGTTGTGTTGATTGAATACCTTGAAGGTAATTTAGTTAACTGGAAGGCAAGTTGAAGAGCATAACAATAGCTTCTAGTTAGTGAGCGTTACATATATTCATTAGTTTACCTGTTCAGTAATGGCTTTAACCCTTTACCAGTCAAGATTTTTCAAGAAAATTTACGTTTTTGCATCTAAAGTGACTGTCCATTTTCACATCAAGAGTATATTTACCACCCTGATACTCTATGATATTTCCCAAATATCGACCTAGCTTCAATAAGACTTGGAATTAAAAAAAACTGCCCCCACTGGGCAAGTTACTCAACTGACAGTCCAGCGGATGTGCGGCCCAAACTCGCGCATGGGCGGGGCGGTCTCTTTCTCTTCTCAAATTATTGACCTGCCATTGCAACACGTTTTCTAGTTTTGCTTTTGCTTTTGAATCTTTTTGAAGCTTTAAGTTGTTCTGCAACTTGATTTTGACTTGCTATATTATGTCTGACGCAGCCAAGTCGCCGTAGGATGCTCCCAGTCCTAGCCATCAGGTGTACTTTAGTATATTTATTGATAACAAATTTGCGTGTTGACTCAGATGATATTTCCGGGAGTCGCGCTAACTCGTGGATACGTCTATATTAGGCTAGCTCATTTTGGGGGAGGCCTATATATTAGCTAACGCATGTTGTGCTTTGTATTTTCAGACACATTTAGCTGATTTCTGACAGTATCCTTTATTTGAACAATATTTTATACTTGTTTTTCTGGACTGTAAAAGAAGCTTGGCAGCCCACGGATGCTGCTACTACCCCCTGTAGTAGTATTTATTATGAGTTTGCAGAGGGAATTATTACCATAAGAAATAATTTTTCCGCATTCTCCCTCCCCCACCACAGGGTTTGGATTCAGCATCAGGTATTCCTGTTGTTGTTCATCAGACTTCACTCGTTCTTCAGGAGTTGTCTTCTGAGGTTTAGTATGAAGAGAGAAAATTTTCAGTCATTTTATTTCAAAAAAATATTTGAAAATTTTATGACTGAGTGTTGTGTCATCTGTTTTGATGGTTTGCATAGGTTCATTGTGTTTATAAAGTTCAACTACTAATGAATCTTTGAGTGTGGAGTCAAGCATTCACCTCTCAAGTATTCAAGTTCAAATTCTTATTGGTCCTATGTAATTCATGTAGGAGAATAAGAAGGTTTTAGGATTTGTTTACTTTTAGTCAGGCCCATAGTGTTTTTCTATGGTACTGACTTATAGTTTCATCTAGTGGTCTAAATTTTCCTTAAGGAATTTATTAGCCTTCTGCAATTGGTTTTTTGACACGTCATAACTAAAAACTAATTGTTTCCGTTTGTGTCATTTCAGAGGGTCATTGAAAACAAATGCCCTTCCTGCCACCATTTCATGAAGGCCCGCTACTTCCCTCATGACTGCACTAGGTGCATTACATGCGGGCCCTAAAGGACCGAGCAGCGGATGAGAAAAGGCGACTTGACAAAGATTCATGTGGTAAGAAGAGGAAGGCATCCGTGTTGAGACGATGGGAGAAATTGCCTTGCCCGTGGACCCGGGAGCGAAAGCCATGGCCTCGGACATTCGCTTATTGAACGTTCTAGAGCAGCCTAAGGCTAAGGGTGTCAGCACTTCACGCGACCCCTCATGCCCAGGCCGAGTTTGATCCCTTTTCAAGCTTGGCGTCTAATCTTTGTCCCACGATCAAACTTGCGCTCCTGTGGGAATAGATCCTTCAGTGTTGTTGCCCCTAAACTACGGAATAAACTGCCTCTTGCTATTAGAACATGCAAATCAATAGAAAATTTCAAGAAAACTCTAAAGTCTCACCTATTCACAAGTGCCTATGAAAATTAGTTTATCGAGATATGGCGCTATATAAATGCTGTATTATTTATTTATTTAAATTTGTCTTTCTGGGCAGAAAGAAGGACACTGTTATGGCCTACCGATGAGCCGATAGGCATGGTGACCTTTTCCATGGAACTACTTCTTCGGGAGCAGGTTTCACAGCTCAACACTAGGCCAGCTAGGAGCCGATGGCTGTCCGTACCATATCCCTCGGCTTGCCGAGAGTTACCGTGGGAAGGCCCGGACTATGACATCATGCATTTAGCCCCCGCCCCCCCCCCCCATGACGCCGTAGATCTGGCTCCTGGAGTAGCCATGGCGCAAGCCATGCTGGCCCTTGCGGGTCTGTATGGCTTCCTTGGCTTTCCAGGAGTATCTCCAGCTCCAGCTGTTACCCCACCAGTGAATGTTGTTGACATTCACAGGTGGTCACCGAGGAGGACTGGCTGGATGCTTGTCAGTGGCTGATGAACATCAAGCCACAACTCCAGGTTGATCCACCAGCTTCCCAGCGGGACCAGCGCCCGTGGTTGAGAGGGAAACCGGTGACGAGCACCATGCCATCTCTGCCGTATGCGGTGCATATCATGGATATGTTCGCTGCGGCAGAGACGCCCATTCAGCCGAATGGATGCCGTGCAAAGGCCCCTCGTGAGGTGGAACGGTGCTGCCGTACCAGTTCTGATCTGTGTCAGAAGTACAGCGTCGTCCCAAAGCCTTGCACGGATGACCGTGCGGCTCTGGGCGAAGACACGCGGCCTGGGTCCTAGTCTGACATGAGACCGTTGAACGCTAGCACCCTGAGCAATGCAAATTCTGCGCTGTGGGACACGGAGGAAAGTACGAGAGGAGACATCTCGGCCCTCACGCACGTTTCCCAGCTGCTACAGGGGGTAGTAGCAGCATCCGTAGGCTGTCAAGCTTCTTTTACAGTCCAGAAAACCATCCAGATGGCTTTAACCTGGCTCTGGACTGTATGACGAGATCTGTAACCAGGAGTTTACGGGCGAGGTGCACATTTGCCTCTCGCAGGACCTGTACGCTCGGTTTCTTGGGACGCCAATGGCAGGTCCAGGGTTATTTGGAAGTGAAGGATGCTTGCACCTCCAACAAACCGTGAACCTGGTGAATAAACAGAGGGCGCTGCGAGAGCAGTTTGAAGTTCTCTGCAGGGAGCGTGTTCGAGTAGCGCCCCCTTGCCTTCCACCCTCAGCAGATGTGGTGGTGGCCCTGTCAGAGGCCAACCACCTACGCAGCGTCGGCCACGGCCATGCCATCGTAAGCCAGCTAGGTGGGGTAGCGCAGGCTCCTCCAGCACAACCCGCCAAGCAACCCGCATACCGAGGTGCACGCGGCACTGCCAGAGGAGCGTGGGGTTCTGGTCATGGGAACCGAGCCTGATGGGCCCGGCACCCACAAGGGTCATACCAGTGCTGCCAGGACAGCCACCAGAGACAGGGCTTCTTGCACTATTCGGGTCCACCTAAATCCTTAGGTGCACCCGTGGGAGGCCATCTGGCCTGCCACATACAAGAGTGGGAGCGGATTACTCAGGACCGCTCAGTCTTGCGATGGCTTTCAGTCAGTTACCATCCCGATTGGATATCAAGCCAGCCATCATGCCTGTCTCCGGTTCCGATCTGGACTCAAAATCCACGAGATAAGTATATGTTGGTAAGTATACTCTTGATGTGAAATAAACGAAATCATGGATTTCTTTTTTCACGAGAGTTGATACTTACCACCCTGATACGATCCCGGCCTTTCCGTCCCACAGAGGCTCGGTCTATCAGCGTTTTATGTTGCAATTATGTCAGCCAATAATTTGGAATAGAAAGAGACAGCTCCGCCCATGCGCGAGTTTGGGCCGCACATCCGCTGGACTGTCAGTTGAGTAATCTGCCCAGTGGGGGCGGTTTCTTTTTAATTCTGAGTCTTATTGAAGCTAGGTCGATATTTGGGAAATATCATAGAGTATCAGGGTGGTAAGTATCAACTCTCTCATGAAAAAAGATATCTGTGATTTCGTTTATTGCATAGCAAGAGAAAAATATGTGCACGTATTACCAATGGAATGAGTAATATTTTAAAAATTTGTCTCCGTGCTCTGCAAATTGAAATTTAGGCCCACTATATAATCCTGCTTGGCTGTCCTGACAATGAATGGGTTAAAATAGCAGCACAGTTAGCGGTGTCAGAGATGGTTAACACATTGCTGGTCACGCTGGCCAAAACTAGCCGCTGAAGTGGTCTTGCGGAATGGGTATTTGCAGGGCAAGAGAAGACTATCTTTCAAAATTTAGCACTAGAATGACTGGCTCAGTAACCAAGCCAGTCATTCCAGTGGTAAATTTTCAAAAATAGTCTTCTTGCCCTGCAAATAGACATTCAAAAGTGAAATATTTAGATTTTCTCGACCAAATTTGACCATTAAAGTGTTAAACAAGCGATTATAGACAGGAACTGATTACAAAGAAACTCATTTCAAAATATTCAACTGACAATATAAGGTGTTCAGTCCAGGTCACAAACCTGGTCTGAGTATTTGCGATAGTTTCTGGCCTTAATTGCTTTGCTTCCAGCTAATTAATGCATTGTGTATACGTTTTGTTTCAAGTGAAGTATAATGAATCGATGCAAGAGTTTTGAGGAGATTGGTTGAGGAGTTAATTCCTCTTATGTGGACTTAACCCTTTAATGGTCAAGACCGCCAAAAATGGACTACGTAGTGGTCTTGAGGAATGTCAATCCAAGAGAATATGATTTTAGAAAATTTACCAATGGAATGACTGGCTCGGTAACCAAGCCAGTCATTCCAGTGGTAAATTTTCAAAAATAGTCTCAGCTAATAGACACTAGCTAAGAAAAAACTGGATTTTCGTGACCATTTTTATGGTCAAGCCGGTAAAAAAACAGCACCTGTAGTGGTCTTGAGAAATGTGTATTGGCACGACAACAGAAAGTTATTTTTGTAAATTTTATTGTAAAAATTATAATTTTCTTGAAAAGTCTTGACCATTAAAGGGTTAATTCTTCTTCTTTTCGTTCGCTGATCATACCGCCAGTCCTGTAAGTGACTATCGACATGATCATAAGCGTTAAGTGCGTGGATCCATGGTTTATTAGAGTGCGCCGTGCGGCCTGGAACCTCCGTCTTCAGTACGAGGTTTCTGTCAGGGTTACCTCGCCCTTACCTCCTTTAGTCGCCTCTTACGACACGCAGAGGATACGGAAGGTGTATTCTAAGCCCCACCTACAGGGCAGAGGGTTAATTGATATAAGTAGAATTGTGAGTGCTTTGAGGTGCTGTTGACACAAGAGGGGTTAAGAATGTCCAACATATCAGACGGGTGCATGTATGTGTGTGTGTTTGTAAACTATTTGTTTGAGCATGTGTGCGTGTGCAGGCGCGTGTGCGAACGTCTAAGATATTGGAATACTAGAAATGTTGAACTCAAATTTGATACAAGTGTTTCCGCTAAGTATATAGCATGCACTTTCATTTCAATGAACAGGGGTACTGTACATCACTTGAGATCTGTCAGTACCAGATCTCAATCTCTTCTACTTGTTGATAATACAGGTAGATTTTTTGGCACCTTTCTTGGTTCAATCATAAGGCGTGTCTCAGGTAAATTGTTTTCCTTCATGGAATATTAGCTTTAGAATTATATTAGCAGCATATTTAAGTAAAAGTAATGCACAGGTGCAGAATGATCCCGCATGTGGGCTAGACTCGCAGTGACAGGTGTTAAATTAGACGTCCTAATTCTCTGGCATCAGTCCAATATCGGCTAACATTACTAATATATACAGTGAGCATATTCAACTGTTCAAATTCCATTGTTGCCAGATCTGATTTATATAGATCGAGTGAGTATTCTTTATGTTTCCTGTGTAGGAATTGAACAGCTTTATACTGTACAATTCACTTTTTATACCCGATTTTCCACAATGCCACATATAGTAGGGTTCACTCAGTCTAAATATTTTCTTTCATTCCAAATTTTGGGGCATTTGCTAAACTATATATGTTTGGAAAACATTTAGTGTGGCAATTCCAAAAAACAATCTGCATTTTCACCAAGGCCTTCATGGTGGCCATTTTGGATTTCAAAATGGCTGCCAGCCGAATCCTCCAAAACCCGATATGTCTGCTACATGGATTGATCAATCAGGTTGGTCAAACTAAGCAGATCAATAGATGAATCCAATCTGTCACTCAAGTATATGACATCTTAGTCAATTATGCCACATGTACGCTGATGTCACAATCAAGTATGTAATGAATGATGAAGCTAAATCTGTCATGAACTTTTAGAAGTCTGTCAGTTGTATGAATTGTATGTCTTTACTATTTTAATAAACATTCTGTTGATTGTTTTGAAATTAATTTGGCTGGGAGCTGTTGCTGCCATATCAACAACAGCACCCAGAGGCAACAACAGCACCCAGTCAAATTAGTTTGAAAACATTCAACAGCTTTATAGTTTTTTGCAAATTGACATGCAGGGAGTTTAGGATATGGTCGATTCCAACACGGGCACAGCATGGGCTGAGCTTAGCTAGAGATGGGTGTGGCATGACCATATGTGGATTCACCCATTGGTTGATTTGCTCAGCAGTCACCTTGGATTCTGTGCTATTTTCTGAAACACATCAAAGATATTCTTCTCTGAACCTCTTGGCTGATTGATCTGAACCTCGAGAAACACAATATATGGCCAGAGTTGAACAAACCTTGTTCAGAGAATCTTAAGGTCAGTTTGTCTGGTGGCCATCTTGAATCATCTGGTTTCCCAACAAATTTTGAAAATATGATTAGGGTCTAAGGGCCATTTAAATTTGGTCAAGGGAAGTTGATTCTCAACTTTTAGCTTTTGCTTATAAGCAGCAGACACTTGCAATCAAATTAATTTCAAAATATATATGTCTATTGGAGTTAACTTGTGGTGAAGAAATCTGTTCAAGTGGACAATCATTCAAAATCAGTATGCCTGCTAGCCACTGGTGCCATCTTGACAAGTTTCTGTACTAAATCTGACACAGTTTGATGAAGTGGTCTCGTATTTTATAGCCGCATTGGAGTATATATATGGGTTCGAAACCAATTGAAATTGTCAATGATTCAAAAACTAATATATGGCTGTCGTTCACTGTCATCCATTTGGAAAAAGCTGTATAGAAATAATAATCAGGCCACTAAGGTGTATATAGTAGATCAATTTGAACATTTTACATCGTGTTGGCCGATTTATCCTTTAATGCTCAAGTAGGATAAAATGAAGCAGTCATATTTTATGGGTAAATTTTCAAAAATTATCTTCTCCAAGACCTGCAAATCAACATTCACTTCTAACGAAAAAATTCCAATTCTCTTGCCAATTAAATGATTTATGCAGGGTTTGCAGATATACAATGTACATGTGGTCACATGACACAGCAGTACATAGTAATGTAAAATACATTGCTTACGCACTACAGGTACATGTATTTCAATTACCCTAGTTAAAGGAGTTATATAAATATTTCATCACTAGTTTAATGTTTGGTGTGCTATATAATTGGCATGATTTCCAACCTCTATGCTGGGTGAAATACATTGACCTCATGAATCATCAGGGATCCTCAGTATTGGGTTACATAACATCCTCAGTAATTACACTGCCACATCAGCGAATCAACAAATCAGGTAAAACTGACATGCTAATGCTGACACTAGTGTCTAGAATGATAACATGTGATATTCATCACAGTGCCGGTTATTAATACACACCAATGGTCTGTTTACCTCTTTATTTGTGTATATGTATATACTGTAGATATACACATATGTCTGCATGTATTACTGCATCATTAAGTCAATTAAGGCCAGACTTTTGCCTAATACCTGCATCTAGGTAGTGATATATATCTCGGCCAATTTGGCTGGTGGCTATCTTGGATTTTGGCCGGTTTTTATAAACATTAAAAAAAATCTCCGAATCCGCTGGAGGGATTGAAGCAAAATTCATAAAATATGATCTAGGGCAAGAGCTGAACCAAGTTTGTTCAAGAGAAATGTTTCGGCAGCTATCTTGGTTGACCTAGTTTTAGCGAAAATGATTTTGTCTCCAGAACTGCTGAAGGCATCATGCCGAAATTTGGCAGATATGATAAGGGACATTAAAGTTTGTTCAAGAGAAGTTGATCCATAAAAAAAACATTGCTGCCGAAATTGCTTTTATATATGTTTTTGGGTATTCTGAGAGCAAATTTGCAATTTTGGAAACTGTCGAATAAACGGTTTGGCGGCCATCATGGAACATTTTCCCGCCACAAGCTCCCATACTAAAGCAATGGGAAATGTAAAATGTCTTCTCAAGAACTACTGGGCAGATTTCAATTATATATGGCAGGAAGCATCCTTAGGGTGTAAGTTTGTTCAAACGAAGCCGATCGGCCAATTTTGCCGGTGGCCATCTTGGATTGTTGCCAATTTTTTAGAAATGTCTAAAAATCTTCTCCGAAACTGTTTAAAGGATCGATTCAGAACTCATGAAATATTATATAGGGCAAGAGCTGAACCAAGTTTGTTCAAGGGAACTTGATTGACCAAATGGTTCAGCGGCCATCTTCGATGACCTAGTTTTCGCGAAAACAACTTCTCGATGTCCGCCATGAATCAATTAAAATATAACGTTTTTGGTGGACATCTTGTATTTTCTGCAAATTTCTATGAAAAACATAAAAAGACATTTATTAACTGCTGGGCCAATTTTAATAATACTTGGCTAAACTTTCTTCACAGAAATCAGAAATTTTTACAGTGATCATCTCATTTTGTTCGTTTGTGCCAGTCAGCAATAATTCCAGGTGAGCGACACAGGCCGCTTGAGCCTCCTGTATTTCTGCTAAATTTTACACCTTACATGTTGATGTTCTTAGCCCCCTTATATACTTACATAGGAATCTAATGTATGCACATATTTACCCTTTAACACACATATCAGCCAAACATGGCTTCTACAATGGGCTTCAGAAATGTGCATTTGCAGACCAAGAGAAGGCTATTTTTGTAAATTTACCACTGAAATGACTGGCTCAATAACCGAGTCAGTCATTCCAGTGGTAAATTTTCAAAAATATTCCTCTTGGTCTGCAAATGAACATTCTCTATTTTCTTGAACAAATTCAAGGGTTAAAGGGTTAGAATTAAGATGTGTCAAGAAGTTAAACTAATGCAACATGTTAATCATTGTGTAGTCATTGAATAGCATTAGCCTGGCACAGACATTATATATGCTCAGGAAGGCTGTTGACAATATTTTCATAATGTGGTGGAAGCAGATTAATAATTACAAACAAGTTAGTTTTAACTTTAACTAATATTCATTTAAACAAAATATTTCTTTTGGAATAAATGGTTTGACATTCATAGTATGTAGTGTTGAAATGATAAGTATATATATATATATATACACCTGTGCAAAAGTTAAGCACCACCCTATTTTTACGCACATGCGAGGGTATATTCATGTGCTATGAAGAAAGCAATAGCATAAACATTTATGTACCCATCCATCTTAGTGCAAGAGGTAATAATGGAACTAGAGGAATGCTGATTATGATGGTGGGGAAACACTGTATGTTTTTGTTTGAACTTGAAAACGAGGCCTGAATATGGTTACGTTGACACAACTGACAACTATTGCCCTACAGTTGACACACGTGGCTAGAGTGTCATTAATGGTGCCTGAAAACGAAGTTTAACATCTGTGCACGAGTTTGAGACTGTCATTATTAATACCGGGTATATCCACCTTGTGCCTGGATGACGGCCTGGACACGACGTCTCATGCTGGTCACCAACCGACTGATACGCCATTGTGGTATTCGTTGCCATTCAAGATGGAGTGCGTCTGTTAATTCCTGTAGGTTCTGCACAGGAGGATCCCTCCTTCTCACCATGTTTCCCAGAATGTCCCAGATATGCTCAATAGGGTTCATGTCAGGGCTCCTTGCAGGCCATGGTAGGGTTTCGATGGCATTCTGGCAGAGGTATTCATGCACAGCTCTAGCACGATGAGGTCGGGCGTTGTCATCCATGAATATAGGGTGGGTTCCAGGTGCATGATTTACAAAATGAGGGACCACAACTCTATCCAGTATGGAATCTTGATATCTTTGTCCATTTAGTGTTCCAGGTACAGTCAACAGATCCAGCTTACAATCAAATGAGATGCACCCCCATATCATAACGGAACCTCCACCAAATGGAACTTCTTCCATGATGTTACGTTGGTCGTACGCCGTGCGTCTGGACCTCCATACACGAGTTCGACCATCTGTGGCATGAAGCAGGAACCGACTTTCATCGGACCAGTGTACCCGTCTCCAGGATCTCATGTTCCAGTGTCTTCTTTCGTTGCACCACCTCAGACGCTCCTCTTTGTGGTGTGCAGTGAGGAGAGGATGTCTGACAGGTCTCCTAGCTTTCATGCCAGCAGCATACAGTCTCCTTTTGACGGTAGACATTGACACTCTATTGCGCGTTTCCCATTGCTGGCTGAGCACTCTGCTGTTGGTGAATGGAGATCTAACAAGGCGTACTAGGGCTCGATCATCACGGGCAGTAGTCTTCTTCGGTCTTCCAGATCTAGGCCTGTCCTTCACCTCGTTAGTTTGCCCATGTTTTGCAATCAAACGACTGATTACAGTATGGTTAATGTTCAGCTGTCTGCCAATCTCTCTGCATGACATACCAGTGGTATGCATGCCTATGATTTGCCATTTCACACGATCACTTAACCTTCGTCTTGCCATAGCGGTTCACAATCAAGAGCTAATTCTCTCTGTACAAATAAACCATGGTCATGAACACAAAATTCCTAATCTTGTCGCCTAAATCTGTATGTAATGTTCTACACCTCAAACTGGACTTTTACATAACTGAACATGTGTGCTGTTTCTCGCCACGCACGGACATCAAGCGGCGTGAAGTCATGCATGCATGTGCATTTCGTACTTGGAATTATGTCAGCTAACGCGGGGACAAAAAGTATGGCAGCCTAGTTGTACCATCATGTTTCTACGTTCTATTGTTTTTGCTGGTGCTTAACTTTTGCACAGGTGTATATATATATATATATATATATATATATATCACTTAAATTTACAAAAATAATAGTTTTCTGTTGTCCTGCAAATGGGCATTCTTCATGACCACAACAGATGACGTTTTTGGTGGGCCAGACCATTGGATTAATGGGTTAATAAAATCAAAAATTCAGCCTAGCCAGTGTCCATTTGTAGGCCAAGAGGATACGATTTTTGAAAATTTACCACTGGAATGACTGGCTTGGTAATCGAGCCAGTCATTCCAGTAGTAAATTTTCAAAAATAGTATTCTTTTGGCCTATACATGGACATTTCTCACCACCTACATGGCCAGTTTGACAGTTAACCCTTACCACTCTGATGTCAATATTATATCTTTTACTGTGTCAGTATCAAAGAAACTGGTGTACATTTATTAACAATTTTGGTGGAAGATGTTGCTGTCTATGACAGCACCATCTCCCACCAAATTTGTTAAAAAATGTACACCAGTTCATCTGTTAATTTAATTTGAAAATTTAAAATTGTAACACCAGAGTGGTAAGGGTTCAAATTTTAACTGAACACTAGAGGGTTTAATCACCTAAAGCCCACAGATATATTCAGTGCCAAACAGTATCTGGATGAACAGTAGCTTCCTGATTGTGTGTCTATCAAACAATCACACATTGACAACAACCTCCCCATCCCACCTCAGATCATCATTGAACATCCGCATCTGTTTCTCTCAGCCAACCCACCCCAGCCCATCACCTCACCCACCCAATTCAGATAACTGATATAAACAGATTTATGCAGTTTCATTAGCCTGAGTTAAGTGCTATTGTCATAAACCGTTAACCCGTAAACATTCAGTGTTGTAAATTCAAGGCAATTCTCCCCTGGAAATTTATTGAAATTTGACTGGAACATATTACTGCTATCGGCAACAACAGGTTCCAGTGAAACTAGTTTCAAAATATTTAACAAGGTATTTTGTGAATCGTAAAGAATTTATAATTTTGTGTGTTTATAATTGTTAAAGGGTTAGGTAATGCTGAGAATCATATATTGTATCAGCTGATAAAAGGTAGGAAGTTATGTCAATATTGAAACTAATAACTGTTGCTAGATTTAGAGCATGCAGTTACAGTACTGTTCAGCAATAGTTTCATGTTTTCAAAATAAGAACAGAAATATATTAATTAGTAATGTTTTGTTGAATATTTTGAGATTTGTTTCAGAATATTCAGCAGGATGTTTATTAACCATTTGACTGCTGAATTTTAGTAGATGACATTCCAAGGGTTACCAGTATATCTCTGGCCACGCTAAATATTTTGAAAACAATTTGACTGAAAGTTGTTGGTGGCTCAGCCACCAACAACTTTCAGTCAAATTGTTTTCAAATTATTCAGCAAGTCTAGAGTTACTCATTGAAATTATTGGCTGGTGGCTTGCAGTAGCGAGACAGTTAACCCTTTAACCCTTGAATTTGTTCAAGAACATCTCAATTTTCTGATAGAAAATATCTATTTACAGACCAAAAGAAGAAGTATTTTTGAAAATTTACCACTGAAATGACTGGCTCGGTTATCAAGCCATATATTCCAGTGGTAAATTTTCAAAATTACTCTTCTCTTGGTCTGCAAATTGACATCCCCCCCGCAGAAGTCGTTTTTGGTTGATATTAGGGTTAAAGTCAAAATTCATCAAAACGTGCAGTTGAGAAGGTTAGTATCAGGCCTTTACCACTATCATGATGGATCCACATCACCTGCTTGCCATGTCAGATAGAAAATAACATATTTTGGTTATGAGGTCAGAAACCTGAGATGCCTAAATTTAGTAAAATACAGTAACACAGATTTTTGTTGTGAAGCGTGAACAATCTCTCTGCCTGTATGCCTGGATTATGTCTGGAAGGTAGAAATACTGACATGACTGATAGCCTGTATTGTGCACAGATTTTTTTTCTGAGTAAGGCAAACCTGTTATCAGACTTTCTAACTTTACTGGACATATAATCACTAGTTACATTGTAGATATAGAGCTTGTATAAATATAGACAGAACGCCTTTGGAATTTGATAGGAAATACCTGCTTCACAAATGCTATTCTGTGACTGATTGTATACAAGACTAGCTGATCATTGATGTCTAGACATGTGGTAGTGCGTTGAATAATGTGTTTGTGGATCAGATAGCACGTAATATCACAGTTATCACACCCACTCACATAGAGCTATTTTAAGTGATCTCAAGTTATGAGTTGATAAATGCTCCTGTGTTATATCATGGTTTGCTGGTAGGGTTAATTTAAATTTATGTGGTACATCTATTAGCTTAAAATAACTTCCATTAATAAGTGTTTAATTCCTTAACTTTCTCACTGCTGCAAGGCACCAAACAATAATTTCAATGTACAATAACTCTGAGCCTGCTGAGTAATTTGTAAACAATTTGACTGAAGGCTGCGACAGCTTTCAGTCAGATTGTTTTCAAAATATTCAACATATGCGGAGTTACGCTACTTGGAAAATGTAGTCTGCAGAAATTCAGCAGTCGGATAGTCAATTTAGTCAAGGCAGTCCTCTTGAGTAATCTTCATTTGCATGGCAAGAGATTATTTTTTTTAATTTATCACTGGAAAACCTGGCTCTAAGTTATAACAGTGATAAATTTTTAAATGATGGTCTATGCCTGACCTGCAAATTGGTATTCACTGAACAAAAATGTCAATTTGTTAGCATTCTTGACCATTAAGGGTTAAATGGAAATTTGTATATGATATTTGTATTGACCATAGTTCATTACCTGTCTGCCTACTGAATTTCTGCACACTACATTTTCATTTGTTTTTACTCTAGCTATGTGAAATATTTTGAAAACAATTTGACTGAGTGTTGTTGGTGGCTAAGCCACCAACAATTTTGGGTCAAATTGTTTTCAAAATATTCATCAGGTCTATAATTATTGTCTGGTGGCTTATAGCAATCAGGCAATTAATGGATAAAATTTGGTCAAGAACATTTCAATTTCCTCAATAGATAATGTTCATTTGCGGAACAAGAGACTATTTTTGAAAATTTATCACTGTAATAACTGGCTCGGCTCTAACCAGTCATTCAATGGTAAATTTTCAAAAGTATTCTCTTGGTCTGCAGATGGACATTTCTAATTAGCACTCCAAAAGCAGATTTTGGCCAGCTTGGCCATTAATTTGTTATATATAGCAATTGAGTGGGTGGTTAGCTTTGACCTGGTTCATTGCTATGATGAGTATTATAGGGTATGTGGGTGATATAGCAGCCATCAAGCATCCCCCACACACACACACACACGCGCACATATACATGTATACACGTCAGAAATATGATAAACATGCTCATCTTATAAATACCTAACTCTTAATCATCACAGTTATATCAACACATTAGAATAGCTTGTAACAGAGTTAAAGCCTTGTGTACGTATTGAAAGCAGTGGTGCTGAAACTTATTAGACAACTGTGGTTTACACCTGAGTAAAACACCTCCATCGTTTTCAAAATGAACCTCCGTATAAATCAGATAGGAAATGGAATGTAATTTGAATATTTAACTCCAGCAGTCTAGCGGTTTAAACTAGATTTTAACTGTTATAGATATTATTCCGAATTTATAACTTGGCTATTGTGATCATGACCCAGATTTCATGGCCACACCATTATATATGTATTATTTTGGCCCTTTGAGCCAATGCCGAAAAGTGTATAACTTAAGAAATACTCTGTTGAATATTTAAAATTAATTTAGCAGGTCCCTGTCAAATTATCAATTATCAATGTTGGATTTGTGTTAGACACATCATGAACTTATAAGGCGTCCCTCATCCCGTATGTTGAGGTGTAGATGTTCCATGGTATAGAATATTTTGGATGAAGCACGTTTCTATTTCTTCATGATGGAAGTTGATGTATAGGCAATACATAATATCTACTTTTAATACTGAAAGTATGATGTAGAATTGTAAAAAAAAACCCCAAAAAACCAAAACAAAAACCCATTCATTGTCATGGGTGTGTGAGTGTGTATTAGGTTCAAGGGTTGAGTATTGATGTGGTCAGGTGAAACTGAACTGAAGTGAAACTAGAGCTCTTACTGTCATGATCTTCCATATGGTGGATTTGATAGAATAGTAATTGTTTATCCCAGGTTATATTGAAATAAAATATATCCATTATTGGTATACATGGTGATTGATCGGTCTATGCTGATAATGCCATGTCTGAGTGCATCTGTGGAATGCGGGATAGGTTCTATTGTAAATTCTGCACTATGTCTGTAGCATTAACATACTACAGGATACATGCATATATGAGAAGTTTTTTATCTCGTGAATATTTTTAAACTAATGTGACTGGAAGCTGTTGCTGCCTTAATATAACAACGTCTTCCACTCAAATTAGTTTTAAAATATTCAACAACTCACTAAAGAGTTAAATCTTTTTGGTGATTTAATTTTTCGAAACATGCAAACAATATATAATATTTGTAAACTTTCTTAAACAAATATTTTCTTTTAGATGCCCTGTTAGCTGACCTCCAGTCCACTACAGAACAGATTTCCAGCTACCAACACCAGAAGTCTCATCACAACTACAACCACAGCGAGCCTGGCACAGAACGTTCATCCACATTCTCAGATGTGACAAGTCAATATTCATCAGATTACCAATACAGTAGTCAGCGTTTATCGCGGAGCAGTAGTAGCTATATCTCATCTGATACAGACTCCCGGAGCTCCACGCCTCCACCTCTACCGCCTCCACCGCCGGGTGAGGTAATTGACAAAGCGGTTATTAGACAAGGGAAACATTCACACCAGGTTTGTCATGTTAGACTGTAATTCTGCGTCATTTAAACCATTTCTATTCTCAGAATCTTGATATGAAGACTGCTAAGGGTAAACCTATCTTAACCCTTTAAACCTAAAAGGCCGAATTCGAACACTTCCACAATTTGATAAATATTCTGTTGAATATTTTGAGATTAATTTAACTGGGAGCTGTATGACAGCAACATGTTCCTGTCAAATTAGTTTCAAAATGTTCAACAGCTTCTCTACATAATTGCAGCCTTAAAATTGAGATTCTGATCTTTCATCGTTCAAGGGTTTAAGTGAGCACCAGACAAAGAACAGGTAATGGAGGGATCCTGTTTATTGATCAATCATATGACGTCATAATCAACAATGTCACATGTGGCCTGATGTTATAATCAAATATTTCATGAATTAGTCATAAAGGCTTAATAGTCCGTCAAGTTGTACGAATTGTATTTATACTATTTAATAAACAGTATGTTGAATATTTTGAAATGAATTTGATTGGGACTGTTGCTACCATAGGCAGCAACAGCATTCTGTCAAATTAGTTTCAAAATATTCAACAGCTTACCTGTATAGTTTTCTAGAAATTGAGATTCAGAGATCGATCCAAACTCGGGCAAAGCGTGGGCGGAGCTTACCTAGAGATGGTCATGGCATAGCTAAAATGGATTCCTCTATTGGCTTAACAGGTGGTTTCTTTGTACATGTGACGTCAATGTTATATAATATGTCTTGTCACAAGCAGATTGTGGTTCTTTAACCGCTTGGTGATCAAACCAGCCAAAAACATCTTCTGCAGTGGGATTGAGGAATATCCACTTGCAGACCAAGAGATGTCTTCTCTTGGTATTATTATATATATATATATATATATCCAATTTTCATAAATTTCACTTTGATTTCAGATCAAATTTACCATTACATAGGTTGCAAAATTGTACAAAATTTTCAACATTGTTTAATAAAATCCTTTATAATGCATGATTAAAAATTGTAGTTTATACCATATGTGGAAGCAATATCCATGTTTGGATCAGGCATGTGAGTGGGAAAAGTAACCTAGACCTGAAAACAATATAAGGACCCCATGCCCCTTAGTGACATCGGAAGAAAAAAATTATTCTAATGGTGAGAAAATCAACCTGCCATGTTTTACAGCAACTGGCAGATGTCCTATGATGTAAAAAACCTGCTCAGTTTGTAGCATTTTCTTTACTAGTTATCAACATATTTATGTACCATAAAAAAGTAATAGTGAAAACACCTGTTGTTCACAAGTCATTTAACAAACTCACTTAACTAATTGCTTGTTTCTGTCATGGCTGTTGTATGTTTGATAAAATCTTTAAATGTATCGGTAGTATAAATATGATATTTTTTACAATGTGACTAAAACAATTAGTACACGAGAACCCAAAAAGTAGCAGTTGTTAGAAATAATCTAGCCCTGTTAGAAACAGGTACATAGCAGAATAATTGATTTAATAATTGCCACACCACAGGGCATAACAGCTTAATAATACAACTGCTTTTTCTAGGTTGCATCAGCACAACAGAGCTACAGAGCCTCTGGCTCATCGACCCACTCCAACACAGCACCAGTGATAAACGGCAAGCCAGTTAAAACAAGACCAGTCATGTCGTCGCTTAGCAACAACCTATCGGAATTGGACCAACTGTTACAAGATCTCGGCTCTGCACAGTTCATGGAGGAAGTTGATAAAAGGAATGCAGGTGGGTTTTAGCTAGTATTTTGTTATATTTATTCATTTATTTATCCCCTCCCTCTTTCAGTCACTCCTTTCACTCTCACCGACCCACCCAGTCCCCCTCTCACATGTTTATGTGTAATGTATTCCAATGTAGTGTATGTAATGGAGCAATTCGATTTGTCATTCAATGGGCCTTTCCAGTTTTAGCTATGCCCCGCCCATCTCTAGCTAAGCTTCACCCACGCTTTGCTTTTTTTGGGATAAATCGATCCCTGCACTCTGAATCTCAATTTTCAGCAAACTATACAGGACCAGTCAAATTAGTTTCAAAATATTTGACAGAATGTTTATTAATTAGTAAGGACATACAATTCGTACAACGTGTCAGACTATTAAGCGTTTAAGACAGACTATTAAATCGAGCCATCTATGATGTAATGATTATGACATCGGCCTACACATCACATAATTGCTTACGATGTCATATAATTAATTGAGGAAATAGATTCATGAATCATCTGTCATCAAAATCAAAATATGTCACCTGTTAGCCGACATCCCAATCAAATGATGTAGGTCTGTCATGAAAAGTCAAAGGCCTGATACTAACCACCTGAATTATGTATCTTTGCTGAATTTACAATTCAAAAAACTTTCTGTTGAACGTTATGAAACAAACTAGTTTGAATGGGAGCTTACAGGTAGTCAAATTAGTTTCAAAATTCTCACTAGCTTACCTGTATAACTAGCTTGAAATTGTGATTCTGGAAATTCATGGTTGAATGCGGTTAAATAGATTCAAACATGCGTACAAAGTTGACAGAGCTTAGCTAGAAATGGGCAGGGCATAGCTAGAAATGGGCTGGGCATAGCTAGAAATGGGTCTCTGTTCAGTGCTTCTGTCTTTATTTCAGTAAATGAACAGCTGAATACATCAGGGGACCAGACTACTGTGGTGACCACAACGAAGTTTAATAAATCAGAAAAGCGTACAAGTGTTGACAATCTTATTGATGCTCTCGAGGACAACTTAACAGTAACACCACAAACACAAAAGTAAGAAATCACTCATTTTTTAGTTCAACTGGCTCAAGTGAGCTTATGTCATGATGGCAGCCATCCATCATCCGTCCATCCATCATCCATCCGTCCGTCAAATCGCATTGCCTCATTTATGCTTTGACAGATTTCAACCAAATGTGACTGGAAGGATCCTGTGGTAGTAGGCTTCAGAATTTTTATTCAGAGTATTGATTGGTTGATTTTTCTGGTGGCCATCTTGGATTTTCCTAAAGATTTCCGGAAATCATTTAATACGCTACTCCAATATAAATGACTCGACAATGAAACTTGGATGGACTAATTCTATCCTTGTAACAAGATCTCTGATTGTTCAATATTTTAGTTATGGTTAAGCTGACCAAGAGAAGAATGTTTTTGAAAATTTACCACTGGAATAACAGGCTTGAACCAGTTGTGGTCACCACTGTAGTCATTCCAGTGGTAAATTTTCAAAAATAGTATTCTCTTGGTTTGCAAATTGACATTTTCTTTGAGAATATTGAAATCTTTTGAACAATTTCAAGGGTTAACCCTTTAACCCTCAAATTTATTCAAGAAAATTTCAATTTTCTCATAGAAAATGTCCATTTGCAGACCAACAGAAGACTATTTTTGACAATTTACTGCTGTAATCACTGATTCGGTTATCGAGCCTGTTATTCCAGTGGTTAATTTTCTAAAATAGTCTTCTCTTTGTCTGCAAATGGACATTTCTGAAGACCACTGCAGAATCCATTTTTGGCTGATATGAGGGTTAAGGGGTTAAAAACTTAATGGTAATGGTCACGACTGGTCAAGAAAGTTTACATTTTTACTTAATGAATGTTCATTTGCAGGCCGAGACATTACTTTTGACAATTTATCACTGGAATGGCTGGCTCTGTCATCGAGCCAGGCATTCTAGTAATAAATTTCCCCAAAACAGTCTTCTTTCAGCCTGTAAATGGACATTGTTCAAGACCATTTGAGCGGCCAGTTTGGCCGACTTAAGCATTAAATGGTTAAAAGAATGTTGCGTTTAGGATGTGGGTGAGGTGGTTAGGGTTTATTATGCGTGATACCAAGCATAAGTGATGCTGTATGTTGATTTGTTGTCATTATCAGTGTGCCTACAAAGCGTGGTAGTTATGACTATCCGCCTGAGTCATTACAACCCAGGCCTATGGGAAACAAAGCTGTGGCATCTTCAGCAACACAGGAACTCGATGATCTCATGGCATCTCTGTCAAATTTTAAGGTAATCTCTTCATGTTGTATTGTATATGTAAATCAAGGCTTGAAATTTGGCTTAGCCCAAGGCAGGGATATTTGTGTATTGATGAGCACTGGGAGCTAGCAGCAAGGTGAACGCTAACACTTATATGGATAATATTAACCCTTTAAACCTCATATCATCCAACAACGGCTTCTACAGTGGTCTTGAGAAAGGGCCATTTGTAGACCAATAAGACTTTTTTTAAATTTGCCGCTGGAATGACTGACTCGATAACCGATGCAGTCATTCCAATGGCAAATTTTCAAAAATAATCTCTTGGTCTGCAAGTGGACATATTCTATAGGAAAATTTACTCGACCAAAATCGAGTGTTAAAGGGTTAACCCTTTGAAGCCAAAAGGATGTATTAGAAAACTGAATTACAGTTTAATATTTTCAAACCAATTTTACTGGAAGATTACTAGTCACATCTCCGTGATATCAAGGTTTGCTACTGCTCCGGCTTATGTGAATTCCTCTGATGAGTATATCCAACACGGAATGAAACATGTTCCAGTCAAACTGCTTTCAAAATATTCAACAGCTTACCTGTATAGCTGTCTTGAAATTGATGCACTAGAATTTCAAGTATCAAATCGTATTCAAGTATTCAAGTATATCGTTCTTTGGTACATCTGTATTCCCGAATATATGAAAAACGTTGATTAAAACTTAGATGTGAGCCTATAATTGTTTGCTTCCATTTGATGCTAACTGTTATATCTGATTCTTGTCTGTGAAACAGTATGGGTGTTAGTGATGGTATGAATACATTTAATAAATAAATTTTCAAAAATTGTCAGTTTGGCTTCCTGACTACATTATCCCACTTGAAAGTGGAACTTACATGTAATTAGCATTTGATATCAAAATTATCACCAATAGTTAGTAAATATTGTAACTGAGCTTAAGAAAGCGAGTATGAAAGAACAACTACATTGTGTTGACAATCATCATAAAACTTATACAGTTAGGTAGTTATTATTATTGTGGAACTTAAATCATATGCATTATTTTTTCTCTATCCATATAGTCTACATTGCAAGGCGATCAGCCTGTTGGAGCAGTAGTAGAAACAGCACCACCTCAGCAACAGCAACAGCAGTATTATGAAGAGCAGAATATTTACGAAGAGCAACATTTCCAAACGAGCAATGACACGGGCAACATTCAAAAACAACAGCAGCACCAGCAGCAACAGCAGCAACAACAAATTAGGCTTTCACGGCAGCCTTCATTGGGAGATCCAAACTATGCAAAGCCTCATAAAGGGCGTGGTCAGGAGCTTCAGAGTCCTGGAAGTCCACCCGCTGTGGCTCCAGTTCAAAGCTCTGGACAGCTTGATGCTATGTTGGGCAACCTGCAATGCGATATGAATCGACAGGGTGTCAGTACAAAGACAAAGGGTAACTGTGCGGCGTGTAATAAGCCAGTAGCTGGACAGGTGTGTTTCTAGAAATATTTAATTGTATGTGGGCATTAATTAATATTTCATCATAGATTAAGGGAAAATCTGGATCAGAGAAAAGAAGTCTTGATTTGTAGACCTGCATATTTAACTCCGTTTGCCATATCCCGTAAACATCTGAATTGTGGTATATACTATACTTGCACATTACATTACCTTGACTGATTGATTCAAACCCTGAGTGTGCTATTGGAAGGCTTACCTAGGATAATATGCTAATGACATTCCCATTATTGTACAGTGCAGGTCAGAAATAATGGTCAAATTTGCTCAAGAAAATTAAAATATTTACAGGTCAAGAGAACAATTTTAAAAATTTTATCACCGGAATGACTGGCTCAGTTATCGAGCCAGTCTTTCCAGTGGTTAATTTTTAAAAATTGTATTCTCTTGACCTGTAAATGGACATTCCACTAGACCACAACAGAGGCCGGTTTTGGCCGGTATGACCATTAAAGGGTTAACACCGTTACGAAACAAAATAAAACATGCTGTTGAATATTTGAGCCTCAAGGTGATTGGAAGCGGCAGCAATGGCTTCCAATCAAATTAAGTCCAAAATATTCCACAGAACATTCCGTACTTAAATTGTGTTCAGAATTTTACTATTTGGAAAATGTTAATTTTGTTTCTGAGCTATACCTGTAGATCATTCTATCCCAGGTGAGCATTATGGACCTTTATGTCAATAGTACCATAATAACAACATCTTAGTACCAAGCTGTTATCTTTGTGTTGTTATTCTTCATCAATCAGGTAATTACTGCACTGGGTCGTGTCTGGCATATAGAACATTTTGTTTGTGCCCATTGTAAACAAGAGATTGGTACAAATAATTTCTTTGAGCGAGACGGCCACGCCTACTGTGAGCAGGACTATCATCAGCTGTTTGCACCACGGTGCGCTTACTGCAATGGACCAATTATCGCTGTACGTACTCTCATGGGCAAAATAAGGGAACTGGAAAAAAAATAAATCAAAAACGTTAAATTGTAGATGAATCATAATGTGTAGCAAATTAAATGTTATTTTAAATGTTTTAGAGACCAAGATTGTGGTCCATTAAGACAGGTGGTCCCTTAAGATAGTTGGTCACTCAAGACAGATGGTCTCTTAATCCAAATTATTTGTCATAAGAAATTAGTTTTAATAGGATAATGATTCATTGAGACATGCATTCGACCACCCTTTTAGCCAGGTATTCTAGTGATAAATTTTCAAAAATAGTTATCTGTTGGCCTGCAAATGAACATTCCTCAAGACCATTGCAGAGGTCTGTTTTGGCCGGCTTGACCATTAAACTGATAAATTTTCAAAAATAAGCTTGACCTGCACATGGAGATTCACTGAGGAAAGATTTCCAGTTTCTTGACTAATCTTGACCATTAACTTATTTATACATCACCGTCTGTTGCCCCGGAATGGTCAGGTGACCTGTTAGGCAGGCCTGATCACTGTAACCTAGAACAGTTCATGATCAGAAGGTTACTTCTGGCTATCAGAGAAACATAGCAGAAATGTTGCCTATTTTGAGGCTGTATATGAACTAATCTGTGCATTGAGTCAAAATTTTCTCATGTATCGTAAAATTTCATCTAACACTCTCAAACAGGTATCTGTTACAAATTAAATGTCTTCAACCGTGTTTCCTGAATCTTGTTTATCTAAAACTCTGGTATGTGTATGGTTGGTATGGTTCACATTTAGACAACTAGAAGCAAAATGTTGTTTCCCTCTTTAAAGTTAGTGCAGTTTTCCAAAGTTTGTCTTAGACACTGCTCTCTGTGTTTTGTTATATAAAAGTTGTACAGTGTTTGTATCTGTAGCATTCTTAGAAATGTATGCATGCCCTGGATAAGACTAGAGTGTACTTTGTTTGTTAGAAATGCATGCCTGTCCTGGATAAGACTAGAGTGTACTTTGTTTGTTAGAAATGCATGCCTGTCCTGGATAAGACTAATATGGGCTTTGTTTGTTTGAAATGTGTGGCTGTCCTGGATAAGATTAGAGTGTACTTTGTTTGTTAGAAATGTGTGGCTGTCCTGGATAAGACTAGTGTGGGCTTTGTTTGTTAGAAATGTGTGCCTGTCCTGGATAAGACTAGTGTGGGCTTTGTTTGTTAGAAATGTGTGCCTGTCCTGGATAAGACTAGTGTGGCCTTTGTTTGTTAGAAATGTGTGCCTGCCCTGGATAAGACTAGTGTGGGCTTTGTTTGTTAGAAATGTGTGCCTGTCCTGGGTAAGACTAGTGTGGGCTTTGTTTGTTAGAAATGTGTGCCTGCCCTGGATAAGACTAGTCTGGGCTTTGTTTGTTAGAAATGCATGCCTGTCCTGGATAAGACTAGTGTGGGCTTTGTTTGTTAGAAATGTGTGCCTGTCCTGGATAAGACTAGTGTGGGCTTTGTTTGTTAGAAATGTGTGCCTGCCCTGGATAAGACTAGTCTGGGCTTTGTTTGTTAGAAATGCATGCCTGTCCTGGATAAGACTAGTGTGGCCTTTGTTTGTTAGAAATGTGTGCCTGTCCTGGATAAGACTAGTGTGGGCTTTGTTTGTTAGAAATGTGTGCCTGCCCTGGATAAGACTAGTCTGGGCTTTGTTTGTTAGAAATGCATGCCTGTCCTGGATAAGACTAGTGTGGGCTTTGTTAGAAATGTGTGCCTGTCCTGGATAAGACTAGTGTGGGCTTTGTTAGAAATGTGTGCCTGTCCTGGATAAGACTAGTGTGGGCTTTGTTAGAAATGTGTGCCTGTCCTGGATAAGACTCATGTGGGCTTTGTTTGTTAGAAATGTATGCCTGTCCTGGATAAGACTCGTGTGGGCTTTGTTTGTTAGAAATGTGTGGCTGTCCTGGATAGGATTAGAGTGTACTTTGTTAGAAATGCATGCCTGTCCTGGATAAGACTAGTCTGGGCTTTGTTTGTTAGAAATGTGTGCCTGTCCTGGATAAGACTAGTGTGGGCTTTATTAGAAATGTGTGCCTGTCCTGGATAAGACTAGTCTGGGCTTTGTTTGTTAGAAATGCATGCCTGTCCTGGATAAGACTAGTGTGGCCTTTGTTTGTTAGAAATGTGTGCCTGCCCTGGATAAGACTAGTCTGGGCTTTGTTTGTTAGAAATGCATGCCTGTCCTGGATAAGACTAGTGTGGCCTTTGTTTGTTAGAAATGTGTGCCTGTCCTGGATAAGACTAGTGTGGGCTTTGTTAGAAATGTGTGCCTGTCCTGGATAAGACTAGTGTGGGCTTTGTTAGAAATGTGTGCCTGTCCTGGATAAGACTCAGGTGGGCTTTGTTTGTTAGAAATGTATGCCTGTCCTGGATAAGACTCGTGTGGGCTTTGTTTGTTAGAAATGTGTGGCTGTCCTGGATAGGATTAGAGTGTACTTTGTTAGAAATGCATGCCTGTCCTGGATAAGACTAGTCTGGGCTCTGTTTGTTAGAAATGTGTGCCTGTCCTGGATAAGACTAGTGTGGGCTTTGTTTGTTAGAAATGTGTGCTTGCCCTGGATAAGACTAGTCTGGGATTTGTTTGTTAGAAATGTGTGCCTGTCGTGGATAAGACTAGTGTGGGCTTTGTTTGTTAGAATGTGTGCCTGCCCTGGATAAGACTGGAGTGTACTTTGTTAGAAATGCATGCCTGTCCTGGATAAGACTAGTCTGGGCTTTGTTTGTTAGAAATGTGTGCTTGCCCTGGATAAGACTAGTCTGAGATTTGTTTGTTAGAAATGTGTGCCTGTCCTGGATAAGACTAGTATGGGCTTTGTTTGTTAGAAATGTGTGCCTGCCCTGGATAAGACTGGAGTGTACTTTGTTAGAAATGCATGCCTGTCCTGGATAAGACGTGTCTGGGCTTTGTTTGTTAGAAATGTGTGCCTGTCCTGGATAAGACTAGTCTGGGCTTTGTTTGTTAGAAATGTGTGCCTGTCATGGATAAGACTAGTCTGGGCTTTGTTTGTTAGAAATGTGTGCCTGTCATGGATAAGACTAGTCTGGGCTTTGTTTGTTAGAAATGCATGCCTGTCCTGGATAAGACTACTGTGGGCTTTGTTTGTTAGAAATGTATTCCTGTCCTGGATATGACTCATGTGGGCTTTGTTTGTTAGAAATGTATGCCTGTCCTGGATAAGACTCGTGTGGGCTTTGTTTGTTAGAAATGTGTGGCTGTCCTGGATAGGATTAGAGTGTACTTTGTTAGAAATGCATGCCTGTCCTGGATAAGACTAGTCTGGGCTCTGTTTGTTAGAAATGTGTGCCTGCCCTGGATAAGACTATTCTGGGCTTTGTTTGTTAGAAATGTGTGCTTGCCCTGGATAAGACTAGTCTGGGATTTGTTTGTTAGAAATGTGTGCCTGTCGTGGATAAGACTAGTGTGGGCTTTGTTTGTTAGAATGTGTGCCTGCCCTGGATAAGACTGGAGTGTACTTTGTTAGAAATGCATGCCTGTCCTGGATAAGACTAGTCTGGGCTTTGTTTGTTAGAAATGTGTGCTTGCCCTGGATAAGACTAGTCTGAGATTTGTTTGTTAGAAATGTGTGCCTGTCGTGGATAAGACTAGTATGGGCTTTGTTTGTTAGAAATGTGTGCCTGCCCTGGATAAGACGAGTGTACTTTGTTAGAAATGCATGCCTGTCCTGGATAAGACGTGTCTGGGCTTTGTTTGTTAGAAATGTGTGCCTGTCCTGGATAAGACTAGTCTGGGCTTTGTTTGTTAGAAATGTGTGCCTGTCATGGATAAGACTAGTCTGGGCTTTGTTTGTTAGAAATGTGTGCCTGTCATGGATAAGACTAGTCTGGGCTTTGTTTGGTAGAAATGTGTCCCTGTCCTGGATAAGACTAGTGTGGGCTTTGTTTGTTTGAAATGTGTGCCTGTCCTCAATAAGACTAGTGTGGGCTTTGTTTGTTAGAAATGTGTGCCTGTCCTGGGGCCGTAATCATGAAGATTGCGTAACTTACGTACATGCCTAAGTTACGCACCTATTTACGCCCCCTACTTATTCCGTATTCATGAAGGGGTGCCTAACTTGTGTCAAAATGCATAAGTTATGCGCGGAGCGCACTAGGGTTTTGAGGCTTGAATCAGCTGTTCACGAGCGCCACTTATGACGCGAACGAGGTCACAGCTGTCAAATCTTTATGTAGAACGCCAAGAAGTGTAAAAGTATCACAACATTACATAACTTCATGTTTTCCCAATCCCCATTGACAACATATATCGAGAACTGTATAAATATTAACATTATCTTCTAAATTAACGATTGAATAATTTTTATATAATTTTCATAGACTATTTAGCAAGCAATTTTTGGAAATAAGAAAGCATGGAATTAGGACCACATTATTATAGGTGTTGCGAGTGTACAATACTACTTGGTTGGAGAAGACAATCGCAAATTGAAGACTATTTCACGGAAATACTGGTCGGCCTGCATTTTACTAATATATGGCATACCAGTATTTCCGATAAATAGTCGGCTATAGATATGTGGATTACCAAGTCCATAAACAAGAGGTGAAACGGACCCCCCCCCCCCCCCCTCCCACTTAGATATGCATCAGCCACGAATTCAGCCTACAGTGCATCTATCTGCAAGTCCTGCTCTACACACACACGCATGCACACACACACACACGTCTGGCGAAAATTTCAAGCCTACATACGATTCCAAATAATCCAATCCAAAACAAGTTTGAAACAGTCAAAGTAAATTTTGTGCAAGAGAAGAGATTACAGACCTTCGCCCTCCAGTTTTTTGTCACATTGTACAACTAAAAGAGGTTTCAGATTTTCTGGAAATTTTTTCCCCCTAATTTTTTTTATCACTGATTTTTTTTTTATCACTAACACAGTTGTGGAATCTTAATGTATGATCACAGTCTTTCTTGCTTGCAAACAAACCCCCCCCCACCCACCCAAACGCATGAATGCATGCACGCACAGACACATGTAGAGCCTGCTTAAAGAAAGTTGGGGTGTACAGTCACATTGGATGATTCTAATCTGTCACACAAGTATATGATGCCGCATAATCATATGTAGGCTGACGTCACAATCAAAATATGTAATTAATGACGTACCCAAGTCATGAGCACCCAGACAAATTAGTTTCAAAATATTCAACAGCTTACATGTGCTATATACCTGTATAGTTACTATGATATCAGGGACAGGTTCGGCTTTTGCAATGTTCTAGCCAATATATAGATTAGCCAAATACCATTTTTGTTTACTTCAATGTCACTTATGAACCATGAAAAGTAGGTCAACAGCTTGTTCAGTGAAGCATGACAAGTTGGTCAACAGCTTGTTCAGTGAAGCATGACAAGTTGGTCACAACTTTTCATACGTGACATACCTTCAGCGTATAATACATCCATACACCAGGTTTAGTTCCAGTATGTCAAAACTTGAAACTATAGCCCAGACTAACATGTTCTGTATTGTTCAATGAACCATGAAAAGTAAATCAAAGGTAGGTCATGATGACCTATTTTTTATACACCGTACACCCCTCTCAGATGCATCCACATATCAAGGTTAGTTCCCGTATACCAAAAACTCTTGAAGGTACAGCCACTGCCCGGACAAAAATTTTGTAAACCTTATAAAACTGTAAACCATGAAAAGTACATGTATGTCAAAATTAGGTCACGCTGACCTACTTTTCACACTGCACATCGCCTGCATTCACGTACCAAGTTTCATGGTCATACATATAAGTCTTGAAACTATGGCCCGGACAAGCTTGTAGAGGGTGATTGGATGGGCAAAGTGGTGACTATATGCAGAATGATCCGGTAAGTGTACGAACTGTCTTTGATGGATTTACTATTTAATAACTATTCTGCTGAATAGGCATCAACAGCGCCAAGTGAAATTAGCTTCAAAATATTCAACAGCTTACCTGTATAGAAACTTTAAAACTGAAATTCTGAAAATTCAGGGTTCACAGTATATTAATTGATCCCAACATGCACAAAGCATGGGCAGAGCTTAGCTATAGATGTGTAGATCAAAGCTAGAATTAGATCCCTCTATTGCTTTTAAAGCTCGGTTTATCTCACTTCTGACTGATTGGAAACAGCAACAGCATCCAATCAAATTAACAAGAGGTCTGTGAGGCGCACCTGGACCATTAGCATTTTAACTACCTTATTTGCATTTAAATAGGCACGATGGATAATTTTCGAAAAAATCAAGATGGTCACAAAAAGAATTGACTAAACAAAATTATTGTTTGATATGTTGAAGCATTCAACCCAAGTTTCATTGAAATTGGGTCATTAATTAAGGAGTAACGTTTTAACCATTACCACTCTGCTGTCAATATTCAATCTTTTACTATGTCAATAGCAATGAAACCACTGTACATTTTTAGCTCACCTGGCCTGAATGCATAATGCTCCAGGTGAGCAACACAAGCCCCTTGGGGCTCCTTGTTCAGCAATTTTGGTGGGTTATGTTTCTGTCTATGACAACATCTTACACCAATTTTGTTGACAAATGACACCAACTGTTGACATCAGAGTGGTAAGGGTTAAAGTGGAACATTTTTAAATGATCTAAGATGTCAGCCAAAAATCGACCAACTAAAAATTAGTTCTAGATTCTACACCTATAGAATCCTTCCAGCCAAATTGCCATAAAATCCACCAAGTTCTGGTAAAATTGTCATAAAATCTATGATTTTCAGCCCAAAACTTGGCCAAGCTAAATTCTGGGGATATGGAGCCTACCATGACAGGGCCATTCAAGACAAATTTTGTTGAAATCTGTCAGCAGCTCAGGAGAAGCATTTTGACAATTTCCAGTACATTTTTCATAAAATCTAAGATTTTCACCCAAAAAATTGACCAACCAAAATTTGGAATAAAATTTATATAGAACCTACTGTGCCAGGGCCAAAATCCACCGAACGGTAAATGAGTATTGTTTTGACAATTTTCGGTACATTTTTACCAAAAAAAATTGAACAATCAAAATTCTGTATATAAGTTGTTACGCCTATACCCCTAGGGTCCTTGCAGTCAAATTAGGTTGAAATCTGCAAAGCCAATCCGACAGACAGCCAGGGGCGCCATGGCATAAGCTCACTTAGCTTTTCAGGCCAGGTGAGCTAATAATAAGATATATGCACATTGCAGCTCATCTGTCCAGAAATTGGTTAATGAGGAGGAGGATTTTAAAGAAAATGTCAGACAGACAGACGATAGACAGACGCCATGGCATAAGGTCACTTGGCCTAAGGCCAGGTGAGCTAATAATAAGATGCGGGTACATAGCAGCTCATCTGCACGCCTTGAGACTGGAATTTCAGGGTTAACCTGTTAACACTCGAGGTGGGCAGAGACAGTCATTTCAGTGATGAATTTTCAAAAATAATCTGGTCTGCATACGTGGGCACTTTGTATGAGAAAATTGAAAATTTCTAAAATGACATCTGCAGTTGTCTTGAGAAAGAAACTAATATTTTAGATAATTTACCAGTGCAATAAATGAATTGATCAGCAAGCCAGTCATTCCAGTGATAATTTTTATGATCTAATCATCTTATAACCTGTAAATTGACATTGACTAAGAAAAAATTCAATTTTTTACCACCCTCGACTACTAAATATTCAAACAGTTGAACAGGTGACCATAAATTTGCTTAAAGTCAAGAATCAAATTCTATCTCACACGGGAATATGTACTAAAACTATCCAGATATTCTAGCATAGAGCAATATTTTGACTAATTTTAAATAACTGAGACAATCCAGACTGCGGTCTGATCCCAAATATGGTTTTGCTGTCTACAATAGAAGCTGGCAATGTCCAGAAATGTTCAACAGAATACTCTGTCTGAAGACAGGAGAATGTATGCACGCATAAATAGAATTATATTTATTTTCATACAATCCTGCATTATAAAGTATCTATACAACAGACCATTTTTACTAATCTTAACTTAAAATGTATGTAATGCTAAAAAGGGAGATAACTCTCGTGGACAGATATATTGGCATATAATCAGGCTTGCCACAAAGTAAATACATTAACATTACAAATTTGACACTAATCCACAGAGATGGTCTCCGAGAACACAAGCAAACCATAATTATTACTTCTTATCTGCTAAAGCAACCTTTTAGACCTTCAACAAATTGTAAAATCTGTCAGTATTTTTAGGGACGATCCAATGAAAGAATTGAAAATTGGTTAAGCTCATTGAAGGTGAGATCTAATAAAATAAGCATTAATCAATATTTTTAGCATTTTAATGGTTAAGATTTGTCATGAAAATTTAAATCTTTGCTTAGTAATTGTCCATTGCCAGGTCAAGAGATTAAAAAAAAATTTACCTGACTGGCTCAATTACTGGCAGTGGGCCTGTAATTCCAGTGGTAAAATTAAAAAATGTCAAGTTTTCTCTTGGTCTGCAAATTATGGGTATTTCCCAAGACAACCGCACAGGCTGGTTTTGTCCGGGTTGAACATTAAAGAGTTAACAAATTACTGGCTGTTATTCAAATCATTTTCAGAGCATTCAACAGCTTCCAAGCATGTAACACAACACTTTAATGCTCAGCATTTGTCAAGAATATTTTGCTTAGAGAATGTCCATTTGCCAATAAGGCTATTTTTGAAATTTACTCGTGGAATGACTGGCTCATGTATTAAACCAATCACCCAGTCCAGTTGTAATCTTTAAAAGATAAATAGCATTGACCTCGTCCTGCAAATGCAGACTTTCCATGGAGAAGTCAGCCAAACCAGCCTCTACAAGTATGCTTGAAGGTCCATAAAATTCACCACTGGAATGACTAGCTCGATAAGCAAGCCAGCCATTCCAGTGGTAAATTTTCAAAAATACATCTTGGCCTGCAAATGGTCATTAAATAAGCAAATAGTTGATATTTTTTACCCAATTTAGCCATTAAAGGGTTAATTTGCTTAAATCCTTGAAGTCATAACTTAAATCTAATACTAAATGCTGAAAAATAATCAACTATCATGACTATATATACTTATTTTATTACCTTCATTTAACAAAATTCACATTTGCAGTAGCATTTATGTTTAAAACACATAGAATACAGTACATACAGGCATTTATAATCTGTGTTGAATGAAAATTGATTAGGCTGCCATGGCTCTGTTAATGGTCTTATCTGATAAGAGTGTCTTGTACATTATCATCCATATCAATATTATGTGGCTCTATCTGTCTACACATGGAGTATCTATCTGTTCATTTTGTCATAGAACACACACTGATTTGACATAGTCTGCAGATTTCTACATTGAGAATGCTTCTTGGAAATTTGGTAATCTGAGAGGGCACATGTATTCATTTTAATCGACACAGTCTTTTAAAAGTGCTGATCTTTCTAAACCATGAACAATTGTTCAGTCCATCTTGCATCTCATCATGCTCACTGTAACACTGACTCTGCTTCAGTAGGCTTTGGCTCACAATGGCACCTGCAAAAATAAAGGACAGTTGTTTTGAATGGTCAAGTCAATCAGAAACTGCCTTTCTAGTGGTCCTGAGAAATGCCTGTGCATGTCAAGAGGATATTTTAGAAAATTTACCACAGGAATGGCTGGCTCGATAACAGCCAAGTCAGTCCAGTGGACTATTTTCTAAAATACTATTCTCTTTAAAATAACCTTTACCACTCTGATGTCGATATTCTATCATTTGCCATGTGACTAGAAAAGAAACTGCTGTAGGCTACATTTTTCAACGACAGCAACATACATGTATTCTATCAAATTTGTTGAAAAATTAACCACCATTTTTTAATTTAATTTGAAAACTAAATTTTAATATGAGAGGGGTAATTGTTAATCTTTGTCTGCAAAGTGCAAACTGGCATTCAATAAGCAAACTTTCTGATTTTCTAAAACATTCTTGACCATTAATGATTAACCCTTAGCCTTTAAGACTTAAATTTCTTCAAGAAAATTAAAAAAAATTCAAGAAAATCTAATTTTCTCAAAGAAAATGTCAATTTGCAGACCAAGAGTTATTGAGCCAGTCATTTCACTTGTAAATTTTCAAAAATTGCCCTCACTGGGTCTGCAAATGGGCATTTCGCAAGACCACTGCAGACGCGATTTTGGGCTGATATGTGTGTTAAAGAGTAAAGCTGTTGAATAATTTAATTCAGCTGGAAACCTGAGTGATATAATTTGTATCAAAATATTAAAATTAATAAAAGATTATGTTGAATATTTGGAGGCAAAATTCACCTGGGAACTGTTGCTTTCTAACATGTCCAAGAAAAGTTTCCTATGTGACCAAAAGCTCCCAGCCAAATTGGCTTCAGAACATTCAACAATTTACTTATATGTATACTAAGTACTTTAAAATTTAGAAACAGTTATGAGGTAAAGACAAATTTAGCCAGATAATACCAGTCATGTCAGTAAGGATAATCATTCCATATAAAATCATGCATTTATATGAATCTTATGTTTTTCAGCTGTCATTAATTCATCATAAATCTCTTGAAACAATATTAGAAATTATAAAACTATTTGACAAGCCTTTATTGTTGAAAATTGTAGAAACCAATTGCAAATTATCAACAACTAAATAAAAGATATTCCACAGAATACACAGGAGATACAGGAGCACCTAATTATGAATCTAAGTATTAGGCAATTTTGTTTTCAATTGTCTATATTTCAATTTCACTCATTATTTGGCTGTCAGTTTGAATCGCATTCAACTGACTTCATTCCAAGTAGGGGTCATTGACAGATTGAGCTAGGGACTGAATTAGAACTGTTGTGGAACAAATGTGTAAGCCTACAACATATATTTTAACCTGCTACATCTAAATCTTTCTAGAAGTAAGACAGCCTGTTTGGGAACCTCACTGTTAATTAAAGTGTCTATCTCATAAGCCATTTTCTATGGTATTTAATTATTAACCATTTAATACCCAATATGCTATCTACTACCTACAGTGGTCTTGTGAAATGTCCATATGCAGAGCAAGGGAAAACTACTTTTGAATACTTGCCACTGGAGTGACTGGCTCAATAACCGAGCCAGTCATTCCAGTCATAAATTTTCAGAAAGTTATCTGCAAACAGACTTATTTTCTTTTCATAAAAATAAAATTTTCTTGAAGTAATTTAAGCATTAAAGGGTTATGCATAGGCTCATAATGTCTAATTGACATAAACAGGACTTATGCATATATTATATGCTTTTATAGGTTATGGAAAGGCATGTAAAAGTCATGGAATTTCACAGAGTGACCTAGATGATATCTGTAAACGAGAAACTTTAAATTTAGATGCACTCAGATAGCATCTCATGCATTTTATCTTTGTCATAGAAATTAAATTGTTAAAACTCAATGGCATAATTTTTCACAGTAATGTTTTTGTGATTTTCATGACTTTTCCATGGCCTAGGGTAATGGTGATGATGTGGGGTGGGGGCAGGGGGAATATCCCACCCAGGTTTTGCCACCTAGGTTTTTTCGCCTCACCCGTATTTCAGCACACACACCCAGGTCCAAGTACCTTCCTAAGTTCCTACACCCTGATTAGTCTAAATGAGAAGCAATCAATATGCTTTCTGCAAAATGAAGATATTATTGAATGCTCACATGGTCAAACACCATAGCAAACATTATTCTTCTATGATCGATTAACTTTGAATCCATTTCTGAAGCTTGAGTTCGTTTCATAAAAAAGGGCAGCCTCAGCAACAACTGACAGGCAATAGCAAGGTACGAAAACATGTGATGTAGCTTGAATATTGTCAGTCGTTTATTATATAAACACCTTTCTGCTCTTTTCTGAAGGATCTTTGTTAATGTTAGTTGCACAGTTGTCCAAAACGTGTAAAATCCTCAGAGGAAATTATTAGAGATAAATATAGAGACTTGAAAATAACATATTTTCGTTAATCTCGCAGGATCTTGCAAATGCTTGCTACTGTAAACGGGACTTTGAACGAGAATTTTGGGACTTACACACTTTTGCCTAACTTAGGCGTAGGTGTTTAACTGTTATGTGGCGTAAGTTACGACAATATTTAGGCACCCGCGTAAGTTACGCACCTTTCGTGAATACGGATTTACGTACATATTTGGACTTATGTATAGTTTATGCACATTTTTGGACGTAAGTACCCTTCGTGAATACGGCCCTTGGATAAGACTAGAGTGGGCTTTATTAGTTAGAAATGTGTGCCTGTCATGGATAAGACTAATGTGGACTTTGTTGGAAATGCATGCCTGTTCTGGATAAGACTAGTGTGGACTTTGTTTGCTGGAAATGTGTGCGTGTCCTGGATAAAACTAGTGTGGACTTTGTTTGCTGGAAATGTGTGCGTGTCCTGAATAAGACAAGAGTGGGATTTTTTGGAAATGTGTGCCTGTCCGGGATAAGACTAGAGCGTACTTTGTTTGTTGGAAATGCATGCCTGTCCTGGATAAGACTAGTGTGGGCTTTGTGTGTTTAGAAATGTGTGACAGCCCTGGATAAGACTAGTGTCCTTTCTTAGTTAGAAATGCATGCCTGTCCTGGATAAGACAAGTGGAGACTTTGGATGGCCAAGTGACCTTATGTCGTGGCGACCGTTCGTCCTGCGGCAACTTTTTCTTTAAACAACTTCTCAAGATCCATTGGGATGATTTCAATTATATTTGGCGGCAAGCATCGTTAGGGCATATGGATCCAAGTGTGTTCAAACGAAGCCGATCGGCCAATTTGGCCGGCGGTCACCGTGGATTTTGGCCGATTTTAGGAAACATCTTTTAAAATCTCCAAAACCCCAAGTTCAAGAGGACATGATTGGCCAAGTGGTTTGTTTGGTGGCCAACTTAGATGACCTAGTTTTTCCAAAAATGACTTCTCCAGAACCGCTGAAGGGATCAGGCTGAAATTTGGGATATATGATTAGGGACTAAGAACCATTAAAGTTTGTTCACGGGAAGTTGATCCGTCAAACAGCATAGCCGCGGTGGGCCAATCAAAATGTAGCATGTTTGGCGGCCATATTGGATTCTTTATTTGAAGGATTTTGAGGCTGAAATTGGTTTTATATATGTTTTTGGGTATTCTGAGCTCAAATTTGCCATTTTCGAAACTGTCAGATAAACGGTTTGGCCGCCATCTTGGATTATTTTCCCGCCAAAGGCTCCCATACTAAAGCAATGGGAATTTTAAAATGTCTTCTCGAGAACTACTAGGCCGATTTCAATTATATTTGGCAGGAAGCATCCTTAGGGCATAGGGATCCAAGTTTGTTCAAATGAAGCCCATCGCCCTTGGCTATTGGCCGATTTTTACAAACGTCTAAAAATCTCGGAAACCACTGGGAATTGATTCAAAACTCCTGAAATATCATCTAGGGCACAAGCTAAGCCAAGTTTGTTCAAGAAAACTTGGTTGACCAAATGGTTCAGTGGCCATCTTGGATGACCTATTTTTCTTAAAAACGGCTTCTAGAACCGCTGAAGTGATCAGGCAGAAATTGGGGCAATATGCAAGGCTCATTAAAGTTTGTTCAAGGAAATTTGATCCGTCACAAAACATGGCTACCATGGGCCAATCAAAATGTAGCGTGTGGCAGCCATATTTTATTATTTTATTTGTTGGATTTTGAGGCCGAAATTGTTTTTTTATATATATTTTTTTTGGTTTTCTGATTTCATATTTTCCATTTTCAAAACGGTCGGATAAACGGTTTGGCAGATAAATAGATAGATCGGATAAACGGTTTGATCCAAATGTCTTGGATCTTTTTCCTGCCAAAACTCCCCCGAGGACCACGGGGCCGGTTTCAATTATATTGGGCAGGAACAATCTTTAGGGCATAGATAATCAAGTTTGGTAAAAGGAACCTGATCCGCCAATTTGGCCGGCAGCCATCTTGCAAATTGTTTGAGTTCGCTTCAAGGGGCATCGATCAAAACTTAGGAAATATGATCTATGGTTAGAGGTGAACAAAGTTTGTTCAATGGAACTTGATTGGCCAAATTGTTCGGCGGCCATCTTGGATGACATAGTTTTCGCGAAAATGACGTCTTCCACAGAACCACTGAACAGATCGGGGTGAAATTTGGCAGTTATGATTTGGGCTCAAACGCCATTAAATTTTCCGTGGAATGTTGATATGTCAAAAAACGTGTCAGCCATGAATCAATCAACGTTTAACGTTTTTTGATGACATCTTGTTAAAAATTTACCGGAAATTGTCGAATTGATTCTTTCCAAGGTTACTACTTTGAGCAATTTCAACCAAACTTGGCTAAAATGATCCTATGATCATAGACACCAGAATGTCCATTCAGAATTTTGATTAGATTTTTCCCATCTTGTTTAATTTAAAGAATCATTTAAATTTAAATGCAAATGCTTCAAATACTAATGGTCCAGGTTAGCGTCACATGACGTTGGCCCTCTTGTTAGAAAAGTGTGCCTGTCATGGATAAGACTAGTGTGAGCTTTGTTAGAAATATGTGATGGTCTTGTATAATATTAGTGTACTTTGTTTTGTTAGAAATGTGTGACAGCCCTGGATAAAACATGGCATCCTGAGCACTTCTTCTGCTCTCAGTGTGGACAGCCTTTTGGTGATGAGGATTTCCATGAGAAAGATGGCAAGGCATATTGCAGGTTAGTAAATCTTCATCCCAAATATTCGTGTTTATTATCCCTCACAGACAATGGGCTAAGATGCTATTCACAATTTATTAATACTGCTGATCAGGGCCTATGTGCCCGACTGTGTCATCATCGAATGACAGAAAGTGTGCACAGTAATGGCCCTTTATCTATCCATCATATGACGTCATAATCAACTATGTGACATGTAGGCTGATGTCATAATCAATTACAGCTGAGCATGAATGACTAGATTTAGTCTCTTAAATGTATAATAGTCTTGACACGTTGTATGAATTCTACGTCTACTATTTAATAAACATTCTGTCAAATATTTTGAAACTAATTTAACTGGACATTTGCTGATATATCACCCAGTGAAATTAGTTTCAAAATATTCAACAGCTTACCTGTAGTTTGCTGGAAATTGATTGTCAGGGAGTTCAGGGATCGATCAATCCCAACACGAGCAAGGTGTGGGTGGAGCCTAGCTAGAGATGGGCGTGGCATAGCTAAAACTGAAAACTAAAGGTCCATTGATGATGTCATATCTAATGGCAACACCATTTTCTCCACACTCATCTTATATATATATATATATACACCTGTGCAAAAGTTAAGCACCACCCTATTTTTACGCACATGCGAGGGTATATTCATGTGCTATGAAGAAAGCAATAGCATAAACATTTATGTACCCATCCATCTTAGTGCAAGAGGTAATAATGCAACTAGAGGAATGCTGATTATGATGGTGGGGAAACACTGTATGTTTTTGTTTGAACTTGAAAACAAGGCCTGAATATGGTTACGTTGACACAACTGACAACTATTGCCCTACAGTTGACACACGTGGCTAGATTGTCATTAATGGTGTCTGAAAACGAAGTTTAACATCTGTGCACGAGTTTGAGACTGTCATTATTAATACCGGGTATATCCACCTTGTGCCTGGATGACGGCCTGGACACGACGTCTCATGCTGGTCACCATCCGACTGATACGCCATTGTGGTATTCGTTGCCATTCAAGATGGAGTGCGTCTGTTAATTCCTGTAGGTTCTGCACAGGAGGATCCCTCCTCACCATGTTTCCCAGAATGTCCCAGATATGCTCAATAGGGTTCATGTCAGGGCTCCTTGCTGGCCATGGTAGGGTTTCGATGGCATTCTGGCGGAGGTATTCATGCACAGCTCTAGCACGATGTGGTCGGGCGTTGTCATCCATGAACATAGGGTGGGTTCCAGGTGCATGATTTGCAAAATGAGGGACCACAACTCTATCCAGTATGGAATCTTGATATCTTTGTCCATTTAGTGTTCCAGGTACAGTCAACAGATCCAGCTTACAATCAAATGAGATGCACCCCCATATCATAACGGAACCTCCACCAAATGGAACTTCTTCCATGATGTTACGTTGGTCGTACGCCGTGCGTCTGGACCTCCATACACGAAGCAGGAACCGACTTTCATCGGACCAGTGTACCCGTCTCCAGGATCTCATGTTCCAGTGTCTTCTTTCGTTGCACCACCTCAGACGCTCCTCTTTGTGGTGTGCAGTGAGGAGAGGACGTCTGACAGGTCTCCTAGCTTTCATGCCAGCAGCATACAGTCTCCTTTTGACGGTAGACATTGACACTCTATTGCGCGTTTCCCATTGCTGGCTGAGCACTCTGCTGTTGGTGAATGGAGATCTCCTAACAAGGCGTACTAGGGCTCGATCATCATGGGCAGTAGTCTTCTTCGGTCTTCCAGATCTAGGCCTGTCCTTCACCTCGTTAGTTTGCCCATGTTTTGCAATCAAACGACTGATTACAGTATGGTTAATGTTCAGCTGTCTGCCAATCTCTCTGCATGACATACCAGTGGTATGCATGCCTATGATTTGCCATTTCACACGATCACTTAACCTTCATCTTGCCATAGCGGTTCACAATCAAGAGCTAATTCTCTCTACAAATAAACCACAGTCATGAATACAAAATTCCTAATCTTGTCGCCTAAATCTGTATGTAATGTTCCACACCTCAAACTGGACTTTTACATAACTGAACACGTGTGCTGTTTCCCGCCACGCACGGACATCAAGCGGCATGAAGTCATGCATACATGTGCATTTCGTACTTGGAATTATGTCAGCTAACGCGGGGACAAAAAGTATGGCAGCCTAGTTGTACCATCATGTTTCTACATTCTATTGTTTTTGCTGGTGCTTAACTTTTGCACAGGTGTATATATATATATATATATATATATATATATATATATATATATATATATATATATATATATGACACCTTAATGGACACAAACGAGTGCCTTTGGCTACCTGTTGTAAACATAGTGAGTAACAGACTGTAGAACATGGTAAATGATGTTATAAAAATAATGACCTTTTTGAGAACATAGTCCCAGATTAGAAAATTATATATAGGTGAAAAATATGATATGATTTTAATCACTAGCCCGGAAAACTCTTCACCAAGCTCTGTTTGCATAGTGTCAAGTGGCCCAATGGAATCATATTATTTTTAACGTTCAAAGGTAATGGAAACCTAATTATAGAAATTGCTTTAGTACTACGAAAGGATCAACACCTTATTTGTCCTGTAAATTGCCTTTGTCAGGCCGAAGTGCCCTCTTGAGTTTGGGGCAAAGATATCGACAATCAAGTTTTATGATGAGCTAAATAATGAAATTGATGAAACCTGTCAAGAGAGAATCATGAATGAGGGAGTTGAATAATAGGTCAGCAATCTATGATTGTAATTCATGATTTATATCTTTTATATTTTCAGAGATGATTATTTACAAATGTTTGCGCCTAAGTGTGGCGGATGCTTACAGCCAATCACAGACAATTATATCTCTGCATTGAATAAACATTGGCATGCCAGCTGTTTTGGTTGTAGGGTGAGTGCAATGCTGTCTTGCATCTGTCCATCACCTGTCAGTCTATCCATCAAGCCGTAACCATCTCACCGATAAAGGAAATTCCCTATATCTCAATCTCGGTGTAAACAAGCAGGAAAGCTGTTGAATATTTTGAAATTAAACCGACTGGAAGCCATTGCTGCCTAAGGCAGCAATGGCTTCCAGTCGTATTAATTTCAAAATATTCAACAGAATATGCTATAGATCGTAAAGAATTTAGTTTTTCAGGTCTTTGTCATTGACAGGGTTAATACTCCTACCTGTTGTTATTATTTCATCTGTGAAGACACAGAATCTCAAATTCACAGCAACCCCCCCCACATGGATTACCTATTGAATATTTTAAAACTACATTGACTGGAAGCTGTTGCTATTAACTTTCAGTCAACTTAGTTTAAGCATTTGTTTACGAAATGTATCTGATTGTATTGGATGGAAATTATCATATATATGATCTTTGTTGTTGAAATGTTTAGTGTGTTGCTTTGAAAACCTCACCTGTCTGCTGAATATATAATGAAGCTGTTACTCAAATGACTGTCAGCCTTTTGCTGCCATGAAATGATGCTTCCTAAACACTAATGGTCAAAATTGGTCAAGAGAATTGCGATTTATTTTTTGCGGAGAAGACGATTCTTGCAAATTTACCTCAGGAATGAGAGGCTCGGTTATCGAGCCAGATATTCCAGTGGTAAATATTTGAAAAATAGTCTTCTCTTTGCCTGTAAATGGACATTGCTCAAGATGACTGCAGAGGCCACTTCTTGTCGTCTTGATCATTGAAAGTTTAGGACAGCTGGTCAAATTAACTGCAGTATCTTTAATGCAAATTGGCAAAGCTTCTGTGAAGAGATCACCAGTCATTAGGACATTTGGATAGAGATATTCTATGTGGATCTCTGATACTGTCGTGGTATCTACATCAATACTAATCCTATCGATGGGTAACAGAACGCTAGCCTCCATACCAGTCACTGTTAGTTATAATCATTTTCAACACTAAATCCCTGCCAGTCATATGTTCTCAAACAGCTGCGGAGTATTTTTAAAATATTTGCTTTATTAACTTCCACATATCTTATTTTCATACGGGAACTTTTGAATATTTTGAAATTAATTTTAATGGAAGCCGTTGCTGCCTTAGTCAAATTAATTTCAAAATATTCAACATAAGTTTTATATCGTGAAGAAATTACTTTTACCAGGATTTGTTGGTGAAAGGCTTAATTAATCAGTGACTGGAACATTCCATGCCAGTTTATGATAACGTCTTAATATATGTATGATTACTGTATTCTGCGGCTGTACTAGTAGAAAAGCTGCAATCAGTCCTTCTTCGCATCTGCCCACTGCGTCTTATCCTCAATCAAAAGCCTCCTCATGCCCATTCTTGATCCGAGTATACCGAGTCATAATAATTATATACATTATTTTATAGGACTGTGGTATGGGTTTCGGTGGTGGCAGTTTCTTTGATCATGATGGATTCCCGTACTGTGAGACGCATTATCACGCTAAACGTGGTTCCTTATGTAGTGTTTGTCAAAAGCCAATCACTGGACGGTGCATTACAGCGATGTATAAAAAGTTCCACCCGGAGCACTTTGTCTGTGCTTTTTGTCTTAAGCAGCTAAATAAAGGAACATTTAAGGAACAAAATGACAAGCCATATTGTCATCCGTGTTTTGTTAAGTTGTATGGTTGAAGGGTGTATTAAAACATAGATATTATTATAATACTTATAATACAGCTATATTTTAATATTATTGTTCTATATTTGACAAAAATACTGTTATTATATTGACCCTTTAAAACCCACATACCAGACTGAAATGTCTTTACAATGTATGAAATATTATGTTGAATATTTTGAAACTAATTTGACTAGAAGCTATTCCTGCCTTTAATGACTTCCAGTCAGATTAGTTTCAAAATATTCATCAACTTGCCTCTATGCATGCTTATAAGTCAAGGTTAATAGAAAATTGGTACAGTCTATTGTCTTGAAATTTAACAAATTTTGCTATAGCTATTTTTTTTTAGTTGATTTGATACCTGCAATAATATTACTGCTTCAGACATTTTTATTATGTCATGCATTTAGCTAGTATTTGCTTTTTAAATCTCTATGTCCAGGCTTCAATTTCTGCATTTGGTTTTGAGATTTTACTGTTTTCTTTGTCAAACGTGACATGTGCCGTCCCGAGGAACGCTATTACTGTTTTAGCACAAGGTCAATTACAGAAATTGTGTTTCCAGATAACTTAATATTTAAGTTATGTTGAACAGATCTTTGAAAGACTTGTCAATTGATTTTAGGCTCAAATGTCCTGGTGACCTAATATGGAAATTGCTTTTGGTTAATATCTGAAATTCTACTGAACTGATCTTTATTAACCTGACAATAACCTGTCCGTCACTGAGATTGTCAGGAAGAAAGCCGTTAGATGTCAGGCACCTGTATTCCAGTATCTGAAACATCAGATACATATTTCTAGTCAAAGAAGTTGCAATGTTTAGTCAAAGAGCCGTCATACATGTACTGATAAAGCTATAACATTCGGAGAGCTATTGTGTATAATTATATATTGAATTAGCTACATTCACGACATCGTATTTTAGATCATGTTGTTAATAGTTTCTAGTAAAGCGCAAAGTAGCTGTTGCTGAAAACATGCCAGACACTGATGAAAAGTGTATTTTCAGGCTTGTTAGTGCATCTAGATGTCAAATCGGTTATCCAATGAAGATAGCCGATCTGTCACTCATGTATATGATGTCATAATCAATTACATCACTTGTAGGCTGACATCACATTCAAAATGTGTAATGAATGATGTACCTAGGTCCGTTATAAACATTGAATAGTCTGTCAAGTCTATGTATTGTATGGCTTTACTATTTAAGGCAGCAACAGCCCTCAGTTAACTCAGTTACAAAATATTCAACAGTTTACCAGTATAATTACCTTGATATTGCGATTCTGTGAATTCAGGGTTTGATCGATCCCAACACGGACAAAGCATGGGTGGACCTTAGGTAGAAATGTGCGGGGCATAGCTGGAAATGAATCCCTCTATAGGGTTGGGATGCGGGATGGGGTGGTGGGGTTCTGAGGTAGATGTGAACAAAACATGAAACAAACATTAATGTTTATATTACTGCTTTAATAGTAGTATATTAATCTTTCCTCATAGGTACAGTGAAAAGCTGTATATGAAGAACTCAGTCTGAAGATCCGCTAAAAATGGTCTTCATAGACAGGTGGCTGGTCTGGTTTTCTAAACTTAAATTGCTATCAGGATAAATGAAATTGTCTTTAGTCTTTACAGAAGGTAATCTTTAGACAGAGGTTAATCAGTGCATATGATAACAGATATGTTAATATGTTAATAGATAGGACCATATTGGTACTATGAAGTAAATAATCTTGAAGAAAGTATGTGTGTACGGTGTGAGGTTACTACATGTATGTCAAATTTTTGTATCCATCTAATATTAATACATTTCCATTTTTTAAAGCAGCTATAGCTTCATAACCACATAATTACCCGCTTTAAAGGTATTCTACTTCATGTTTTAACTGGAAATAATTTCAATAGAATTCAGTTCAATTATTTTCAAAAATTCACGAATAATTTCTATTTTGATAACTTAAATGCCATGTTTTTCTTTTGTTGGTGAAAGGATAAACTCATTTTTTCACTTCTTTAGCCCCTTTAATGGTCACAACGGCCCAAACCGGCCTCTGCAGTGGTCTTAAAGAATGTCGATTTACAGGCCAGAAGCCTATTTTTGAAAATTTACCACTGGAATGACTGGCTCGATAACCGAGCCAGTCATTCCAGTGGTAAAATTTAAAAAATAGGCTTCTCTTGCCCTGTGAATAGACATTCACTGTGCAAAGATAGCTATTTTCGTGACCAATCTTAACCATTAAAGGGTTAATCAATTGTTCATTTCACATGCAGTCTGGGGTTAGATATTGTTTGTTGCGTTTCCTCACAATGACTTTCTGTCCATACTATCTGGACTAACCAGCTGTTGAATGTACATGAAATTTAATACCGTTAGCGATAGAAAACTTGAGTGGAAACATCATGCTTTCACGAAGATAAAATTCAAGCCAGTGTTCATTCACCCATGTTTTGTAGAACATAGGCTTAGGTAATATACTGACATGTGTTAATAAATGAACGCATGGGAAACTGCGCTTTTTACTTTAATGATTGCTTATATATAGGTGATCTGTTTTGTGTCTTAATCAAGCAAAATGCTGATTGCCGCTTATGTATTTATCGCGCATTTGTTATTAGAACTGTAGTCATATATTAATTTGGGAAAATGAACTGTTTGTTAACCCCTCTTGTGTCAAATTAATCCTTTCACACTTTAACCCTTGAATTTGTTCAAGAAAATTTCAATTTTCACCTAGAAAATGTCCTTTTGTAGACCTAGAGATCACTATATTTGAAAATTTAACACTGGAATGACTGGCAGTCATTCCAGTGATAAATTTTCAAAAATAGTCTTCTCTTGGTATGCAAATGGACATTTCTCAAGACCAGTGCAGAAGTCATTTTTGGCTGATATGAGTGTTAAATGGTTAATGGTCAAGTTGTCCAAATCGGCCTCTGAAGTGGTATTGAGCAGTGTCCATTTACAGGCCAAAGGAAGAGTATTTTAAAAGATTTGCCACTGGAATAACTGGCTCTATAAGCCAGCCAGTAATTCCAGTGGTAAATTAAAACAAGTCTTGTCTTGCAAATGGAAACTGCCTAAGCTGGAAATTAGATTTTTCATGATCATAGATCGTTCATGCTCGAGCTGGCCAAAAGCGACCTCTGCAGTCGCCTTGAGGAATGGCCATTTGCTGGAAAACAAAGATATTTGTGTAAATTTCAGTAGTAAATCTACAAATATAGTCTTCTTAAAATTCTCTTGAGAAATCTGGATCAGCGATGACTTAAATTATATGAGAAGCATGTTGCGCGCTTTGAGACTTTGTTGACAGAAGAGGGGTTAATTAAAAATCATTTAAAATCACATTTTATGAAACTAATTTCATAATTATCGAGCCATGAAAAAAGTGGAGTATGCCTCAACTTAGCGATCCAAGTTTCGTCCGATCAGAAAATAGACCTTTCCACTTTATCCATCCATCGTATGATGTCATAATCAACTATGTGACGTGTAGAATGACATCATAATGAATGACGTAGATAAGTACGTCACGAACACATATTTGAAGACTGACTATGCATTGTTGTACGAATTGTATGTATTTACTATTTAATAAATATTCTGTTGAATATATTTTGAAACAAATTTTACTGGGTGCTGTTGCTGCCATAGGCAGCAACAGCGCCCAGTCAAATTAGTTACAAAATATTCAACAGCTTACCTGTATAGATTTCAGGAAATTAATAGTTAGGCAGAATGTTCATTTCGGAAAATGCCACAATGTCTCGACATGCACAGGCCTAGGCCTCGACATTTCATCTTATATGAACATGGCTTTTTTCTTCATCTGTTTATTTCGGCTTGTTTCTTCATCTGTTTTTTTTCCTGTTATAGACAATGGACCTTTTATCTATGCAAATGAATTATGAGATTTGATTATTCCATTTGTTTTAGTATATAATGCTAGCTGGTGACGGTGCCTGCCACAGTATGACAGCTATTTGACCAGCTCAACGTTAACTCTACAGCGTAATGGCTGCAAATAACACTCGTTTATTTGTAACTCTTTAATCATAGGACATTAAATACAGAGCCTAGCTATTAATTATACTTAGATTGCAGCTTTAGTTTTAGTTAACATCCATTCCAAGTCAAACTTGTACAATGCATATATCTACATACACACTTAGTCACGCACGCACGCACTCATCCACGCATTGAGAGGAGAATATTGGCATTTACTTTTTTTTTCAACTTTTGAAATCCATGCGGTTAACCAGTTCATGTGTACATCTGTACATGTATAGATTGTATACATACACACATTTTTCTTTGCATTGACATATTACAAATGGTAGTCTTCCTTCATGCATGCATCTGTGATCTAGCGACACCTTCCAGTCAAATTAGTGTCAAAATATTCAAAAGGGTATTACTTTCTTTATAATGAATTTGTTGTCATTGGTTTGTGTATCTGAAAGGGTAAATTGAACAGAAGCATAGCATTTAGCTTTTCATTGAGGTAATTATATAAATGGTATGAATGGTATATATATATCTAGAATTTTAGTGAATCACTATGACAGGGTATCCCTGCCCCATCCTCACACTATCACTGAACTTACCCCTGCCCCATCCACACACTCAGAAGATACCCCTGCCCCATCCACTCATTATCACAGAAGATACCCCTGCCCCATCCACACACTCACAGAAGACACCCCTGCCCCATCTACACACTATCACAGAAGATAGCCCTGCCTCATCCACACACTATAACAGGATACCCCTGCCCCATCCACACACTCACAGAAGATACCCCTGCCCCATCCACACACTCACAGAAGATACCCCTGCCTCATCCACACACTATAACAGAGGATACCCCTGCCACATCCACACTCACAGAAGATACCCCTGCCCCATCGACACACTATCACAGAGGATACCCCTGCCCCATTCACTCACTATCACAGAAGATACTCCTGCCCCATCCACACACTGTTGCAGAAGATACCACTGCCTCATCCACACACTATCACAGGATACCCCATGCCCATCCACACACTCACAGAAGATACCCCTGCCCCATCCACACACTCACAGAAGATACTCCTGTCCAATCCACACACTATTGCAGAGAATACCCCTGCCCCATCCACTCAGAGTTTTCCTGTAATTTTGCATGAACCATTAACAGCCCTTTCAATACACCTTAGCCTAAGAGGTACCCATGCTGCGCATAGGCAGACAAGTGTTGAAAATAGTACCTTTAAGTTTGCTTATTATATGCAAAAATTCTTTACACTACAGCCTGGGAAAGAATTATATATGATAAGTCACTGAACCGTGAAAAGGTCAGCATACCTTTAGAATATGATGCATCCATATACAGGTTTGGTGACTATATCTGAAAAAGACTTGGAACTAGGGTCCAGATACAAAATCTAGGACACAGGCATGGGCTAAGTGATTACTTTATATCCTCCATATTTTAGGAGCTTTAATAATGCAGGTAAATTAAAGCAGATTTCAACTTTTAAAATCTTTTTCCATATACATGTATATCTAAATATTATCAATACTCAACTATTGTCACATTGATTTATTTAAAAGATATATGCATTCATTGTGGAATCAAACGCATAGCAAAAATTGTCTTCCATTTTACATGTATCATTCTTACTCTTCCATTTTTCTCAGAATTTTACATTTATCTAATGTATATTATGTACAACAGGGTCATAAATATAACAGATGTACAGAATTCAAGTTTTTCAATGTTTGTATTCAACTCTGCCTTAGACATTAATGTCTTCAAAAAAGCTCCATATGAAATACTAGTTGCAGTGCTATACTTATAGGAAGGCACCATGTTTAGAAAATGTTATTAATACAGTTCTTAAATTTCTTGTGTCCCATTAAATAAACTTTTGCATGAGATATGAGATGCGTATTGATTTCTGTGCAATTTACCAAGCATACAATATTACCCAGGGTACAATGCCATGTCTTCATATTCGTTGTAACTATTGGATACCATATTAGTTTGAGTCTTGTCTGTAGAGGCCGTGATATGTCAAAGAAAAGGTCCTCGCCTGCATGTGCAACTGGTCATTTGTCAGCCAAATCTTGAGCTGTAAGCATGGACGTATTCATGACTGTACGCTTGACAATGCATATTTCAACTGTTCAGCAGCAGTGTGTGTCAATTTGAAATACGGGCTGTCGAAGGTACTGCCATTAATATGTCCTACAGTGTATATGCTTCAAGAGCTGGCTGACAAATGACTATTTGCATGTGCAGACGTGAACCTTTTCTTTGAAAAATCCCCGCCCGGTAAAATAATAGACTTAACGACCATGGCGTCCAATAGTTACAATAAGTATGGAGTTAGGGCATTGCATGTTAGGTAACATTACATGCTGGGTAGGACATTGCACGCTGGGAATAATTGCATGCTGGGTAAAAAGGTCACGGTCACTGGGACACTGGAAAGAACTGCTTTTTCAATATTAACATTATGCATTTAGCTCAACTTAGCAGTTCATATATCATCTTTGATTAAGTATACTTGACCCAACCGTGGACACATATTTCCTTATAATTGGATGGCATCACACAACAGTTTTGGGGTCAAAAGGGCAAAGGTCAATGTTTTTGTGAAATTGGTAAATACTTGGGGGTTTTCAACATCAACATTTTGTTTGGCTCGACTTAGCTTAATCTTTATGGACCTAAACTTCCTAAGGAGGGCATGACGCAATGACCTTTGGCTAAAAAGTTAAAGGTCAATATTATTGTGATATCGGTATATGAGTTTTTTCAGCATTAACATTTTTCGTTGAGGTCAACTTAGTAGTTCATATCTCATTTGGTTAATCATACTGGACCCAAAATTAAACACATGCTTCCTCATAACAGGAGAGCATGGCACAATGTCCTTCATGGTCAAAAGGTCAAAGGTCGTGGGAAAATCACGGGGTTTTTCCCCAACTATTTTGTGTTCAAAATGTTCAACAGGTTATTGTATAATTAGGATGAAATTGAATCCTGAATTATCAGAATCCCAAAGTAAATAAATTGATCCCAACACACGCAAAGAATGTGCAGAGCTTACTTAGAAATTAGCGGAACATAGCAAAATGTGGATTCATCCAATATTGATGTTGCAGGTGAGTTGTTAATTGTATCGTGTGACCATGTCTCTCTCTCTCTCCGCCCCCTCCCCCCACCCCCCTGTATGGAGTTTTATCCATTTCTCTGCACAATTAAGTCCTTAATTGATTACTCACTGATTATATTTCCTTGGTTTGACACCCACATTGATTAAGCTTGGTATATTTGTGTCATAGATCAAAATGCTGTACATATAGGTAACTCGTGTACAAGGTGGCAGAAAGCACTGACATGCAATATATAATCAATTTTGCTTATTATAAAATTTTGGAATACTATTTTAATGTCATGTAATACATGTGAAGAAACTACATTAAATTCTGCATACATAAATATATACATCTTCAATAAGATCGACATTTTACTAAGCTTGTTATTTTTAAATACAATTATTAAATATCGCTGTATTATTAACCATTTACTATTAGACGTGCTGTTATGAATTTTTTTGTATAAAACAGATTGGAGAATAAACAATTGTTATTTGTATACAAGCTTTTTATGTTATTATTTATGTGTACTGAATGGGAAATTGAATCACTGTAGTCAATCGAGCATAGTTCGTGAACTAATGAATACAGATGGCCATCTACCATAGTGACAAGGTAATGACTGATATTTTTAGGAAAGCAGTAAAAGCATATTACTAAAAATCATCTATTATTGGAAATTTCAAAAAATATACCATCATTAAGCAAACAGATGTATAAAATATCACAAGCCTACACCATACGGTCATTCCTAGAAAGCCTTTTTCAAATCAGCCGCGTACTTCCGGAGGAATATTCTTAATGGATTTAATGAACCAATGGAGAAATCAGACCTTTATTACATACACATAGCATTTCCAAATCACACACGTCGTTCACTGGTTAGGAAAATTGACAATGGCCACTTATCACAAAATCAAAATAATTTGTGTTAGAACAGAATCCTACAGCTTTGTTTCTTTCAGTAATCATTGGTTCAGGAACTATTCTTTTAACCCTTTAACACTCATATCAGCCAAAGATGGCTTCTGTAGTGGTCTTGAGAAATGTCCATTTGCATACCAAGAGAAGACTATTTTTTTTAAATTTACCACTGGAATTACTGGCTCGATAACCGAGCCAGTACTTCCAGTGGTACATTTCCAAAAACAGTCTTCTCGGTCTGCAAATTGACATTTTCTATGAGAAAATTGAAATTTTCTTGAATAAATTCGAGGGTTAAAGAATGAGAAGCCAAGTCTTGTTTAATGGCAACCTTATATAGTATGGTCAGTAAAAGACCCAAGATGAATCACAATAATTTAAACAAAGTTTTTAAACTTTTTTTCTGACAAATAGGAGCAGCATCAGTGGCGGCAGTGGATCTATGAGTTTGCCAGTTGGGTTTCGCGCCGCACAAATACTATTCACTATATGTGTTGATAACAAAGCAGTTATTATTTTCAATGATTGTTTCTATGAATGGATGTTGTTAAATTTGGTGATTCTAACTACTTCATTCTAGATTTATGGCTAAAAATCATTTCTGGGTGCACTTAGTGACCCCTTGACCTAGATATTTGACAGTTTACATCAAACTAATTTTTGCCTAGCCATCTAAAATATGAATCGATAAACCAAATTTGGTAAACCTACATGATGGACTCTGAAGATATTGCGCAGACAGACAGAGATGGTACTAACCGCAATACTCATACCAACCAGCCTTCGGCTGCGTGAGTAAATATGCTAATTCCATATGCATAAACAGATACAGACACGCCAGGAAACGATTTACATACACCAGATGTGTGGTAAGAAAATAAAAACAAATGAATGTTATGTTCAAAATAAAATTGTATTAGTTTGCCATGTAATTACCAAGCTACAGCAAATTATTAATGACTTACAGATTAAATTAAAAAGTAAAACTTGAATATCGCAAATATTTCGGTGGCAGTATTGGAGGGTAAGTCCAGAGTAACATGGATAACAGCGACACTACCCCCTCTACAATAACTATTTCAATACTAAGTCATGACAAGGAATAGGTCCCATAGCTTTACTGAATAGCTTGTATCATAAACACATGGCTATAATGGATACCTGGTGTCATTAACACACAGCTATAATGATTACCTGGTGTCATTAACACAGAGTTATAATGATTACCAGGTGTCATTAACACAGTTATAATGAAAACTTGGTGTCATTAACACATAGCTATAATGAATACCTGGTATCATTAATTAACACATTGCTATAATGAATACCTGGTATTATTAACACATAGTCATAATATCTGGTATCATTAATTAACACAGCTATAATGAATACCTGGTATCATTAACACAAAGCTATAATGAATACGTGGTATCATTAACACATAGCTATAATGAATACCTGGTATCATTAACACACAGCTATGATGAATACCTGGTATCATTAATTAACACACAGCTATGAATACCTTGTATCATTAACACTTAGCTATAATGAATACCTGGTATCATTAACACACAGCTATGATGAATACCTGGTATCATTAATTAACACACAGCTATAATGATTACCTGATATCATTATTACATAGCTATAATGAAGACCTAGTATCATTAATTAACACAGCTATAATGATTACCTGATATCATTATTACATAGCTATAATGAATACCTGGTATAATTAACACATAGCTATAATGAATACCTGGTATCATTAACACATAGCTATAATGAATACCTGGTATCATTAACACACAGCTATGATGAATACCTGGTATCATTAATTAACACAGCTATAATGATTACCTGATATCATTATTACGTAGCTATAATGAATACCTGGTATCGTTAACACAGCTATAATGAATACCTGGTATCGTTAACACACAACTATGATGAATACCTGGTATCATTAATTAACACACAGCTATAATGAATACCTGGTATTATTAATTAACACAGAGCTATAATTGAACACCTGGTGTCATTACCACACAGCTATAATGACTACCTGGTATCATTAACACAGCTTTAATGAATACCTGGTATCATAAACACACAGCTATAATGAATACCTGGTATCATTAATTAGCACACAGCCTATAATGAATACCTGGTATCATTAATTAACACACAGCCTATAATGAATACCTGATATCATTAACACATGGCTATAATGAATACCTGCTATTATCAACAGTTTAAATTAGTGATCAGGATGACCAAAATTGGTCTCTAATATCTTGATGAATGTCCATTTGTAGGCCAAGTGAAGGCTATTTTTGAAAATTTACCACTGGAATGAACGGCTGAGCATCATTCCGGTGATACATTTTCAAAAATTGGTCTGCAGATTGACATTCACTAAGCAGAAATGTCAATTTTACTGACAGTTCTTGACCAGTAAGGGGGTTAAATATTTTCCATATTAGAACATAGTAAGATATAATAATAAGGGGCCTGTCGCTCACCGATCATAGACATTTCAACTAGAAAGGCCAACAGCTATAAGTAGGTTTTGCTGAAAAGTGCAGCAAGGATGTGTCCTACCAGACATTTTTAATTTCCAGGCTTTACTATGGGAGTTTTTGGAGGGAAAAAATCCAAGATGGCCGCTAACCCGTTTATCCAACAATTTCCAAAGTGGAAAATTTGAAATCATACCACAAAACATGAACAAAACCATTTTCAGCTCCGAAAAAATTTCTATCTGGCTGCCAAAATCTGATTGGTCAATCGGCACGATCCGTTCAGCAGTTCTGGAGAAGTCAATTTCACGAAAACTAAGCCATCCAAGATGGCGGCCATACAATTTTGGCTAATCACGTTCCCTTGAACAAGCTCATGCCTTAGATGATATTTCATGACCTTTGAATCAATACCCCAAGCAGTTTTGGAGATTTTTAGACATTTCTAAATTCAGCCAAAACCCATGATTGCCACTGGCCAAATTGGCCGATCGGCTTCCTTTGAATAAACTTGGCTCTATGCCCTAAGGATGCTTCCTGTCAAATATAATTCAAATTGGCCCAGTGGTTCTTGAGAAAACATTTAGTTTTCCTATTGCTTTAGTATGTGAGACTTTGGCGGGAAAAACGATCCAAGATGGCCATCAAGCCGTTCATCCGACAGTTTTGAAAGTGAAAATTTGAAACTAGCATACCCAAAAACCTATATCAAACCAATTTCGGCTAAAATCCATTAATAAAAAAAATTCAATATGGCTGACAAACACGCTACATTTTGATTGGTTCACGGTTGCCATGGGTTTTTTATGTATCAACTGCCCTTGAACAAAATTTAATGGCCCTAAGTGCTAATCATATCTTCAAAATTTCAGCTCGATCCATTTAGCGGTTCTGGAGAAGTGTTTTTCGTGAAAATCAGGTTAAGATGGCCGTCGAAACATTTGACCAATGAAGTTCCCTTGAACAAACTTGATTCAGTTGTTGCCCTAGATCATATTTCATGAGTTTTGCATCTATCCCACAAGCCGTTTTAGAGATCTTTAAAGATGTTTCTAAAAATCAGCCAAAATGGACGGCGGCCAAATTGTTTGTTTGGTTTGAACAAACTTGAATCTCTTTGCCCTAAGGCTGCTTCCTACCAAATATAATTAAAATCGGCCCAGTGGGTCTTGAGAAGTCACCATGGCATTTAAACTCACTTGGCCTTTCAGACCAGGTGAGCTAATCATACTACTAATACTAACATGACTACTAATAATAATAATAATAATAATAATAATAATAATAATAATTTATACATTTAACAAGCACTAAGTTGTAAATGCTTTGGAATAATATGAACTGATTAATGCAATGTTTCATACATTAGATACAGTCAGTCACATACAAACCATATCCCCTAATGACAGGCCAGGTGCCAAAAAGAGAACCATGTTATAGAAATTTGAACACAATGTAAGAAATGTTCTGTTGAATAACTTGAACATAATAGGCCTTTCCAGTTTATCCATCAATCATATGACCTCATAATCAACGTGACGCATAGGATGATGTCATAATTAATGAAGTTATGAGTGACTAGATAGGTTCGTCACGAACGCTTAATTGATGACAGATATTTACTATTTAATAAAGATGATATTGAATATTTTGAAACTAATTTGACTGGGCACTGTTGCTGCTATAAGCAGCAACAGCACCCAGTACAATTAGTTTCAAAATACTCGACAGCTTACCTGTATAATTTTCTGGAACTTGATAGTCAGGCAGTTCAGGGATCAATCGATCACAGAATGGAGAAGTGTGGGTGGAGCTTAGCTAAAGGTAGGGGTTGAGGTGGTGGGGGGGGGGGGGGGCATAGCTAAAACTGGATTCCTTCATTTGCATTAGGTATCAATGCCTTTCAATCCAATTATATCCAAAATATTCAACAGTATGTTTTATTTTGGAAGCCTGTTTATTTCTTAACTACTGATCGTAGTTCTTAAGAACATGTGCTCTGTCGACCATCTGGCCCACCACTCAACATCCTGTAATGGCAGCAATACCACAATTCATGCGTCATATGCTTGCTTGTTGTCTGACGTCATGCACATGCCTCATGAATCAGAAGTGTGCTTTGCTTTTATTACATCATTATTGCGTGTTTATAACATCGTCATTTGTCGCTGAGTAACAACAACACATTGTTTCTTCATTGACCAATCAGAGTAAACCCGGAAGCACCTCGTCACTTAACAAGCCTATAAGCTTGTTTTATACATTAAGGTTACAGTTGTAATAATACTATAAATTACAACAACAATACACATTTTATGAAGAATCTATTAATAAATACTTAATATATAATACTGCTTACTATCCTACCTCTGTACCCTGTGTTTAGCTTGCATGACAACAAAGACAAATTATGCAGACCCTATATTATTATGTCATTACTAACTGTCACTAAATCTTATTTGATGTGGAGAAAATATGTGCTCATTTATGGATAAATAATGACAGAAAGGCATGGCAAAATTTGAAATCGTTTTCATATTTTTTAACAGAGTTTAATCTGGGTTTAAGCAGGGCTTGAAAATTTAGTTTTTCCTGATGGTTGCCCTCAAGGCTTTCCTGGATATTTTAAGTTGCCCTCTAGCAATGTAATGTTAAATTGAAGAAAAATTAAGTTGCCCTACAGGAAAATTTGGTTGCCCTGGGGTGCAGGAATGTGGATTTTTCGATCCCTGTGCCAAGCTGGCCAAAGCCGGCCTCTGTTTGGTCTTGAGGAATGCCCATTCACACGTCAAGAACACTAATTTTGCAAATTTCCTACTGGAATGCCTGGCTTGATAATGAACGTGGTCATTCCAGTGACCAATTTGCAAAAATAGTCATCTCTTGGCCAGCAAACAGACATTCATTAATCACCTATTTTGATTTTTCTTACCCAAATTTGACCATTAGTGCATTAAATATATGCCAGTTACAATATTCTGTCACAGGATATCTGCTATAGTTAAAACAACTTTAATATTGACCTCAAAATGACTACTCATTGGAATCGCATGCACACATGGACGCATGCACACACGGATGCATGCACACACGGACGCATGCACACACTGCACATACCAATACAACCTACATGACTGGGCGTGGGTAAACACACATACAATTATGATGATGCACATAAATATCACAAACATTCGCGCATATTCTCCGCAAACGTGATATATAAGATACAGTAGCCAACAAAGAACATAAAACTCCAAAACATTAGGAATTACACAACTATATTGCTGCACCTATGTCCACAATAAAAACCTAATCTTCACTGATTCTTTTCCAGCAGGTAAAACAAAAAACAAGCAGTATGTCGTGAATATAAATAGAAATGTGTACATGACTGACCTATATGTCATATTACTTTAAATCTTATAGACACACACTGCAATTATTCTGTAAATATTCTAACGATAAAAGGTATAATTACATAAAGCAATGCACACTAGCAGTATAATATACAATATAATGGCAGTATTATAATTATGAGTCACATTAAGTCTATTATGTACACATGCTGTATAGATGTTTATTACATACAATAGTCCATACAATGAACATCTACAAGCTCTGAATCTACAACCAATGTTCTATAGGCAAGCCACGGGAGACATGATTGAAGCCTACAAGAGGGTAACAGGACTCTTATGACCCTGAAATTGAGTCCAAACAAGGGGCCTGTGTCGCTCACCTGGAGCATTACCGGTATGCATCTTTGTCACAATTGTTGGTGGGTGGTTTAGTAGTCTTCTAAATGAGTTTGTGGACATTTTTGCAAGTCCAATATGGCCGCCAAACACGCTACATTTTGATTGGTCCACTGCAGCCATGTTTCTGACGTAGTGCCTTCCCTTGAAAAAACTTTAATGGCACTCAGTGCCTAATCATATCTCCCAAATTTCGGCCCAATCAGCTCAGTGGTTCTGAAGTCATTTTGGTAAAAATTAGGTTATCGAAGATGGCCACCAAACCATTTGGCCAATCAAGTTCCCTTGAAACAAACTTGGTGCAGCTCTTGCCCTAGATCATATTTCATGCGTTTTGAATTGATCGCCCAAGCGGTTTTGGAGATTTTTTGACGGATCAACTTCTCTTGAACAAACTTTAATGGCCCTTAGCCCGTAATCATACATCACAAATTTTGGCCTGATCGCTTCAACGGTTCTGGGGAAGAAGTCATTTGTGCGAAAACGAGGTCATCCAAGATGGCCGCTGAACCATTTAGTCAATCAAGTTTCCTTGAACAAACTTGGGTCAGCTCTTACCATAGATCGTATTTCATGAGGTCTGAATTGATCCCTCAAACGGTTTTGGAGAAGATTTTTAGACAGTTCTAAAAATCAGCCGAAACCCAAGATGGCCGCCGGCCAAATTGGCCGATCGCCTTCGTTTGAACAAAATGGAATCTCTATGCCCTAAGGATGCTTCCTGCAAAATATAATTGAAATCGGCCCAGTAGTCCTCGAGAAGACATTTAAAATTTCCCATTGCTTTAGTATGGGAGTGTTTGGTGGGAAATTGAGCCAAGATGGCCCCCAAACCGTTTATCCGACAGTTTCGAAAATCGCAATTGCATTGCGGCCATGGTTCCCTTCAAACCTTAATGGCCCTTATCCCCTAATCATATCGGGCAAATTTCGACCCGATCCCTTCAGAGGTTCTGTAGAAGTCATTTTCGCTAAAATTAGGTCAACCAAGATGACCGCAAAACAATTTGCCCAATAAAGTTTTCTTGAATAAACTTGGTTCAGCTCTTGCCCCATGATCATATTTCATGAGGTTTGCATCAATCCCCCTAGCGGTTTCAGATATTTTAAAAAAAAATTGGCCAAAATCCAATATGGCCGCTGTCTTAATTGGCCGATCGGCTCAGTTTGAAACAACTTGAATCTATATGCCCTAAGGATGTTTCCTGCCAAATATAATTGAAATTGGCACAGTAGTTCTAGAGAAGACTTTAAATTTCCCATTGCTGTAGTATGGGAGTATTTGGCGGGAAAATGATCCAAGGCGGGCGCCAAACCGTTTATCCGACCGCTTAGAAAATTGCGAATTTGAGATCAGAAACCAATTTCGGCCTCAAAATCCATCAAATAAAAAAATCCAATATGGCCACCAAAAATGCTATATTTTGATTGGCCAACGGGCGGGCAGGTCTTTTGACGGTTCAACTTTCCTTGTACAAACTTTAATAGCCCTTAGTCCCTAATCATATCTGCCAAATTTCGACCCGATCCCTACAGCGGTTCTGGAGAAGTCGTTTTCGTTAAAACTAGGTCAACCAAAATGGCCGCCGAACCATTTGACCAATCAAATTCCCTTGAACAAACTTGGTTCAGCTCTTGCCATAGATAATTTTTCATGAGGTTTGCATCAATCCCCCAAGCATTTTTTGGAGATTTTTAAAGACGTTCCCTAAAATCAGCCAAAATCCAAGATGGCCTCCGGCCTAATTGGCCGATAGGCTTAGTTTCAACAAACTTGGATCCCTATGGCCTAAGGATGCTTCCTGTCAAACATAATTGAAATCGGGCCAGTGGTTTTTGAGAATAAGTCGTTTAAAGGAAAAGTTGATGGACGGACGATGGACAAATGGACACCGGACGGTCGCCATAGCATAAACTTACTTAGCCCTTCAGGCCAGGTGAGCTAAATATCTTTCAGAACTATGCAGCAGGTGTTACATTAACCCTTCAATGGTGCAGAAAACCATGATCATTGCATAACCCTTTAACCCTATATTGTGTCAACAGCACTCCAAATGCTCCTTATATCAAGCGGCTCTTTAATGGTCAATATTTTTCAAAGAAAATTTAATTTTGAGTGGACCAAGAGAATACTATTGTTTGTAAATTGACCAGTGAAATTGACAAACAATAGCTCTCTGTCTTCAAGGCTACTGCAGATGCCATTTTAGCCTGGTTGACGAGCAAACTGGTAATGATCAAGAAAATTCAAAGTTCTTTCTTGCTTAATCAGTGTCCATTTGCAAGCCAAGAGAAGGGTATTCTTAAAAATTTACTACTGGAAGGGCTGGCTCTGTCACTGATTCAGTCATTTCAGCGGTAAATTTTCAAAAAAGCTCTTCTCTTGGCCAGCAAATGGACATTCCTCAAAACAACTGCAGAGGCACTTTTTGGCCGGCTTGACCAGAAAAGTTTGTTAATGGATAAAACTGGTCAAGAAAATTAGCATGTTTGCTTAGTGAAAGTCCATGTGCAGGCCAGGAGAAGACTGTCTGAAACCTTACAACTGAACGGCTCAATAACCCAGCCAGTCATTCCAGTGGTAAAATGTTAGTCTTCTTTTGACATGCAAGTGGACATTACTCAAGGGTCAAGTTCGACTTGCTAACCATAGTCAGTTTCATGGTTTACTGATCATGCACAGTTGCTATGCCCAGTCGAACTTGATCGTAGTCGACTATAGTTCGTTGGTACCCGGTTCCCTATTGAATTACTATTGCAGAAAATTTGGAGCCGGGTACCAGTCTCCATTAACCCTTTCTGTCGTCTGTTTTGATGACCTACGAAAATGGGTTATTTTTGTCCGCTAAGACGTTAAAAAGTGTCCATATGGCATAAAGTGGAAAGGAATATGGGCTTAGAAACATTGACATACAATGGGAAAGCATAATTTCATCAAATCTAAGTTATTTAGTGAAATATTCACACTTTTATATGCATTTATTCGTGGCAAGCGATCGGTGTCCGCTATTTTGAAATTTACGCAAATATCGGACTAACCATCTGAACCGAGGTCGGGAGCTCGGTTGACTATAGTTGACTAGCTAGTTAACTATTTGAAGTTTGGCTGGTACGCTAGTTAGCTATAGCTAACTATGGTTAGGAGTCAAACTTGACCAAGACCACTGAAAAAGACGGTTTTACTGCTTGACCATTAAATGCTTAGTGAATGCCTATTTGCATGGAAAGCAGACTATTTTTTTACAATTTACCACTGGAATGTCTGGCTCAGTGATCGAACCATTCAATTCTGTGGTAAAATTTCAAACATAGTCTTCATAGCCTGGAAATTTTGTACTCATGACGACTGCAAAGGTGGGTTATGACCAGCTTGACCACTATAGGGTTAACTTGTGGTCATAATTTGATCAGTGAATCTGTATTTCTTAACCTTTCAAACTCACATCAGCCAAAAACTGCTTCTGCAGTGTTCTTAAGAAATGTCTATTTGCAGATCAAGAAGATTATTTTTGAAAATTTGCTAATGGAATAACCGGCTTGATAACCCAGCCAGTCATTCCATTGTTAAATTTTCAAAAATAGTCTTCTCTTGGTCTCCAAATGGACATTTTCTGTGAGAAAGTTGAAATTTTCTTTGAACAAATTTGAGGGTTAAAGGGTTAACAGTCATTAATTGGTCAGGACATTAACAATCAACACACATGTATTCTACTGACCATGTCAATCTAGGCATGCACGATTTTTCGATTTAATCGTGAAATTCGATTTATTTTTAAAATCGCGATTTTTACGATGTAATTGAGGAAAAATCGGAAAATCGTCAAAATTTCATGTTTGTTTAAAATCTGAAGTGTGTACTTTTCCGTCGCATTTTATCAGTACACGAGTACAATTATAATCGATTCACGCCTGTGTTCATTGTGTTTCTATCCCGCCGTGCCATGCACGTGTCGAATAATTGCCAATCACAACACAAAGCGCTACAATAAACACGCTAACAATAGCGAGGTAACGGCCTTATCATTGAGAAAACCAGCTAGTTACTCCGTCGAATCGCCATATAATTTTCTTTCTTTCGCGGCAGACCCTGAGTCTGTCGTAAAATGCCAAGTATATACTTAGTTGCAGAATGTTAGGCAATAATCTGTGAACATAATTCTTTTAATTCTAGGGTTAGCAATTTCAGGCGGTGTAATAATTTTTTCTTTTTGATTCGGTTGTCATGTCAAATTAAAGAAAATAAAGCAACAGCATTCAAGATTGTTTGATTTTGAACTGTGCGTCCTGTTGATTACTCTTAAATGTAAATCATACATTCTGAAAGTAACTATAAACTGCACTATAGGACGAGTTTACGCAGTTACACTCGTACCTACTCAAAGCTACCGTCCTATGTATGTGAATTGTGCAGTATCTACCCGGGTACTAATATTAGCATCTTCGCGTTACTCTAGTAATTACCTAACTCATCCTACAAAGGGAGGCTATAAGCGGAAGCCGATACATCTTGTAATTTCTATTTTTTTCTCGGCGACATTTTATCTCAAATTTTGATGAAATAAAGAATGTTTATTAAACTATACGCAATATTTAGGTGGCTCCAATTAATAATTTCACTCCCGCGATGACGGATATAAGGTATGCATTAAGCATAGACGTAGGATGGTAAGAATTCGTCACATGAAATTGTGTTCTAATTTCGTGCTATTTTTGCATCATTTATTTCAACTTTTTCTAGAAACAAGTCACATTACCCCGGTTTATACTTTTGGGAATTTGGACCTATGATTTAATCGAAAATAGCGGTTTTTAAAATAAAATCGATCGCGATGTTTCCAAGCAAAAATCGTGCAAGCCTATGTCAATCCCAAAGATAAAATACACAATATTCTTTACAATCCAAGAAATATTCTGTTGGAAGCTTCCTGTGAACTTTGATATCAGCGATGATCGGGTTAATGTACAAAGTGTTACTGGTGCTTGTTAACAATTTGAGTACTTGAATGCTTGAGAAACAGACAGGAAAGAACATCTATTTTTAGTTAGGACTCACAACTAGTATAGGTTTGGTCAAATTTTTGGCAAAGCCATCTATGTTACAACTATAGCACACTCGCAAAGAGCTGTCCATTTTAGATATCCCCCGCCCATTTCTAGCTAAGTTCCACACACATTTTGCATGTGTCGGAATCGATTGATAAACTTTGAACCCTGAATTCATATAATCCCAGTTTCAAGGTAATTGTGCAGGTAAGCTGCTGAATATTTTGATTGACTGGGTGCTGTTGCTGGATATGACGGCAGCAGCACCCAGACAAATTAGTTTCAAAATATTCAAATAAATGTTTATTAATTAGTAAATCCATCAACGACCTACAATTTTGTACACTTGACGGATTATTCGATAATAGGCCCCGTCATACATAGTCAAGAGGCAAGCTATAAGTACCATTTGCAGGTCCAGCTTCATGACGGAGTATTTTCTGTCAATTATGATTGTGACATTAGCATACATGTGACAGATTTGATTATGATGTCATATACTTGAGTGACAGATCAGATCCATTCATTGTTTTAGATCCGACTCTTAACTCATATAAATTGGTCCATCTGTCATTTAGTCCGTCAAATTTGTTGACATTTCTGCCAAAGCGGCCTACATTGCAACTATAGCGCACTTGTAACATATTTCCAGGATATAATGAATTTTTTTTAACAGCCAGTCATTTTACCAGGAAGCTTTCAAAAAATAGACTTTTCAACTGACTGTAGATCCATAATTATTTTCTATGGCAAAAGGTTGTCTCCTTTGATGCCGATCACTGAAAGTCAATACTAAAAAAACTCAATAATAATAACAATAATAAGTTAATATCTCTCCTTATAATAACAACCATTAATATATTCATTCAGACACCTATGGGTAGACAACCATGTTTATACAGATATACCCTGAGGGCAAAATAGAGTATTTCTATGGTGAATGTGATCAATAACGTGGCCTTTATACACGGGTGGACTATATATAGGTGGTATGTATTGATAGGTTCTAGAGTATACAAGTATTACGATGACAGAAGAAATACATAGACAAGACCCATGAAAGTTCTCGTGTCCCATTAAATAAAGAACCTTTGCACGAGATAAGAGATGCATGTTGATCTCTGTTCAATTTACCCAGCGTGAAAGCTGGGTCTTTTGCTTGAGAAATCCATGCCTACACTGACAATAGATTAAACGAAAATGGCATCCAATAGTTACAACGATTATGGAGTTAGGGCATTGTATGCTGGGTAGCATTGCACATTTGGTAGCATTGCATGCTGGGTAAATTGAACAGAGATCAACAGGCATCGCATATCTCATGCAAATGTTCTATATTTAATGCGACACGAGAATTTTAACACCATATAATTGATCTAATATATTATATAACATATTGCATAATAACTTACACCTATTATAAAGGTAAAGATACTATATATAAGAGTGTATAATATGGTGGTATTTGTTTTTGATTATTTTAGACAATTTATGACAAAATGTATGATAAATTTAACCCTTTAATACTCATACCAGCCAAAAAAATGGCTTCTGCCATGGACTTGAGAAATGTCAATTTGCAGGTCAAGAGATAATTTTGAAATTTACCACTGGCATGACTGGCTTGATAACTGAGCCAGTCATTCCAGCGGTAGATTTGCAAAAATAATCTCTTGATCAGCAAATGGATATTTTCTATGAGAAAATTGACATTTTTGTGAACAAATTTGAGTGTTAAACTGTTAACCTGTCTGAAACAATCTCATTGTAAAGTTTTCACACTTTCTGGCTTTTTGTTTTGTGTTGTGCAATTTCCTGTGTTGAAATTTAAGCCAAATATGACAAGTAGTTTCTGAGATATCCACAGATCCCAAACTTGATCCAATCCAAATTCTTTTAGTCTGAAAATGGCCAAAGTGTGGAGATCCTTCGTCCTCTTAAAATTTTAGCCAAATCGGATCGGCAGTATTTTTAGATATAGCTCCGGACACACACACACACACACACACACACACACACACACACACACACACACACACACACACACACACACACACACACACACACACACACACACACAACAATCGCAATAACCTCTTACCCTTACAGGGCGCGGGTAATGAACTTGTGACGACCTATTCTAAAGGACCACTATCTACTGGTCTGCTGTATGTACATGCTTGCACTGTAATGGAGCTATAATTGTGATTTCCTGGTCCAAGGAGTTCTAATTCATGACACTGCAGCCATGTTTAAATGTAGATAACAATTTGATGACTTAGCAAGATTTCACTAATACTGATGTCTTGATCATTATATTTAACACATAGACTTACTAAGTCTGACCTCATACACATGTTAATAGAGGAATCGAGTTTATCGATCAATCGTATGATATCATAATCACCAACGTCGCATGTAGGCTGACGTCATAATACATTACATTACGAATGACGTGATTATGTCGGTCATAAATGCTTAAAAGCAATAGGTAACAACAGCACCCAGTCAAATGAGTTTCAGAATATTCAACAGCTTACCTATATATTTCTCTGGAAATTGAGATTCAGGGAGTGCAGGATCGATTGATCCCAACAGAGGCAAATCATGGGTGTAGCTTAGCTAGAGATGGGCGGGGCATATCTAAAGCTGAATTGACTAAGTGTGTAATTTCCCCATTATACATCATCATTGCGTGCGTGTGTATGACATCATCACTTGTTGTTGACCAACAGCATTGTTTTTGTAAACACTCAGGAAGAACCAGGAAGTACGTCATCATTTAACTCTGCCTGTTCAATTTATGCATACTCCATTTTTCACAGGATTTAATTATGGATATGCTGAAGATTTTGAAAAAAATTTGACTGAAAGTTGTTGGTGGCTAGGCCAACAACAACTTTCAGTCAAATTGTTTGCAAAATATTAAGCAGATCCAGAGTTATTGCCCATTAAAATTATTGTCTGGTGGCTGGCTGCAGCCAGAGTTAATAAGCCTCTAGTGACTACAATTAAGGCAGATTTATCACTATATAAATATCTATAAACAAACATCCTCATTAAAGCTTTTACATTCTCATTTACAGACAAATGGGCGGATCACAGATTTCTTTATTAGTAATTAACTTATGGCACCTGGCGATCTTGTGCTAAAATGTCGTAATTTTCATGCTTTGTACATGGTATATATCAACTGACTAATTATTTATATATATATATATAACAATAGAATTAGAACATGTTTTGCATTTCCATCCAGAAGCTGACACTAACAGTCTTAATACCTTCACATTAAAATATATATATAATGGACAGATATAGGCCAGATTAGCACATTAATGGGAAAAGCTCACTAGGAATATGTACATTTTCTCAACAGAGAATATCAATCTGCAGTCTGCGGAACAAGAGAGTATTTTTAAAAACATACCACTGCAATGACTACTTTTGTAAATGCCAATAGGAATGATGATTTAAAAAAGCACCTACAGAGAGAACACAGCAGAGGATAGTGAACAAAGTATGTTAAAAACAGAGAAAACAGAGCAGAGGATAGTGAACAAAGGGTGTTATGCAGAGAAAACAGAGCAGAGGATAGTGAACAAAGGGTGTTATGCAGAGAAAACAGAGCAGAGGATAGTGAACAGTGTGTTATGCAGAGAAAACAGAGCAGAGGATAGTGAACAAAGGGTGTTATGCAGATAAAACAGAGCAGAGGATAGTAAACAAATTGTGTTATGCAGAGAAAACAGAGCAGAGGATAGTGAACAGATTGTGTTATTAACAGAGAACAGAGCAGAGGACAGTGAGCAAAGTGTGTTATAAACAGAAAACAGAGGAGAGAATAGTGAACAAAGGGTGTTATGCAGAGAACAGAACAGAGACTAGTGAACAAAGTGTGTTATGCAGAGAACAGAACAGAGACTAGTGAACAAAGTGTGTTATGCAGAGAAAACATAGCAGAGGATAGTGAACAAAGTGTGTTATACACACAGCAGAGAAACAGTGAACAGTGTGTTATAACCAGAGAACAGAGCAGAGCACAGTGAACAAAGTGTGTTATAAACAGAGAACAGAGCAGAGGATAGTGAACAAAGTGTGTTATAAACAGAGAACAGTGAACAAAGTGTGCTACACAGAAATGAATCAAGACTAATAAAAAAAACCATTGTCATGCTTCCAGGTTCCATGCTCTTACAGTTCTAAGTCTTCTGCTTATAATTAACATTTATGAGGCACCTTCAACATATAAAAGTGTAATCATACACTACACTACATTCATTCTATTCTAGTTTTTGTCATAATTTCACATCATCACTGACTAAAGAGGTTTATAAGCTAATGTTCTATGAATCAGCCAATAATGCTTAGTCTGGTAACAGGATTCAAGCATGGTACTCTTTCAGGCTAATTTTATTTATTTCTGATATGCTCCTGGACATAAATGCGCGCGCCACTACGACACGAGGACGCATGTTTGTGTGCAAGACCATGTCAAAAATAAATACGGTTAGTCATAAAGGTTAATACACATCATTGAGTTTAATATTGTTGCTATTTGCTAATAAACTTTAGCAGTCTAGAGAATGTGTGAGATTATTGGGAAGAATAAATCAATCCCTATCATCACTGTTGAATTGATCAGAGCTGAAAGCTCCATTCATGAGGCTGATGTTTTGAGGATATGATGTCGCTTCAATGACATTCTCACAGATCCCAGTTCCTGTTCCAGTCTTTCTAACCGATTCTCCAACTCTTCCTAAAGTTAAAGTAAACATATAGAATATGAATATATCAGACACAACCGCTACATCACCAGAAATTTCATTCCCCATCATACGATAGCGGGTGTTTATTTTGGAAGCAATATTGCTGTGACCTATTTAGGCTAAATCTAAGACAGTAACATTGGTTCCTAAATGTACACAAGCCTTTCTTCTATTGACTCTGTCATGTTGACACAATCAGCATAATGAGGGATACGTATGGCAGTTTCAGGAATGGTGACCATGCGTAAGTTACACGTGGTATAACTATATACATACTTTACTAATGCTCCCATGCCAATTGTGGGCACAGACACATTTCATTGTACTTAACCCTCTAACCATTGAATTTATTTAAGAAAATTACAATTTTCTCATAGAAAACGTCCATTTGTAGAGCAAGAGAAGACTATTTTAGAAAATTTACCACTGGAATGACTGGCTCGGTTATCGAGCCAGTCATTCCAGTGGTAAATTTTCAAAAACAGTCTTCTCTTGCTCTGCAAATGAACATTTCTCAAGACCACTGCAGAAGCCATTTTTGGCTGATATGACAGTTAAAGGGTTAAGTAGGCTTCATGCAAGTGGCCTCTGGATGGGAACAAGAAAAAAGTTGTACTTACATGTACAACCGTGTGTGCGTGCGTGCGTGTGTGCGTGTGTGTGTGTGTGCTTCCGTGCACATGCATGTGCACTGTTTGTGCGCATGTGATAGTGCACGTTCATAAAAGGGATGTCCTTGTATATATGTGATATCTATCTCAGTATTTTAGGTAGAACCCTTGCTATATTTGCTAACACAACTGGTGAATTTTAACACTTCAGTGGATAAATTTATTTAAAAAATCAAAATATCTGTTTAGTTAATGTCAATTTGCAGGCCAAAAGAAGTTGTTTTTTTATTTACCACTATAATGGCTGGAACAGTTAACGAGCCAGTCATTCTAGTGGTAAATTTTGAAAACCCGTCTTCTTTTGGCCTGCAAATGGACATTTCTCAAGACCACTACAGAGGCCGGTTTTGGCTGGCTTCGTCATGAAAGGGTTAATAGTCGAGGCTGAATATGTAACTTAAGTAGTTAACTATCAAATAAAAATTAGGAGAATCAAATTTATTTTGCCTGTGTTACAGGTCAGATATCAAATTTGGTACCAAACCAGTCACACGGGCAACACCATGAAATAGGCCCAAACCACATCATGGCGAGTATTCCCACTCCAGCTCTTAAAATGTATTACAATAACAGATCCTAAGTTGGTCAGATCCTGTTGCCTTCAAAAGACCCCATTTAACACTTTTGCTGATAAATCCTGTGTATCAACTCCAAGATTCAGAACATGGCCACCTTTGCTGGGCCACTTCAACTGACAGTGGAGACAGTATTGCACATTGAGATTAATCTGTTCAGCCAGTGACGTTGAGTAATAGTAAGATGTCTGTGGTGACAGGTATTAGGGGCAAGTTCGACTCCTAACCATCATTAGCTATAGCTAACTAGAATACCAGTCAAACAGTTAACTAGTTAGTCAACTATAGTCAACTGAGCACCTGAGCTCGGTTCAGATGGTTAGTCCGATATCGGCGTAAATTTCAAAATGGCGGACACCAATCACTTGCCACGAATAAATGCATATAAAAGTGTAAATATTTCACTAAATAACTTAAGTTTGATGAAATTATGCTTTCCCATTGTATGTCAATTTTCCCAAGCCCCTATTCCTTCCCACTTTATGTCCTATGGACACTTTTTGATGTCTTAGCGGAAAAAGATAACTCATTTTCATAGGTCATCAACACAGACGACAGAAAGGGTTAATGGAGACTGGTACCCGGCTACAAATTTTCGGCAATAGTAATTCAATGGGGAACCGGGTACCAACGAACTATAGTTAACTATTCAGTGTTCGGCTTGTTATAGCGACTGCGCATGTTCAGTTAACCATGAAACTGACTATAGTTAGTGAGTCGAACTTGACCCAAGCTGTTACAGTTGTACAGCACAAGGGAGACACAGCACCCATCATACAAGCATAGTTTCTTGGCCAGAGGGATCTGAGATCTACGGATGAACAGTTTCCAAACACACTGGAATGGTATGGTTCCCGTAATGTAAAGTGGAGCAATGTCGGAGTAGATGCAGATCCGTGAGCCCAGGATTTTCCTCTTTTCTATATTCCACATCATCACACAGCAAGATGGCTTTATCACTGACTTATTCTGTCTCTGATAGGTGTATATGGGTAATCTGTGTGTCTTGGCTTCAGTCATGGAGAGATTGTCACTGACTTATTCGGTCTCTGATAGGTGTACATAGGTAATCTGTGTCTTGGCTTCAGTCATGGAGAGATTGTCACTGACTTATTCTGTCTCTGATAGGTGTACATGGGTAATCTGTGTGTCTTGGCTTCAGTCATGGAGAGATTGTCACTGACTTACTGTTTCTGATAGGTGTACATGGGTAATCTGTGTGTCTTGGTCAGTCATGGAGAGATTGTCACTGACTTACTGTCTCTGATAGGTGTGCATGGATAATCTGTGTGTCTTGGTCAGTCATGGAGAGATTGTCACTTACTGTCTCTGATAGGTGTACATGGGTAATCTGTGTGTCTTGGTCAGTCATGGAGAGATTGTCACTGACTTACTGTTTCTGATAGGTGTACATGGGTAACCTCTGTGTCTTGGCTTTGGTCATGGAGAGATTCTCCATGTTTGAGCTATTCTGCAGCTATAGGGAGATCATCTTGAAGCTTATTCTCCTCGTCTATCAAGTCTACATCGTCTGCGTACTCCATCTCTTGTTGGAGGCCCAGTGTAGATACAGTGAGTTTGGTCTTGTGGAGTCCTGCTCCCGCACGGATGACATGGTTGTGGTGAGGTGGAGTGATCCCGTATGTATGACAGGACTGTGGTGAGGTGGAGTGTTCCCGTATGGATGACATAATTGTGGTGAGGTGGAGTGTTCCCGTATGGATGACAGGGCTGTGGCAAGGTGGAATGTTCCCGTATGGATGACAGGGCTGTGGCGAGGTGGAGTGTTCCCGTACAGATGACAGGGCTGTGGCGAGGTGAATTGTTCCCGTACGGATGACAGGGCTGTGGCGAGGTGGATTGTTCCCGTACAAATGACAGGGCTGTGGCGAGGTGGCGTATTCCCGTACAGATGACAGGGCTGTGGCGAGGTGGTGTTCCTGTACGGATGACAGTGCTGTGACGAGGTGGAGTGTTCCCGTACGGATGACTGCCGTGGCAAGGTGGAGTGTTCCCGTACAAATAACAGTGCTGTGGCGAGGTGGAGTGTTCCTGTACAAATGACAGTGCTGTGGCAAGGTGGAGTGTTCCCGTACAAATGACAGTGCTGTGGCGAGGTGGAGTGTTCCCGTACAAATGACAGGGCTGTGGTGAGGTGGTGTTCCGATACAAATGACAGGGCTGTGGCGAGGTTGAGTGTTCCCATACAAATGACAGTGCTGTGGCGAGGTGGAGTGTTCCCGTACGGATGACAGTGCTGTAGCGAGGTGGTGTTCCCGTACAAATGAGTGCTGTGGCGAGGTGGAGTGTTCCCGTACAAATGAGTGCTGTGGCGAGGTGGAATATTCCCGTACGGATGACGGGGCTGTGGCGAGGTGGAGCGTTCCTGTACGAATGACAGGGCTGTGGTGAGGTGGAGTGTTCCCGTACGGATGACAGGGCTGTGGCGAGGTAGCAGGCAACCAGCACAGGAGAGGCCATCCACCCTGTAGACATCCGATAGTGGTCTTGATCTCTTCAGACTGCACATTCTTCACTCATACTTTCAGCTTGGTGTCTGCCAGTAGCAGCTTACACATCACAGTTGATCGTCATTACATCCAGCATGCTGCAGCACATCCGAGATCTTTTATCACTTGATAGTGTTGAAAGTGTGTGCTATGTTAATGCCCATCTTGTGAAAGTCCCAGTGTTTGGGCGTGGCCACTGACACATTTGCTGCACCCTCACAACTTCTGCACAGCTGTGGTCCCGCTTACAGATGTTCTGGCAGGCTCTAGTGAAACAATCAATCTTTCAGGAACAGACCTGGCTTTTACAAATTATTAGCCAATAGATTAGCCAACTATCATTATACTTAGCCAAATCTGAACTATTTTAGCCAATGTTTTTCAATTTTTACAATCCATCAGCACCAGGTGACCCTTTTCAACTGAATGCTACATACCAGATATAAAACTATGTTGAATAGTTTGAAACTAATTTGCCTGGAAGCTGTTGCTGCCTAAGGCAGCAAAAGCTTTCAGGTAAATTAGTTTCAAAATATTCAATAGCTGGTCTATATGGATGCATTTGATCTGAGATATAAAAAAAATGTATGTAGGATTTCAGTGTTTATTTGTTCACAATAAAACATAATACTTGTATAAGTACTAATTGCATAAATATTTATCTTAAGATGTTCTAAGCAATTTTTTCTGATTCTCGACTTAGAAATTCTGTAAAATAATATGATTTTAATCATTAGCCAAATATTTAGCCAATCCTGGTTTCTATTGGCCAGATCTCAATTTTAATAGCATTTGGCTAATTGGTGAATGGGTAGGTCGGTCCCTGGTCTTTTCTCGTATGAGACAGAAAGTCACATTGGACAGGATTTTCTGGATGCTGTTGAGTAGAACAATAGGTTGCAAGTTTGCAGCTCATCCAGGTGGCTGCTTGGGTTTGGGCAGCCTGATAACACCTTGGCCAACAGCATCGATGGGGATTGGTTTGGAGATGCTATAACCTACATAATTAAACAGTTCATAGCTGAAGCTGTCAGGTCCAGATGAATGTCCATTTCTTAGTATAATCAGATTTATAATTAATTTATCAACTTACAGAACAAATACAAGGCATTTTAAATGAAATGTTTAGCTATTTTGAAAGTAATCTCACTAGGTGTTGGTGTCTGAGCTGCAAAATTTTCAAGTTAAATTAATATCAAAATATTCACCATCTCTGTTTTATTGCACTGAAATGGAGATATTGGAAATTCAGAAATAAAAGGAGTAATCGCTTTTTAAATGCCATTTATAAAATTGTGATATTAAAATACAAGTTAATTGAGATCCTCTTTAAATATCTGATGAGTGCAGGTAAGATCTACCTTATTTTTCCGTGCATTAATGGCGATGCTTCCACTCAATGGAACTTTGCTCAAAGCTGACTCCAGCTAAAAAGCAATTATATATAGAAGTATATGTATCTGTAGTTTTATAAACTGCAAGAAAAACAAAAACAATCAGCATTTGAAAACTCACACGCTAACCAACTGCTTAAATTTTTTATGGAAATAAAGTGCTTTGAGCTTAAATTGATCTAATAGACAGTATCATCTATACCACGCTGTTGATTAGTATTTATAAAGAAAGACAAACTACTACCATCTCACTCTTAGTCATACATTAACCCTTTAACCCTCAAATTTGTTCAAGAAAATTTCAAATTTCTCATAGAACATGTCCATTTGCAGACCAAGAGACTATTTTTGAAAATTTACAACTGGATGGACTGGCTCGAGAACTGAGCCAGTCATTCCAGTGGTAAATTTTCAAAAATAGTCTCCTCTTGGTCTGCAAATGGATATTTCTCAAGACCACTGCAAAGGCCAGTTTTGGCTGATAAAGGATTAATATATAGTCTCCTGCTGAGAATCGAGAACAAGTTGACAGTTTTAGATAAATTGCATTCTAAATATTCAAGACATTTAATATTTAGTCTCATATGGAGAGCTTTCAAAAATGTCACAATGAAAGAGGTCAAATCTATCAATACCGAAATAATAACAGGCCAAAGTTCAGTTAAATTATTTTCAAAATATTCAGAATGTTTTACATTGTAAATAAATTTTGGTTCTATTAATCAAGTGTTATATTACAATTTCTAAACAGCAATATACCTCTCTTTTTTCTGCCTGCAAATCATCATAGTGATGCTCTAGTCCCTGCATTGTAGTGAGTCTGTCACGGACTCGTTCTTCAAGGTTGCGACTCTGAAAGATTTATACATATATAGGTATTCTCACTCTTACTACTGGCTATATAGTACTGTCTCTATTCTATTAATTGTTACTCAGTGAATGACCATTTTCAGACTAACAGGAGTATTTTTTCATTATCAAGCCAGTTTTTCCATTTCCATTCCTCTTCTCTTGCCCTGCTAATGGACACTTACTTAATGGACGCTGGTTTTAGCCGGTTTGACAATTAAAGAGTTGAACAGCAACAGTTTCCAGTTTAATTAATTTTTAGATATTACACATATTTCTTGCATTGTGAGGAATTCTTGTATCTGATTGTATCTGTGGATATGAAATGCTTAATAATATGCTGTAAAGTTTAAATACTAACTACCATAACCTGTTACCGTTAGAGAATTGCCTGTTTCTGAAGCTCGCTTGCTCTTCGTGGATGCATATGTATTAGTTGGTGCAGATACCTGACCATTGCGTATCCTTGACAACGTCATCTCAACATCTTCCACTACTCTGCTGTCATCTGTGCAATGTTAAATTAACATCATGTTTATGAATTAGATTTGAGCTGAGATTCTGTCAAAAAGAGTTCAATTCTAAATCAATTTCAATCATACTTGTGGTTATTGAGTAATAACAAGACACAATGTTTTAAGAACTTAATTTTTTAGAGACAATGTTGAAGAGGGTCAGGTGTGTCAACTGCTACATTTTGATATTATGACAAATGTTCTCTATCTAGGGTATATAATATGTTGGATATTTTAATGTTGAAAGAAGGCTTCGTCAAATAATTGAATATTTTGAAATTACTTTGACTAGAAGTTTCTCATGATTTTACAATTTTTTAAAAGCTTTAGCATTGTAAAGATATTTCAATTTTAATCAAATCGAAATACAATAATATATTGAAATATTGAAAGATTGTGCATGCCTAGGCTAAACTGACTGGCTAATTCTAATTAACTATAGTTAACTACATCCCAGCCGAACATGATATAGTTAACTAACTAGTAAACTTAGTTGACTATCATATGTATGGTTCTTATGGCGACAGTGTACCCTGGATGTTAAATCATGTGTGGTTCTTATGGCAATAAAGTGAAACCTGTCATGTTAAATCATGTGTGTGGTTCTTATGGCTACAGTGTAACCTGGAACTTGGTAAATCATGTGTGCGTAGTTCTTATGGCAAAATAGTATAACCTGTTGCATGTTAAATCATGTGTGTGGTTCTTATGGCAACAGTGTAACATGGAGGATACTAAATCGTGTGCGTGCATGTGTGCGTGTCTGGTTCTTATGGCAACATAGTATAACCTGTTGCATGTTAAATCATGTGTGTGGTTTTTATGGCAACAGTGTAACCTGGAGAATACTAAATCATGTGTGTGCGTGCGTGCGTGCGTGCGTGTGTGGTTCTTATGGCGACAGTGCAATCCGGAGGATGGTAAATCATGTATGTGGTTCTTATGGTGACAGTGTAATCCGGAGGATGTTAAATCATGTGTGGTTTTTATGGCGGCAGTGTAATCCGGAGGATGCTAAATCATGTGTGTGTGTGTGTGGTTCTTATGGTGACAGTGTAACCTGGAGGATGTTAAATCATGTGTGTGGTTCTTATCGCAACTGTAACCTGGAGGATGTTAAATGATGTGTGTGGTTGTTATGGCAACAGTGTAATTCGGATGGTAAATCATGTGTGTGTGTGGGTGGTTCTTATGGCAACAGTGTAATCCGGAGGATGTTAAATCATGTGTGTGCGCGTGCGTGCGTGTAGTTCTTATGGCGACAGTGTAACCTGGAGGATATTAAATCATGTGTGTGGTTCTTATGGTGACAGTGTAATCCGTAGGATGGTAAATCATGTGTGTGGTTCTTATGGCGACAGTGTAATCCGGAGGATGTTAAATCATGTGTATGGTTCTTATGGCAACAGTGTAATCCGGAGGATGTTAAATCATGTGTGTGTGTGTGTGGTTCTTATGGCCACAGTGTAACCTGGAGGATGTTAAACTGTGTGTGTGGTTCTTATGGCGACAGTGTAACCTGGAGGATGTTAAATCATGTGTATGGTTGCTATGGCGACAGTGTAATCCGGAGGATGGTAAATCATGTGTGCGTGGTTGTTATGGCAACAGTATAACCTGGAGGATGGTAAATCATGTCTGTGTGTGGTTCTTATGGCAACAGTGTAATCCGGAAGATGGTAAATCATATGTGTGGTTCTTATGGCAATAGTGTAATCCGGAGGATGGTAAATCATGTGCGTGCGTGCGTGCGTGCGTGCGTGTAGTTCTTATGGCAACAGTGTAATCTGGAAGATGGTAAATCATGTGTGTGGTTCTTATGGCAACAGTGTAATCCGGAGGATGGTAAATCATGTGTGTGTGCGTGCGTGCATGCGTGTGTGTGGTTCTTATGGCAACAGTAATCCTGAGGATGTAAATCATGTCTGTGTGTGGTTCTTATGGCAACAGTGTAATCCGGAGGATGGTAAATCATGTGTGCGGTTCTTATGGCAACAGTGTAACCTGGAGGATGGTAAATCATGTGTGTACTTGTTATGGCGACAGTGTATGTAGGATGGTAAATCATGTGTGTGTGGTTCTTATGGTCACATAGTGCTGCCTCAGACACCAACATCTCAAAGCAACAATACATCCATGGTGCCAATACATCTCTCCACCACACGCTAAATTATTTTCAAACCCTTCAACAGATTTCAAAACAAACACTTACAAACTTATTAAAAGCGCTTTCAGCAAACAGTAATTCTTAGTTATTTTAACAAACCTTTCCTTCGATGTCCATTAGTGTAACTCTGCTGGGTTTCATTAGTGTCCTTCAATCGTGGTTTCATTTTTGGTCTTTTCTTTCCTCCAGCTGCTGGAGAGTTATCAGTGAAAATAATGTCAAATCGGCGGGGAGATGAGTCAATATTTTTCGACATCATCTGTGAAGATGATATGTCATTCTTGGCTTTCTGAAGTGAAGAATTTCTCGTGGCTGACAAACAATCAATAATCTGCACTTGATCAGGAGAATAACCTGTCTCGGAGGAATTACGCGACCTGTTCAGGTTATCTTTCGACAAACTTCTATGACTTGATGATTTCCTAGACTTTGGCACAACATTTCTAGAGTTATTTTGAACACCTACATCCAGGTCAACATGTAGATCACCATTTCTAGTTGGTCGTGGATATGGTTGCATCGATGGTGAGCTAAGACTCTGCTTGACCGCCTTTCTCAAGTTCTGGTATTCATGTTCTGCTTGCATGAGAGGTGACCGTTGGATGCTCTCATCAATCTCTTGGTGTGACCGAGTCTTTCGTGGAGGGGTTCTCGCCTCTGAACTACCAGTACTAAAAGACATAATAGACTTGCTACACAATGGCATGCTTAGACCATCGAATTTGTTAAAAAAACTTCAATTTTCTCATAGAAAATGTCCATTTGCATACCAAGAGATTATTTTTGAAAGGTTAACACTAATAGCTGGCTCAGATATCGATAATATAATATAAAAAGTCTTTTCTTGGTCTGCAAATGGACATTTCTCAAGACCACTACTAGTATGAGTGTTAAAGGGTTAAGAGTTGTCTCATTACATGAATTTAGTCTATACATGAGCGCCATTACCAGTCAAATCTCTACAACTGGGCCTCCTCTAGTCGATCATGCACTGCCTTGAATAGAGGTGGCCATTATTTGCCACACCGTTGTTCAATGTAGTGGATAGATGATATATCAAAATGTCAGTTTAAATAAGTGGACCATGGGTCTCGACTCTCAGCTGTCTAAAATGTCAGCTCTTGATCCTATATACTCTATAGCTTAAGTATGGAAATTTCACAATAATTCGTCTAGATGGCTCAAAATAATGTGCAGGCTGAATATTTTATTATTGATTTCAATAAGAAAATTAACCTTTGAACTATATTCTTAAGAACTGGGTCAGATTCGTCTAGTTTCCTTATGAGAAAAGGCTTATGGTGGTCCGCTCAACAATGTACAAGTTAGAAGTCATCAGCTCTATAAAGTGTTTATCATCATGACTTCCCCTTGGCTCCAATATGGTAGAAAACGTACAAGTGCCAAGTCAAATATAATTCTGTTTTACAATGCCAATATTTGGTCTCTATAGGATCATATTGGTGAGATTTGGTATATAAATGAACCAAAATATGACAAAACATGCTGAATAAATAGCTTACTATTGATTCCATTGAGAATTGGTCTTGGACCTTTCCTCTCCAGAAACTACAGCAGAAGTCTAGTTCGTATGTGTGTTAGCTTATTCCCAAAGGTACCCACCCTCTCATTGAGTTAGAAGAGAAGGGTAAGAGGTTGGGGGGGGGGAAATCGCACACAAACATAATCTTTGTAGTAATTATGATTTTCAACTACAAGCCTAGCCGCCATAAAGCTTGCTGAGTATAAACGTCATGGTGCAGCTTGAAGATGTTGTCATTCAAAGCTATTGTTAGACATCAACAGGCTGTGATTATTGTAAGCAAACATCTTCCTTCCAGAATCTAATACAAAATTAAATTTTTGAATACAACCAAATCTGAGTGAAATGACATACCTGTCCGATGAAATGTTTAGGAAACCAGCACTTCTATTCTCTCGTCCATTGAGCATTGTTGTTGTTGTTGTTGGTACATTATGTGAGGCTATCTCCCTTGGAGACTCGATATCCCTTAGAATATCTCTGACAGGAGAAAGCATCCCAAGACGACTCGAGCTTAACAAAAATAAATCACCAAATCCATTATACATACTTTAAATTAAGCAGCATATTTGTCTCTACATATTATACACAAATTTTGGGGAAACGACTTGTATTTCCCCGAGTTTCACAAGAGCAAATGTAAATCTTATCTTATTACATATTTGGAAACTTAAAAATAGATACATGATAAGACCATGAGTTTGCAAAAGATCCGTGAGTGAGCGAGCGAGCGAGCGAGTGAAGAGAGTGTGTGTGCGAGTACGATTCAATGCGCCATATCGATAGCACGAGTAACATGAATAGATTTCATTCTTTCATCAAAATAATGTCAATAATGGCATAATTATTAGATAGTTGCTGTATATAGAGAAATTTGTGAATGAAAGCGGCTAAACACAGTCGTAACACATTAAAAACAAAGTAAAGACTGCATTCCGCGTATCGAGCCATTTTCATTTTCTGCATATCACGCATCATATGTGGCAGTGTTGTGAAATAGGGATTTCTATGGTATGGTATGAATTACATATGTCATGGTATGGCATGGCATGGCATGTTATCACATAGGGCCAGGCAGGGCAATGTGTGATGTATCTGCTCTATGGAAGCTATGAGTGTTCTGCAGAATTACATATGTCATGGTATGGCATGTTATCACATAGGGACAGGCAGGACAATGTGTGATGTATCTGCTCTATGGAAGCTATGAGTGTTCTGCAGAATTACATTGAACATGATTGATCACGGGATATACTCTGATCTTGAAAATGCAAATTACTTGTCATACAATGATCCCCAAACTATTGCGCAATGAGAAAGTAATGAATATGTCATCAATCTTGACCCCTAATGCCTAACTGCTTACTGTATGGGCAATGCAAGCACTACTGGCCTGATTAAGTATTAAAGATAGGCAAATGGTCCACATTGCACATGTTTATAGATATATGTTTCTCTAGACCTGGTTGTAATCACTGTATAAAATAAGACTGATGAATTAAAATTCCTTTCAGTAAATACCTTAATTATTACATAAATTGTCCAAATTAATCTAGGTTCAAACTCCGGTAAAATCAGAATTGGTTTTAATTATGATGTAGAATGTATTGCATAGAACATATCTCAGTTTCATTAAAATAGAATAAGTGCTTGATGAATCAAATGTTTATTAAAAATCTTTAACATTCTTCTAATTCTTGGCTTAAACGGTGACAAATTACCTACAAGTTAACTATGTTCAAACCACATAAAAGCATTGAAATTTTTTTGAAAATTACATAAAGTATTGAAGAAATTTGAAAATCATATTTTTTATGATGCAGACTGAAAGCAATCATGGTAGAGAACAAACCTGTAAGTTTAATTGAGATCAGCTAAGCCTATGATGAATTAAATGTCTTTAACATTGTTTTAATTCTTGGTACAAAATAAACTAAGTTCAAACCACATAAAAATATGGAAATTTGACAATTATTTCCATTATAATGGAGATTGGATACAATCCATAAAGTTTTATAACATTGGATAAGTCATTGATGAATTAAACCTCCATTGAAAAAACCCTAATACTAGGTGCATGATGGGTGCTAGATGCCATCTGGACCGCTATGTTGAGCCATCCTCTGATTCGTGCACGGGTCAACACAAAAAAACTAATTCTTCAATTATTATATTGGTCATAAATATTTTGTTAAATATTTTGAATGTAAATAGATTAGATGCCATAACTGCCACAGGGTTCATAGAGGTAAACAAAAAGAATTCTGTGCAAGACGTGCAAGCAGAATTCCTTACTCCCTATAAACATCAAAGCTGAAAAAAAAGAAAGCTTATTTTTGTTTTTTGTACCAAGTTCAGCATGACCGTGACCTTTGACCGCTAACAAATCAACATAAGGCGTACTAGTGAGTATGCACAGACAACTTGAGACAAAGATCAGAAACTAATTCTTGTATAAAATTTAACATGAACTTGACCTTGATTACAAAATTAGCGGATGATCCTTCTTTCATCTTCTCCCCCATGGCAACAATGTGTCCAAGTTTAATTCGCTAAACATTGACAAATCGTGAAAGAGAGGACTAGATATGGAGCTAAACAATGTAAAAACTTGATGTGGCAAAACCAGGGAACATTTTCCACAGCTAGTTCTACTTCTAATAGGCTTAACCCTCGAAATAGCAATCTTTGCATAGTGTCGAGAGTGAATGTACATTTACAGATCAAGAGAAGACTATTTTTTAGGCTGGTTTTGGCCGGTATGACCATTAAAAGGTTAACCAATCACTGAAATATAAGCCAAGAAGTTTTGTTAACTGCAAAGAGTATTGTAGCAAGGTCATAGCAACCGTGACCTTTGATTTTGTGATCTCAAAGTCATCACACTGAATCCATTCAGAAGAGGCAACCATGTGTATAAGCTAAGTCATAAAAGGATGAACCAAACCTGAAATATAAGCTAAAGTGATTTGCTAACGCAAAACTTAACACTGACGTCTCTGTAGTCACAGCCAGAAATGTTAACTTAGCACCGACGTCTCTGTAGTCACAGTCAGAAATGACAACTTAGCACTGACGTCTCTGTAGTCACGGTCTGAAATGTGATCATTTTGTCTCTCACTTGTGCTTTGAAGATTAGTTAAAGGTGAAAAAACAAATTACAAACCTAAGATTTGATACCAGGCCTTTATGGCGCATATTGTCATTCTCCAGGGATAGTCGCTTATTCTCCAACTCAAGACGTGAGATTACTCTGCAAAAAAGAGTTCAATTGTTTATAATAAATAATTCCATGCAAAGACTGAGGTAAAAAGAGAAAATTTAAACAGTAATTATATTAAACACAGTGTTTGTGTCATCAGCATGAGAATGAGAACCTTCACAAAGAACCCTTATCATTCTGCACCTGAATTGTCAACTGCGCAAAATCTACCAGAATGAAACCAGGTGCAAATTCTGAGAATGCCGCCCGGGGAAAAGAGATTTTTATTATAATAGACTGCAACAGATCTTAGCAGTCATTCTCAAAACACCTGCTAGATGGAAAAAGATAACAAACGCATTCAGCAGCACAAGCGGTAACTGACGTCACATGACAGCTATGTGATGCCATATGACAGCTATGTGATGTCATATGACAGCTATATGATATCACATGAAAGGAAACTGATGTCACATGAGAGGTATGTGATGTCATATTGTAAGTTGTAAGAAGCACATGACCATTCCACATTCCTGTGGTCCAAGAGAAACGGAAATGGGGAAAGCTGGATGTTCAGTAGGGGAAATCAGGATTTGTCTAATTTTCAGGTAAGTGGCGTCACATAACAGGTAAGTGAAATTGTAACACGTAACTTTCTTTTTGAAAGCAGTTTGCTCAAATCTGGTGCTCGGATAACTCTCTCTCTCTCTCTCTCCCTCCCCCCTCCCTCCCTCCCTATTTCTCTCTCAAATGCATAGCAAGCTTTCATCCAACATCTTGCAATCTTTAATTATCAGATATTATTAGGGCAAGGTGCATATGATCATATGTAATAACTATACCTTTTAAAATCCACAGCCTCAGTTCTCGCATCATACAGTTTTCCTTCAATGTCATTCAAACTGCCCTATAATAGTAACATATTGTCAATAATCATATAAAGTTTTCTACTATATGAGTCACAATGACAAAAGAACCTGATGAAACATGCTGTGATTTTTAAAACAATCTGAGCAAAAAATGTTGTTATCTTAAATTATGTCCGTTTCAAAAATAGTTAGGCGGCTTCATAAGAATCTATATGTAACGATTCTTATATATATTTAGTACATATCATGAGACAGACACACAAACAGACACAGACAGACAGGCAGGCAGGCAGGCAGGCAGGCAGGCAGGCAGGCAGGCAGGCAGGCAGGCAGGCAGACAGAGACAGCCAGAAAATGCTTGAACAGTGTTCATGGTTCACTGGTACAATAGAAAATGATTGGAAAATTTTGGGTGAGACAGAGCAGCTGCTAATGTCTCGTGTAAGCTTGAACTCTCAGTATTACTGTTTTACAGCAACAATATCACAAAGCTGACAAATTAAATCAAAAACACTCAGCAGAATCTTACTTACATCTCAAGGAATCTACCGTATCTGATCTAATGAAATACTTACACATAATACTTTGTGTGTACTTGCATGTGTGTGCTTGTGTGCATGCATGCGTGCGTGCGTGTTATGATGATATACCTTTGTGGCATGTTGTTCCTCCTCTAGGGCCTCATACTTGTCCAAAAGCTGTGAAAGACAATGGTCAGATTAATAACTAGAATGCACTTGATGGAGATGCCGAGTTAGGCCTTTATACTCATCTTTGATAATGCACTTAGTGACCCCGTGACCTAGATATTCGATCTCATCTCAAAACAACCACAAGCAACCACAATATAAAAAGATGTGCAAAATCTGGTGATTCTACCTACTTGCATTACAGAATTATTGACAAAAATGTGTATTCTAGTATGCACTAAGTGACCCCCTGACCTCAATATTTGAACTTTTGATCTGAAACTAGCTTCTTGCCAACCACAATATGACTGCATGTGCCAAATTTGGTGATTCTACCTTCTTGTATTGCAGAGCTATTGATGACAATGTTATTCAGGTATCCACTAAATGACCCTGGGACCTCGCCATTTGACGTTTTGACCTGAAACAAAATTTTTTTCTAACAATGCAAACTATCAATGTATGTCAAATTTGGTAAACATACCTCATATGATTCTGGAATACCTCATAGGATTCCGGAGATATGCCTCAGATAAACAGAAAGACAAACAGACAGCACCAACAGCAATACTCACACTGCCTTTTGAGGGCATGAGTAACTACATAAGAGAAAGATTTATCATCAGAAAAGCCTCATCATTGTCCCCATGTGCTTGTAAAAAAACATGAAGGACACTGTGATCATCTGCATCCATCCATCCATCCATCCACCCATCCGTCTGTCATGATGGCCTCAAATCTTTTTTAATGGAGTTCAACAAAGCCTCCCCTAGGTCTTGGGTGGGGTCACTCAATCAATACATCATCGACTGCACATTCTAGTTAGCCATTGCTAATTAAGAACTATAAGAAACTAGATTTCCAGGAAGGTAAATGAGAAAGATGTTGAAGTTTTTAAATAAACTCACTGAAAATCTTTGCTTTCTTGGGCAATAACAATCTTGAATTACAAGCCTTTTTAAGGACACTAACCCCATCTCAAATGTTGTATTATACTGATAGATTATGGTACATAATACCAGAATATCATTCCTTTCTCGGCACATTCCTTTATCTCTATTACTATGGACCTTTCCAGTTTATCCATTCATCATGACGTCATAATCAACTACGTGACGTGTAGGATGATGTCATAATCAATGAAGTCATGAATGACGTAGATAAGTATGTCACAAACGCATAATTGGTGACAGACAACTATTTAATAAACATGCTATTTAATAAACAGCAACAGCACACAGTTAAATTAGTTTCAAAATATTCAACAGATTACCTGTAGTTTTCTGGAAATTGATAGTCAGGGACTTCAGGGATTGATCGATCCCAACACAAGCGACGTGTAGGCGGAGCTTAGCTAGAGATGGGCGAGGGATAGCTAAAACTGGAACGGTCCATTATTGGCTTTTTATCATCAAGTTTATGATGAGCTGTGGTCACTGCCATTTTCACTCCTCAAGCGAGTGTGTGTGATGTCATGTAGGTGCAGATACAACTCATTTTTAGCTCAACTGGCCTGAAAGGCCAAGTGAACTTATGCCATGCCGACTGTCCGTCAACTTTTCCTTTAAACGCCTTCTTCTCAAGAACTACTGGGCCGATTTCAATTATATTTGGGAGGAAGCATCCATAGGGAATAGGGATACCAAGTTTGTTCAAATGAAGCCGTGGCCATCTTGGATTTTGGTCGATTTTAGGAAGCATCTTTAAAAATCTTCTCCGAAACCGCTTGGGGGATTGATGCAAACCTCATGTATAGGGCAAAAGCTGAACCAAGTTTGTTCAAGGGAACTTGATTGATCAGATGGTTCAACCGCCATCTTGGTTGACCTAGTTTTAGTGAAAACAACTTCTCCAGAACCAGTGAAGGGATCGGGCTGAAATTCGGCAGATATGATTAGGGACTAAGGCCCATTACGGTTTGTTCAAGGGAAGTTGATCCGTCAAAAAACATGGCTGCACCAGGCCAATCAAAATATAGCGAGTTTGGCGGCCATATTGGATTTTTTTATTTGATGGATTTTGTAGCTGAAATTGGTTTTATATATGTTTTTGGGTATTTGATCTGAATTTTGCAATTTTCGAAACTGTCGGATAAACGGTTTGGTGGCCATCTTGGATCATTTTCCCGCCAAAAGCTCTCATACTAAAGCAATGGGAAATTTAAAACGTCCTCTTCTTGAGAACTGCTGGCCCAATTTCAATTATATTTGGCAGGAAGCATCCTTATGGTGTAGAGATTTAAATTTGTTCAAACGAAGCCGATCCGGGCATGTTAAACAAATTCCATGTGTAGACTATATGTGGCATATTGTACCATCAGATGTGATAGCATGAGGTGAATTTTCCTTTAAAATCTTTTCAAATAAATTTAATCATTATTAAAGTTATCGTCACCCATAAAATGGCAGTTCATTGTATAAGTGTTGCTTTCCTTTTAGATCAGAAATGTTCAGTATAATAGATTCACCACATATAGCAGAAGTAAATTGTAGTATATTTATGACTACAAATATTGTAATCACTTAAGTCTGCCTGTCTGTCCTCCTGTGCATCATACGATCTGCTCCAAAAAATATTTGGTGCAATTCAAACAAATTTGTTATGTGAGTTATTCATATGATTGCAGAATGCGAGATGAGATATTGAGGTTCACCACATGAGGGCAGGGTCAAAGTCAAATTTCCTGAAAGCATGCCATCGACTACTCACTCCAGTGTCGTTTTAAAGGACATCCCCATTTCCAAATCTGACAGCACTGGGTCAGATTCGGCATATGATAGTCTATTTATTAAATCAGGACAAATTTTTATATGGACAAAACTACAGAGAATGAAATAGACTGTAATAGGGACATAGGCAGCTTTGGCAGAAATCTAAAATCTTTCTTGAAGAAGCCAACAGACATAGTAATGGAAAGTTGGACTAGGAATCGCATTGACATGAGTGTAAGTTGCACTATAATGACATTATTAGTACATCACAGCATACATAATTATATGACATTCACAGTCTGAGGTAATGTGAATTATATAACTTGCCTTCTGAAGGGCCATTTCTTGTCTTTTAACGTAGTCTGTCTGTTGACTCTGAGTCTGTAAGAAGAATGTAAGATACCTATCTACTTCACATAATTTAGAAACTATACTCAGTTTTAGTTACGACTCGCAGCTTTTCTAACTCACTATATCAGTTGGTCTGTCGAATAACAACATTTTTGTCTAAGTTGTATGATGCATCTAAAATGCTGATGATCATAAGATTACCGTAAAATTTCGACTAAAGGATGCATTTTTCTTTGTCAAATTACATGTTCTATAATCGAGCACATTCTTTGAGCACATTTTTGGGTCTAAATTTTTCTAAAAAGGTTCAAAATTATACTGCGGAAATTGAACTAAATTTTGCGCTAGAAAATTCTTGGTGCCTGATGACTATGTTTAATGTACAGTCCAAAAACATCACGCGGAAGTGAAATTATCAAATTGGGTCGCATAAATATTGCTTATTCTTTAATAAATATCACTTATTAGATCAAAATGAATCCAGAATTTGACATAAAATGGCATCGAGAAAAGATATAAATCATGTAATTGTAATATATTATCACTGTACCCATTTGATAACTAACTCCCATTAGCGCATAAGATCACACAGCACCTCCAATCACAAAAGAGCCAGCGGCTCACCAACATAAGAAACAGTCTATCTCATTTTAATTCTCAGACTTTCAAGCAATTTTTGTCATACATAATTCTGTTTTTGGATCATTTGATGTTGGTCAGCATTACAACTGGTGACCACCTTACCACATTCCTAATGTCACATGATTTCTATATTTTCGAGGCGACATTTTTCTAAATTTCACAGCGTTTTATACTTGAATACAAAAGCTTTTTGGGAGGATTTTGGTCAAGTTTGGGCCTGTGACCTATATTTGTGGGCGGCCTTTAGTCAAGAAACTACGGTATCTGTCCCTAATTTGTTTAGCATTCTCTCTAAAGAGATGATGATTATGAGATTATATGTCCCCCACTGTTTAGCGTTCTCTCTCTAAAGAGATGCTGATTATAAGATTATCTGTCCCTCGCTGTTTAGCGTTCTCTCTAAAGAGATGATGATTATGAGATTATCTGTTCCTCGCTGTTTAGCGTTCTCTCTCTAAAGTGCTGATGATTATGAGATTAGCTGTCCCTCACTGTTTAGCATTCTCTCTAAAGAGATGATGATTATGAGATTATCTGTCCCTCACTGTTTAGCATTCTCTCTAAAGAGATGCTGATTATAAGATTATCTGTCCCTCACTGTTTAGCGTTCTCTCTAAAGAGATGATGATTATGAGATTATCTGTCCCTCGCTGTTTAGCGTTCTCTCTAAAGAGATGATGATTATGAGATTATCTGTTCCTCGCTGTTTAGCGTTCTCTCTCTAAAGTGCTGATGATTATGAGATTATCTGTCCCTCACTGTTTAGCATTCTCTCTAAAGAGATGATGATTATAAGATTATCTGTCCCTCGCTGTTTAGCGTTCTCTCTAAAGGGATGATGATTATGAGATTATCTGTCCCTCGCTGTTTAGCGTTCTCTCTAAAGAGATGATGATTATGAGATTATCTGTCCCTCGCTGTTTAGCATTCTCTCTAAAGAGCTGATGATTATGAGATTATCTGTCCCTCGCTGTTTAGCATTCTCTCTAAAGAGCTGATGATTATGAGATTATCTGTCCCTCGCTGTTTAGCATTCTCTCTAAAGAGCTGATGATTATGAGATTATCTGTCCCTCGCTGTTTAGCATTCTCTCTAAAGAGCTGATGATTATGAGATTATCTGTCCCTCGCTGTTTAGCATTCTCTCTAAAGAGATGATGATTATGAGATTATCTGTCCCTCGCTGTTTAGCATTCTCTCTAAAGAGCTGATGATTATGAGATTATCTGTCCCTCGCTGTTTAGCATTCTCTCTAAAGAGCTGATGATTATGAGATTATCTGTCCCTCGCTGTTTAGCATTCTCTCTAAAGAGCTGATGATTATGAGATTATCTGTCCCTCACTGTTTAGCGTTCTCTCTCTAAAGAGATGATGATTATGAGATTATCTATCCCTCGCTGTTTAGCGTTCTCTCTAAAGAGATGATGATTATGAGATTATCTGTCCCTCGCTGTTTAGCGTTCTCTCTAAAGAGATGATGATTATGAGATTATCTGTCCCTCGCTGTTTATCGTTCTCTCTCTAAAGAGATGCTGATTATGAGATTATCTATCCCTCGCTGTTTAGCGTTCTCTCTAAAGAGATGATGATTATGAGATTATCTGTCCCTCGCTGTTTAGCGTTCTCTCTAAAGAGATGATAATTATGAGACTATCTGTCCCTCACTGTTTAGTGTTCTCTCTAAAGAGATGATGATTATGAGATTATCTGTCCCTCGGTGTTTAGCAATCTCTCTAAAGAGTTGATGATTATGAGATAATCTGTCCCTCATTGTTTAGCGTTCTCCCTAAAGAGCTGATGATTGAGATTATCTGTCCGTCGCTGTTAAGCATTCTCTCTAAAGAGCTGATGATTATGAGAGTATCTGTCTATCGCTGTTAAGCATTCTCTCTACAGAGCTGATGATTATATGTCCCTGCCATTTAGCGTTCTCTCTTTAAAGAGATGCGATTATCTGTCCCTCACTGTTTAGCATTCATCATATCATTTCATTTTCAATGGAGTGTGTATTGTAAACCGACAAGATTTGCTAGAGGCCATAATGTATTTAAACTATGACAGGAATATTAATTTTAATACACTCAACATGTGACAACCACATCTCTATCTATATATTGAAGTCCCGCCTCGACGGACTTACGCTACTGCAGTAGGGTACGCTATATCAGTTTATTTTGACACAGTTTAATTTAATACTCCAGACTAAGCATGCAGTCGATTAATAAGCAGTCACAGCGTAATCATCGCACAGCAAAAGGTGAGGTAAACTAATAGAAAACAGGCATTTTTAGCTCAATGGTCAAAGACATAGATTTAGAATACATGTATTTACCAGGAATCAAACTGAGATTTGTGCTGATAGATCTTTGGAAATATTACTTATTAGTACTTAGATAATATCCACATGATCTATGTCACATCGTCCCTGCTCATTGCTGTGCTTCCTAACATTGAATTCAACTTCGATTTCAAGAATGAGTGTGACTACAATAATGATGAGTGTGACTCTACAATACCTGACAGACCTAGACCCTCGCATGATAGAGTTTTAATATTTCATAACATTCCAAAACATTTCAGAGACTGCCAAAAAATTAGCACTTTGAATATACACATTTTGTAGTATTCCCGCTATGACAGACCTGAAGCGCATCTTTAAGCAGTGTGTTGAACTTCATGTTTTCTGCCTCCAGTTCACGTGTTTGCATTTGACCCCCCTGATATTGCACACGTAAGTCCTCCAGGCAGGTCTGTTGACGAGACACCAGCTCCTGGGACTGACCATAACGCTCCAACACATCATCCTGAACAGAAGAAATACAGTCTGTCATACTTGCCTGAGAGGGCATGCAATGGATGGATCCAGTTTTAGCTAAACCACACCCATCTCTAACTAAGCTCCACCCATGCTTTGCCGGTGTTGAGATAGAGCGAACCATGGACTCCCTGAATCTCAGCATGGCAGCAGCAGCGGCCCAGTCAGATTAGTTTCAAATTATGCAATAGAATGTTTATTAAATAGTAAAGACATACAATTCGTACAACTTGACGGACTATTAAGAGATTACGACAGACTTAGATATGTCATTCATGATGTCATTGATTGTGACATCAGCCTACATGTGACGTAATAGATTATGACATCATATAATTGACTGACAAACTGAATTTCTCTATTATGTGTCAACAGATAGTAGTTCTACAAGATAGATGTATACATAGATGGTATATAAAGTATGCTTCTTAGTAACTTGTACTGAAACGCTGAAAATCTTTATTATATAGTATACCTTACCCTTTTCATTACTAGAGATGAGATATAAAGAAAACAGGCCTCTGTAGTGGTCTTGAGGAATGTCCATTTTCAGGCCTAGAACACAATTTTTGAAAATTTACCACTGGAATGTCTGGCTCGATAAATGAGTCAATCATTCAAATTGGGAATTTTCAAAAATAGCCTTCTCCTGGCCTGCAAATTGACATTCACTAAGCAAGTTTTGATTTTATTGACCAATCTTGACCTTTTAAGGGCTAATTGGACATTGCAGACAAACAACTAAACTTAACCATTCTTAACCATGTTAACCGGTTCACCATCAAATTTGTTCAAGAAAATTTCAATCTTATAGAAAATCTTGATTAGCAGACGAAGATTATTTTTTAACACTAATCAGTGGAATGACTGGCTCAGTTATCGAACCAGACATTGTAGTTTTAAATTTCCAAAAATAGTCTCCTCTCGGTCTGCAAATGGATATTTCTCAAGACAACTGCAGAAGCTGCTTTTTCCCGGCTTGAGTGTTAAAGGGTTAATACCAGTACTCTAAAAGTATATCTATTAGTAATCTTCCCACAATGCACTATATGTTAATCTTACCAATCTCACTTGCAGACTGCTCACTTTGTTTTCCAATTCTCTGACATGGCTACAAAAGATGAGTTTTCAAAAGATACACACATTTCATAAGATCATAAATAATATATGATGAGTATAAACCATAAAATCTGAAAAAGGTCACATCATTTAGTTAACCCTTTAATGATCAAGCCGGACAAAACTGCCCTCAGTGGTGGCCTTGGAGAATGTTCATTTGCAGGCAAAGAGCAGACTATTTTTGGAATTTTAACACTTGAATGACTGGCTCGATTATCGAGCCAGACATTCCGGTGGTAAATTTTCAAAATAGTGTTATCTTGGCCTGCAAATGGATATTTACTGAGAACAAATTTCAATTTTCTTAAAAAACCCTGACCATTAAATGGTTAATTCTCGTTCTCACAATGGGATTTGGCATACACGTTAACTAAACTTCTCACTAGAGAAAATTTCCATGGTTATCTTACATCATCAGCTTTAACCAATCAAGTTACGGATGCCCTAGAAATTCTCCCCACTGAGACATATTGTTAATGCTAGAAAGTTGTATGAAATCCACCCATTTATTCAAATAAGATTAAACATAAATGATCACCGCATATACATGTATGGATTCAGGTTTTGAGATATGGAGCAGATATGGCACCATAAAAGATTTTTGAAAATATATATGACCTGACACATTGATAGTTAATATTGGTATATAATTGTATGACTTGACTCAAATTCTAGTCAGATTTAGAGTTTGGCGGGACACACGGTATCCAATTCATCACCTATCATTCGTATGATTATATTTGTCATGTTAATGGTCAAACCAGCCAAAAACCAACCTCTGCAATGGTCTAAGAAATGTCAACTTTCAGGATAAGAAAATACTATTTTTGAAAACTGACCATTGGAATGCATGGCTCAAATTACCGATTCAGTGGTAATTATTCAAATATAGTCTTCCCTTGGTCATAGGCAGCAACAGCTTTCAGTCAAATTACTTTCAAAATATTCAGCAGCATATTTTTTATACCATACAGAATGTCTCGTTTCTGATCTGTAAGGGTTAGATGGTTACACAGTGTGCCTGATACACTGCTCATTACGGCTACGATGGAGGATTCTAGTTTATCCATCAATCGTATGATGTCATAATCAACTACGTGACGTGTAGGATGATGTCAAAATCAATTACATCATGAATGACTTCATTGATGAAGGACTAAGCATGCACTAACTAGCGGCAACAGAACTAGCAGCGAATTAACTATCTCCAATCGATTTGTCACTCATGTATCTGACGTCATAATAAAAAATTTCATTAGTTAGCTGACATCACAATCATTGAATGTGATGCAAGTCTGTCACAACGGTGCTAATATGCAGCCATGAAGAGTTTGAACTGCATGGCTAATTTATCATGTAATAAGCATTCCGTTGAATATTTTGGAACTAATTTGACTGAGAGCTGTTGCTGCAATAAGCAACAACAGTCCACAGTCAAATTAGGTTCAAAATATTCAACAGCCTACCAGTAATTATTATAAGGGTCCTTTTGAGGTATAAACCAACAAAATTCAGTCTGGGACCCCCAAAAGTAATGACAGTGTGTCCCATGAGACCCATAACATCTTGTACGATTGTTAAATACGAAGTAGTTTTATAGGCTTTTGCATAAAAATACCTACCAAATCTAGCAGGGAACATGCATAATACATAGTTGAGTCATATGGCACCCTCTAACTTTAGCATGGATGAGTACCTAATACTGCTTGGGAACTCCAAATTTCAGTTTTGGGACACCAAGATTTTAGCTGGGGACCCTCTAACTTTAGCATGGATGAGTACCTAATACTGCTTGGGAACTCCAAATTTCAGTTTTGGGACACCAAGATTTTAGCTGGGGACCACCAGGTTTCAGGGTGTGGAGTCCCTGGGACTCCAAAATTTAGAAGCCATGAGCTTCATGAACTGCAGCCTACAGTTATCTTGAAATTTAGATTTTCAGAAATCAGGATCCAGTTTCAAATTCCTTTCAACACATGTACAAAGTGGGAAGAGCTTAGCTAGAAATGGGCGGGGCATATCTAGAAACAGATCTGTCTATTACCATACCTTCTCATTTTGTTGGATTCAATTTGTGCCTCCTCCAAATGGCCTTGTAAATGTAGGTTTTCTTCCATAACTTGACGATACGGCGAAAATGTTGATTTACCAGGGGAGGTAATTGTACTCTGAAGATCCTGTAGTTCCTGTTGATAATATCTTCGCAGGTCAGATAGATGCTGTGCATGTTTCTCACGTAAACTTAAACTCAACCTAAATAGTGGCAAAAGTTATTTAATGACAGAAAATGTTACTAACTAGTATTCATATTTAATGCACAAGCTTAGTTACAATACAGCTCAGAAATAACATATTTCCAAAACACAATAAAATGCAGTTGAATAATTTGGTCATAATTCACCTTTCCAGTTTATCCATGCACTATATGATGTCAGAATCAACTACGTGACGTGTATGCTGACGTCATAATCATGACATCATGAATGATTCGAAATAGTCCGTCTTTAACGCTTAATAGTCCGACACGTTGTACGAATTGTATGTCTTTGCTATTTAATAAACATGCCGTTGAATAGTTTGAAACTAATTTGACTGGGCACTGTTGCTGCCATAGGCAGCATCTATGGCAGCAACAACACCCAGTCGAATTAGTTTCAAAATATTCAACAGCTTACCTGCATAGTTTTCTGGAAATTGATAGTCAGAAGTTCAGAGATCGATTGATCACAACACGCGCATGATATGGGTGGAGCTTAGCTAAAACTGGAAAGGTCCATTGGATTGGAAGTACATATATTTAATATTTATTTCTTTTGTTCATTGAAATCTGCTTATGACTAACCTTCTCGGCACAGGCCTGAGAATTTTTCTGATTGATTAAGAATTAATGAACAACAACCATCATAGAACTGAGTAATGTGTTGAGGTTTCACTATTACAAATCAAATATCTTTCACAGATGACGCGTTACCGATCCAAAAATACCATGTATTATTCTAGTATGGTATATTCTATCACCAGAACAACTAGAATCGGCCCAAATTACATGTATGTTTCCTTTAAAGCTCCCATATAGCTATTAATGGACTTTTCCGGTTTTAGCTATGCCCCCCCCCCCCCATCTCTAGCTAAGCTCCACCCACATCTCGCTCGTGTTGGGATCGATGGATCTCTGAACACCCCGACTATCTATTTCCAAAAAAACACACAGGTAAGCTAATTTGACTTAGTTTCGAAATATTCAACAGCATGTTTATTAAATAGCAAATAATTACAAAGACACAATTCATACAACGTGTCGGACCATTTGAGATTTGATGACAGTCTATATGGAACCCTTTGTGACGTAATGATTGTGATGTCATCATACACGCGCTGAGCTGATTATGTCGTCATATGAGGTCAGCTGATGGATGGATACTCTGGAAAGGTGAATTGAGATAGTTAGAAACTACAAATGTAATTTGCTTGCATGGAAATTGGTGTACTGTATTTTGTGTCTTATCCCTAATGTTACGCTGAAAGGGGTAACAGGCGATGATCAACTGTAAATATGTAAATCCCCGATTAAAGCTCTCGTGTTCCATTAAATATAGACACTTTTGCACGAGATATGAGATGCCTGTTCAATTTACCCAGCATACAATGCTACCCGGCTTGCAATGCTACCCAGCATGCAATGCCCTGACTCCATAATCGTTGTAATTATTTGACGCCATATTCGTTTAGTCTATTGTCTGCACAAACCAGGATTTCTCAAACAAAACAAACCTGCTTGCACGTGCAAATAGTCATTTGTTCCCTCAGCTCTGGAAGCGTAAACATGCGCATAGGGCGTATTCACGGAAGAACATTTGACAGTCTGTATTTCAGTACTGCTCCGAGAAAGTGTGGCAATGTCCAGGAGAAAACATGCGAAAGCTTTTATATACATTGACAGTAATTTGCGTGAAAGTTGTTGCCATCAATGACAGCACCAACATTCAGTCTAATCGTTGTCAACATAATTAGTATGTGATGCAATTACTACCCTCTATATATTTGACACAAATTGTATTGAAAAGTCGTTCTACAACAGCTTTCAGTCTATGTATTCTAAAATAATCATCATAAATTTCAGTCAACACTTTCTACGGATTTGAAGAGCAATTTGATGGTAAATTGTTGCTGACTAAGGCACCAACAAAGTTATCAAATTGTTGTCCATAGAATCACATGGCGCTCAGTATTACTATCTAAGAAGAGTGAGTATATGGAAATATTTCGCTGAGCTACCGTGCGTACATTTCTGTTCGACCAATGCATTTCAAACAAATGCACAAATCTGTCAATGAAACATGCACACGGTTTGCTAAGCATTCATTCTTGGCGAGAACACGTATATATATAGGCATACACTCGTTTACTTAAATAGTAATATATTGATTGCATGTGTCTGGATAATAATTAGACAATGTTGTTGGTGCCTTAGAAACCAACAACTTACAGTCAAATTGCTATTCAAATCCGTATCGAACATTATAATGATTATTTTAGAATATAGCGACTGAAAGCTGTATAAAAGCTTTCTCTAATTGTCTTCTGGAAATTGACACAGTTGCGCTGAACAGCATTGAAATGCAAGCCATCGAATGTACTGGCCGTAAATAGTACGCCCCACGTGCATGCTTACGCTTCCAAAGCTGGAGGAGAAATGACTATGTGCACGTGCAGGCAGGTTGGTTTTGTTTGAGAAATCCCGGCCTATACAGACAATAGATTAAATGAATATGGCGTCCAATAGTAACAATGATTATAGTCAGGAAATTGCATACTGGGTAGCATTGCGTGCTGGGTTGCATAGCATGCTGGGTAAATTCAACAGAAATCAGCAGGCAACTCATATCTCGTGCAAAAGGGTATATATTAAATGGAACACGAGAACTTTAACCATTACACAGACAAATCCCGAAAAAGTATAATCTTTATGATAAAAAACTAAATCTGTTGAATATCTTGAAATTAATTTAACTGAAAGCGATTGCTAAGGCAGCAATAGAACTAGCAGCAATATAATATTGCCAAGGCAGCAATATAGCTCCCAGTTAAAATAATTTCAAAATAATAAGTTTTCTTATATGGTTGCCGTGAAAATGAGATATGGGGATTTAATTGGTAAAAGGGTTAAGATAGTTAATACTTAGCTAAGAAAGATTGTATCAGACTAATATTGTATTGGCTATACATGTTTACATAAGCCAGGCCTGACCCAGCATCAGAAGATTCAGGCTATTGGTCTAAGGTGTTAATCCTGTAATGGTCAAGCCAGACAAAACAAGCCCATGCAGTGGTAATGAGAAATGTCCATTTGCAGGCCAATGGAGACAATTGTTCAAAGTTTATCACTAGAATGACTGCCTCAATAAATAAGATAAATAATCCAGTGGTCAATTTACAAAAACAGTCTTCTCGCAGAATGAAATGGACATTTGAAACCAAACAAACATTTTAATTTAAAAAAAAGATTTTGACCATTAAAAGGTTAACTAGATAGATACATGATTATGTAGGTGCTATTTATGATGTATTGTAGATGTAAGTACTTACGCATCATTATGGTACTGTAGGTCACGACTCTGTCCATGTGCATACAGTGAATCTGCCTGAGACTGGCTGCTAGCAACATGCTGGGACATTAGTACACTACTTGTATGTTGTGACGGTAACATCGGTGTTGACCTAGATACAAACGCAACTGGTTGCCTTGGCAGCACTCCAGAGATGGGAGTCATTGGTGGTGTTATTTCATTGAATGAGTTCTCTAATGATCTTCTAGCCGCATCACGACCAGGGAAATGTGTGGTCATGGTGAATTCTTTAGGTCTTTCCGAAAACTCATCCAGAATGTTACTTGTGACGTGATTTCGGTGATAATCTGCTTGGTTATCCGTTGAATATATTGGATTATCGTAGCCAGGCAGATCCCTCGCCACGTCATTTTCAATTTGTGACAGAAAACTGATTCCACCATCTGTTACGTCATTCTGTAAATCTACACGATTGATGTGTCTGCGATCATCCGTAAGTGGTACATAACTTCCTGCAAATGATGTATCATGTACCATTTGTTCACGACGTGCTTCCAAACGCTCACGAAAGCTATCTTGTTGCCTCTGTAGATCATCCTGCATTTGTTGTGTAATTCTGGCAATGTTTTGTTGGTGCTCTTCATACTGCACTAGAAGCTCAGACTGATGTTGCTTCTCTAGTGTGGAGAACATCTGAGTCCAACTACTCTGTAATTACAACAAGAAAAATCCAATATGGCCAATCAGGGACTGGAGACCCCTCCCTCTCCATTTTTTGGTCATATTTGATTTTAATTTCAGATATTGAAAATTTACCACTGGATTGACTGGCTAGATAACCGAGCCAGTAATTCCAGTTGTAAATTCTCTAAAATTTGTCCATGGTTTTTTTCATTTATTTTTACCGAACCAAGACCACAGTTGGCGGATTCCTGAGTGCATGGTAACAACTTTTCCAGCGCTAAAATTTGAGCCAAATAGGATCAGTAGTTTCTGTCGATTTTTAAAACCCAGATCATGACCAAAATTTGGAAGTTACCCTCTTTTACTGCAACAACCGTTTGCACTAAAATTTGAGCCAAATAGGACAAGAATTTTTTTTAGATAAAGGCTCTGTGGACTTGTAAACACGCACATAGACACACCCACACACACAGAGACCTGAATGCAATACCCTCTCCCCTCACTCTGAACCCCACACACACCCATAGCAATTTTTACCATTAAGCAATCATTTTTTTATGCATCATTACACCACAAGTCAATGGATGAATCCATATTCTCAGTCAATCATATGATGTCATAATCAACTACCGGTATGTGATGTGTAGGATAATGTCATAATCAATTATGTCAGGAATGACATACATGAAGCTAAGTTTGTCACGAATGCTTAATTAATGACAGCCTAAGCATTGTTGAATGAATTGCATGTCTACTATTTAATATACATGCTGTTAAATATTTTGAAACTAATAGGCAGCAACAGCACCCATTCAAATTAATTTCAAAATATTCAAGAGCTTACCTGTAGTTTTCTGGAAATTGATAGTCAGGGAGTTCAGGGGTCGATCGAGCCCAACACAGGCGAAGTGTGGGTTGAGCTTAGCTAAAGATGGGTGGGGCATAGCTAAAAGTGGATGATTCCCCCATTGTCATAGGATAATGCCTATCAGTGATTTACAAGTTTATGTTTCTGTAAGATGGCCAGTAACAATTTTAGCTGCTTGTTTCAGTGAATCCATATCTTAACCCTTTAACATATATCAGCCAAAAACGGCTTCTACAGTGGTCTTGAGAAATGCCCATTTGCAGATCATGAGAAGACTATTTTTGAAAAATTGCCACTGGAATGACTGGCTCGGTTACCGAGCCAGTCATTCCAGTGGTAAATTTTCAAAAATAGTCTTCTCTTGGTCTGCAAATGGACATTTTCTATGAGAAAATTGAAATTTTCTTGAACAAATTCGAGTGTTAAAGGGTTAATGAGCAAAGCGATTCATAAATGCTTTGTAGATCTATTACAGTACAGATCATAAATAAGCTAACATGTGGCTAAAACTAAAAACAGAAACATGTTAGTACAAGTCACCTTTCCAGAGTATCCATCTATCGCCTGATGTCATATGATGTCATAATCAGCTAAGCGGCGTGTAGGATGACATCATAACCAATTCTATTTGGCCCATCTTTAACTCTTAATAGTCCGACACTTTGTACGAGTTGTATGTCTCTATTGTTTAATAAACACGCCGTTGAATATTTTGAAACTAATTTGACTGGATGCAGTTAAATTAGTTTCAAAATATTTAACCGCTTACCTGTATATTTTTCTGGAAATTGATAGTCAGAGAGTTCAGAGATCAATAGATCTCAACACGAGCGAGGTGTGGGTGGAGCTTAGCTAGAGATGGGCGGGAAATAGCTAGAAATGGAAATGTCCATTGTGCACATGATGTAAGAAAGGGTCTGTGGACTATTTTGGACTTTAAAAATTGATTACAAAGGTAGCAATGGCTTCCAATCAAATTATTAAGTCCAAATTAGTCAACAGTACCTTTTATTTTCCTTTGGAAGCCATCAAGTTGTTTTTTAGCTGTACTGTAGATGAAATTGACTTGGGTAAATTTTGACGTGCAGTAAACTGATGATGAGATTAGAATTTCTTGCTTACTGGTGCATATCCATATATACAATTATTGATTCTGAGAGACATTGGTCAGTTTGATCATACTCTTGCTGTGATCTAACATGAAGCAAATTATGGAATATAAGCATTAGTAGTGAAATGATAGTCATTCATCAGTGACACACATTGAAGGAAATTTCAATTTCCCTTTCTCAGAAATCTAACAATACTTACCATTACATTAGTTAATGATAATACAGCTACCCTCAAGCTGTGTTCTAGGAATCTAGATTTAGAAAGTTCTACCGGCTCCTGGAACCGGGTACCTGGTTCCCAACAACCGGGTACCTGTCTGCCAGAGCCGCCCATATTGTTTGCATAGCTACCAAACAAGAGAACAACCCATGGCTTGCCTCCGTGGGGCTAGGAGGCAGGGTCAGTAATGTAATGGTAAGTATTGTTAGATCTCAGAGAAATGGAAATTGAAATATCCTTCATTCTCCTTCGATCAATACTTACCATTACATTACTTATTGATAACACCAGATTTAGTCAGTAACCAGTGGGAAGGGGGCAAGCCATAACAAAGCCTCTTTTGCCCCTGGAGAAAGAACTTAGACTTAAACTTGTCATACCTAGAAGGACCGACAAGTTTGGGACCGAATCACATTCGCATCACCGCTCCCCACCCCACCTTTCTCCTAAAAAAGGGAGAGAACTCACGAACATGCATCTCGCCTGAAACACAAATGTGCAAAGACGGTTAACAGCTCTTGATACATATAAGCCTGGGAAGGAGCATGAATATATAAGATGAATGATCATGATAAATAAACATAATCCAAAAACTGTCATACTTGAATTACCTCATGAATTATGGATTCCAGACGTGGAGCCACCAACCAATACACTTTCAACCAAACGTGTCCCATACAGTTGAATTCCTCTCGCTTGACCATGTCTGTTCTTACTACTTTTGCTTTACAAAGTTACCAAAAGGAGACAAGCAGTGTGGTCATGTCCTCTAACAGGACACCATTGAATAGGGTGGTTGAGGCGGCTATTCCTCTACCATCGTGAGCTGTAGCACATTGCACCTGGTGCCCAGTTGCAATCTCGTGGGTAGCCTGAATGCATTCTACTACCCAACGAGAGATAGTATCCATGGATGCAGCGCCCTATGGCTTCTTATGGCAGATCCACAGATGTCTATCATTTGACCGTAAAGAGTCTGTCCATTTTATGTACTTGGTCAAAGCACGGACAGGAGACCAGGCACTGCAATCACGATCAAACCTAGTTAGTTTTGGTATATTGATCGGTTTGTTGGGATATTTCAAAGATTTATTCTTTGACATAAATTCTGTTCTTGGCAGCAGTCGCAGACCCTCTCCAGAGACAATAAATCAGTCCCTCTCTGCTGAAAGTGCATGGATCTCACTGTGCCTTCTAGCTGAGGAAGCTGCCAATAGAAAAACCGCCCTAAGAGTAAGATGCTTTAGACTAGCTGAACACAAAGGTTCGAAAGGGTGCTTCGCTAGTACATTAAGCACCAAAGATATACTCCAGGCTGGAATGACTATCGGTTGTCTCGGTCAGAGATTGCTCATTCCCTTCACCATCACGTTTAACTGGGCCACCTCTGGACTATCCCTGTTTGCTAAACAAGGGATAACTGATGCCAAAACTGACTTGTATCCAGCAATTGTGACAGGAGCCAGTCCTGTAAAGAACAGCTCACAGAGAAAGCCTGCTATTTGCTGAATAGTGGATTGAAAGAGATCAACACCCTTTCCTTCACACCACTCTGAAAATTTGTTAACCTTGTGGTTATATGACTTGAAGGTTGGCCTCCTTCTCGATGCTGTGATGAAACTTGCAGCCTGTTGAGAAAAGCCTTCCGACGTGGAACGTTGTTTGATAACATCCACGTAGTAAATTCGAACATCTCGGGCCGCTCGTGTAGGAAGCGGCCCTTGGCCTGGGAGATTATGTTCGGAATCTCGGGCAGCTGCACCGGATTGTCCACCAGCAGATCCAGGAGATCCGTGAACCACGCCCTGCTGGGCCAATATGGCGCTATTAGCAGGACCAGGCATGGCTCCTCCCTGATCTTCACCAAGATCTTCGGCAGAAGAATGGTGGGCGGGTACGTGTATGTGTGCATCCCTCTCCAGCTTATCACCAGAGCATCTGCAACGACGGCATTTGGATCTGGAATCGGCGAGACATAAGTCATGAATTGAGCATTTTCCTTTGTGGCGAACAAGTCCACGTTTGGGTTGAAAAAGACCATTCTGTTGGCAGAATCCTCTGTCTGCGAGACAAAGCATCCGCCAGAATGTTCAATCGCCCAGGCATGTGAGCTGCTTTCAAAACAACTGAGTAATTCCTGCAGCATTGAATCAAGTGCCACACCTTCATACACAGTGAAGACATTTTTCCAGTGCCAGTTCCACTGCCATCATTTCCAACAGATTGATATGCAGTACATCTTACCGAAACCAGGTGTTCTCCCAGGCAGGGCCCCCCCACCCCATCACCCCTCCAGCGATGCAACCGTGTACATGGACAGCTGGGGGTGGGGTAGGTGAAGCGAAACTCCTACTAATCGATTCTGACGCGCCTTCCACCATACAAGATGACATTATTGCCTCCAAAACTGGTACCAGCATTGACAGGGGTTCTGTTCTCTGCTTCCACAGACATCAGATACACCTGGATAGGTCTTCGTATTAGAGCAGCGTATGGGATTACCTGCTCCGTGGAGACCATCATGCCCAGCATCTGAAGAAACCGCCTCGCCTGAATGTCGTTTCCCAATCGAAAACTCTTGAGGATGGTTAACAGAGACACCTCTCTGGACTCTGATGGGTAAACCCTGCCTTCCGCGAGATTGAATCGCATCCCTAAATAAACGAAGTGCTGAGTGGGCATCAACTCAGATTTCTCCCTGTTGACTATCCAGTCTAGGTCTGAAAGTAACTCCAGAGTCAGAACAGTATCCACTCCTAACATGGCTGGTGTGTCCGCCTTGATAAGCCAATCGTCTATGTAGGTGTGAAGCACCACGTTCTCTCTTCTAAGAAACGCTGTCACCGTTAGGACCACTCTGGTGAAAACCCTTGGGCCTGTCAACAGGCCGAATGGGAGGACTACAAACTCCCAGACACGATTCTGAAACGCGAATCTCAGAAACCTATGACAACCCCTGTTCATTGGAATGTGGAAATATGCATCTTTCTGATCGATCAACACACACCACTTTCCATTCCCCATTCCTGCCATTACCGATCTCGGAGTTTCCATCTGGAACAGAGGTGTATGGATAAACCAATTCAATGGCCTGAGATCGAGTATGGGTCTCCACTCCCCCTGTGCTCTTGGGGACAAGGAACATGTTTGAATAGAAGTCTGGAGTGCTCTGGTTTGCTGGTTTTATTGCTCCCTTCAGAAACAAATTTGACACTTCGTTTTGAATGGCTTCTAACTTGTCCAGACAGGTGCCAAAGACAGATTTTGTAGCGGTAAATCCACCACTCTGGCATGTACACCTGGGATATCCAGCCCAGGACCAGACTGTCTGATGTCACACCTCGCCAAGCCTCGACGAAATGCATGCGCCTTCCACCCACTATAGGCGCATTGACGCCTAATGCGGGTGCCTGGCTCACGATCCGCTCCCCCTACCGCTTAACGAGGGAGAGAGAACCATTTTGGTCTTGGCTTGACTGGTCTAACTGGCACCGCTGTTCGTGTCGCACAGGCGCAGTCCAGACGGATACGAAGGGAGCTATCATACCCTCAGGTACGATCCGCTCCCTTCTTTCCGTCCTTGGAGGACTTCCCTTTGCCCTTGCCCTTGCCCTTTCCGCCTCTCGGGCAATCAGCCCACCACTAGGGTGGGCAGGTCCTCCACAACCCTCCTCGCCTTCTTAGCCGCAGGCAGCTGAGAAGGCCCAGCAAGAGCAGGAGCCTTGCTCTTATGCTTCTTGGAGGAAGGTTGAGCAGTTAGCGGTTTTGCAACAGCCCCTAGTGCATGCGCCTGACACACTACCTCTAGCTGAAGATTCACCGCTAACCGACTTTGCCCGATGTTGGCCGTGTCCTCTATGATGCTGGGCCGTTCAGGGGCGTTCCAAGCAAACGCTCCCTGACGGCCATAACTAGACGCATATGGTCAAGAACCATCTGCCTCCTGGACTTGGTCACTCGTGCCTGTACCCTGGCCAGCGCGTCCATCCACAGCAAAAGGCCGTCGTTGATGCACGAAAGCGCAGCAGGTGGCACAGGGTGGCCTGCCCCAGCTTCAGCCCACACCGACTGAAGCAAGCGATAGGAGTGATTGACAGTGTTCATAACTGCCCTCACTCCCTCATCGCAAAGGGACAGGACTTCTTCACTGTGTGCTTGGCTCTTGTCCACAAGTGCCTGAGCGGGACCACCCGCTCCTGCACTCTGGATGCCAAGAACCCAACGGTCATCCTCAGTTACCGCTGGGACCACACCATACCGCTCGTACTCCCCCCTGGGGGATACGGCACCTTGCCCGCACCTCCCTAGAGGACGCAGGGAGGTGAGTCTTAGTCGTGAGTTGCTTGGCATATATAGCCTCAAGCAACTCCTTGAACTTTGGATCCAGTCCAATGGACTGGATCCGAGCTGCGGGCGAGACCCCTGTCCTCCTAAGCTGTGGCCGAGAGCACAGACGAGTCCACCCTGGCTAGCCAAGCCAGAGCATCGGACCAGTCCACCTCCGAGGAAGACACCCCCCTTGAACACATCACCCGTTGATGTGTTCATGAGTCTACCAGCAGCGGCCTCCCGGCAAGGAGCCACTGTTGGATAGCCAACAGCACCGGTACCGTGCGTTTCCACCACCACCCCATGAAACACACTGTGTGTGGCCTCTGGACCAGGCGATATACCTGAGTACCATGCCTGGCCAGCCACACCTGTTACTGTGTCTGTTGGTGGCAAACCAACCAGCACTGGACGGCTGCCCGGTACCGGTGTGGCCTCAACTATGGACTTGCACCAAGCCAGACAAATGGACAGCGGTTCCATCCAGGATGGAATTGACCTCCATGCTCTCCACCCGCGGTATCTCAGGCCACAACAGCCTCTCCTCTTCCGCCTCCTCATTCTCAGACCCGGAAGAGTCATCATAGGATGAAGAGACACTGGAGCCGTCTTGGTGGACGCCTCCCATGCCCGACGGACTACTACCACTACTGGACCACCCAGAGGTGGCCACAGAGAAGCAGTACCCACCAGGCCAGAGCCCGACGTGGTCACAAGGGAGCCATACAAGATGGGCCCCCCCCCCCTCGGTAACCAGTACAGAATCCAGTCCAAGGACAGGGTCCGAACCGGACATGAGAGGTTGCACCAGTCTTTGGTATCAGAGACGACACCAGCATGGGTAGGACGCTATGCAAGAAGCCTTGCATAGCAGGCCCAAACCATGCCAGGGGTGCCATCTCCGAACCCTCCAAATGCAGACGAGGAGCGCCCCCAGGGGCTGAAATGGATGCTCCTCAATTTCTTTTCGGTCTGCCTAACCCGGCGTCAGACCCCGCCAAGTCCTTCTGGGCAAGGAACTCGACCAACAATTCGACAGGCCACACTGCACAGACAGTACACCTATCGTCAATGTTACACTTTGCACACCGACAACAGACATGGTCCTTGAATGCGACCTTTACGAATTTATGACACTCCGGACATGATGGCAGGGTAGGCTTGGCCTGAAAACAAGCACAAAACCTAAATAAGCAAGCGGAACGAAACCGGAATGGAAGGCAGGCAATTTCAAATATTTTGACAACAAATTAAAAGTTAACCGCCTGACACTCAACACCCGCAACGTTACAACCAAGATCGTGTAAGCTGGCGATAAGAACAAGAGCGGGCCAATAATACACCCATAAACTGATCCTGCAGGATGTATAAAACGGAAGCAGGAACCGTATCGGATACATTCGCGGTACATTTAAGAATTAATTTCACAATTATACTACTCAGATGAACGCCAAACTATACGAGAAGGAACAACAAAATGAATTAACACTACTGCTGTAGAACACGGTAAAGCCGCAGAATGCAGGAAATGTCAATTTACCTTTCTCCGAGATCTAACAATACTCACCATTCTGTTACTTCTGATATACAGCTGGCCCTGACAGCGGCTCTAGGATTATAGACTTAGAAAGCTTTACCGACTCCTGGGAACCGGGTACTCGGCTCCCAACTGCCGAGTACCCGTTTACCATAGAGCTCATATTGTTTGCATAGCCACCAAATAAGAGAAAACTATGGCTTGCCTCCGTGGGACTGGGAGGCTGGGTCCGTAACAGAATGGTGAGTATTGTTAGATCTCGGAGAAAGGGAAATTGACATTTCCTGCATTCTCCTTCGATCAATACTCACCATTCTGTTACTTCTGATATACACCAGATTTGATCAGTAACCTGGTGGGAAGGGGCAAGCCATAAATGCTAATTTTGCCCCTTGGAGAAAGATTTAAGACTTCAAACTTGACTAACGGAGACCTAAAAGGACCGTCAAGTTCACGGAACCGAATCACATTCGCGCCACTGCCCCCCCCTTTTTCCTCCTAAGAAAAGGGAGAGAACTAACGAACATGTATCTCGCCTGAAAACACCAATATGCCAAGAGGGTTAACTACTCCCTGCATATTCCATGTATTAGCCTGGGAATGAGCATGAATATATAAGATGAATGAACATGATACATATACATAATACAAAAAACTCACTTATTGAATTACCTTATGATAATAGGACTTCAGACGTACCGCCTCCAACCATTCACCGGTTCGGCCATCAGTGACACAATCTGGTTGACATCCTCTCGCCTGACCATGCCTGCTTTAGGTTCTTTTCTTACCAAAGTGAAAAAAGGGGAAAAGCAGTGTGGTCACTAACTATCGTTTCAAAACAGCTAAAGCGAGTGGATTGGCTGAGTCTGACACATCCCTCATATAGTAATCCGTGAATGAGGACTCACAGTGCCATTGTGCAACGGCCATGATGTCCTCTAACGGAACACCATTGTAAAGGGCGGTCGAGGCGGCTATTCCTCTGACATCGTGTGCCCTTACGCCCTGCACCTGGTGCCCAGTCGCCATCTCGTGAGTAGTCTGAATGCATTCGACCACCCAACGAGAGATAGTATCCATGGATGCGGCGCCATAAGGCTTTTTATGGCAGATCCACAGATGTCTATCGTTTGACCGTAATGAGTCAGTCCGTTTCTTGTACTTAGTCAAAGCACGGACCGGGCACCAGACACTGGCATCACGATCAAACCTAGTTAACTTCAATATAATGATCGGTTTGCCGGGATATCTCAAAGATTGGTTCTTTGACATAAACTCTGCTCTTGGCAGAAGATGCAGACCTTCTCCAGAAACAATAAATCGGTTCCTCTCTGCCGAAAGCGCATGGATCTCACTGCGCCTTCTAGCTGAGGAAGCTGCCAATAGAAAGACCGCCTTTAGAGTCAAATGCTTTAGACTAGCCGAATGCAACGGTTCGAAAGGGTGCTTGGCCAGTACATTAAGCACTAAAGATAGACTCCAGGCTGGAATGACTACCGGTTGTCTCGGGCGGAGATTGCTCATTCCCTTCAACATCACATCTAACTGGGCCACCTCTGGACTATCCCTGTTGGCTAGACAAGGGATAACTGATGCCAAAGCTGACTTGTATCCAGCAACTGTGACGGGAGCTAGTCCTGAAAAGAACAGCTCACAGAGAAAGTCTGCTATTTGCTGAATAGTGGATTGAAAGGTATCAATACCCTTTTCTTCACACCAGTCTGCAAATCTGTTAACCTTGTTGTTATATGACTTGAAGGTTGACCTCCTTCTCGCAGCCGCGATGAAATCAGCAGCCTGTCGAGAAAAGCCTTCCGACGTGGAACGTTGTTTGACAACATCCACGCAGTCAATTTGAACATTTCGGGACGCTCGTGTAGGAAGCGTCCCTTGGCCTGGGAGATTATGTTCGGAATCTCGGGCAACTGCACAGGATTTTCCACCAGCAGATCTAGAAGATCCGTGAACAACGCCCTGCTCGGCCAATACGGCGCTATTAGCAGGATCAGACACGGTTCCTCCCTGACCTTCACCAATACCTTCGGTAGAAGAATGGTGGGTGGGTACGCGTAAGCGTGCATCCCTCTCCAGCTTATCGCCAGAGCGTCTGTATCTACGGCATTTGGATCTGGAATCGGTGAGACATATGTCATGATTTGAGCATTTTCCTTTGTGGCGAACAAGTCCACGTTGGGTTTGCCCCAATGCTCGAAGATCCGTCGCAGAACCGGAGGGTTGAGGGACCATTCTGTTGGCAAGATTCTCTGTCTGCGAGACAAAGCATCCGCCAGAATGTTCAATCGGCCAGGAATATGAGCTGCTTTCAAAACAACCGAGTAATTCCTGCACCATTGAATCAAGTGCCACACCCTGATGCACAGAGTGGGCGACCTGGTCCCGCCTTGGCGATTTATATATGATACTACTGTCGAATTGTCCGACCGTATCAATATCACCTTGCCCCTGATCATCGGAAGGAACTCTTCCAACGCCAGTTCCACTGCCATCATTTCCAACAGATTGATATGCAGCTGACTCTCCGGGAGAGTCCGTGTGCCCGAGACCTGGTGTTATCCCAGGCAGGCACCCCACCCTTCCAGCGATGCATCCGTGTAGACGGACAGCTGGGGGTGGGGTAGGTGCAGCGAAACCCCTAATAGGAGATTCTGATGCTGTTTCCACCATAGAAGATGCAATATTATCGGCTCCAAAACTGGCACCAGTTTTGACAGGGGTTCTGTTCTCTGTTTCCACAGAGACATCAGATACAACTGGATAGGCCTTCGCATTAGAGCAGCGTACGGGATAACCTGCTCCATGGAGACCATCATGCCCAGCATCTGAAGGAACCGCCTCGCCTGAATGTGGTTTCCCACTCGAAAACTCCTGAGGATGGCTAACAGAGACACCACTCTGGGCTCTGACGGGTAAACCCTGCCCTCCTCGAGGTCGAATCGCATCCCCAAATAAACGAAATGTTGAGTGGGCGTCAACTCGGATTTCTCCTTGTTGACTATCCAGCCTAGATCTGAAAGTAACTTCAGAGTCAGAGCAGTATCCACGTTCAACCTGGCTGCCGAGTCTGCCTTGAGCAGCCAGTCGTCTATGTAGGTGTGTAGCGCCACGTTCTCTTTTCTGAGAAACGCTGTCACCGCAAGGACCACTCTTGTGAAAACCCCCGGAGCTGTCGACAGGCCAAACGGGAGAACTGTAAACTCCCATACTTGATTCTGAAACGCAAATCTCAGAAACCTGTGCCAACTCCGATTCATAGGAATGTGGAAATATGCATCTTTCAGATCGATCGATACACACCACATTCCTTTCCTCAATCCCGCCATTACCGACCTCGGCGTTTCCATCTGGAACCGAGGCGTATGGATAAACCAATTTAATGGCCTGAGATTGAGTATGGGTCTCCATCCCACTGTGCTCTTGGGGACAAGGAACATGTTTGAATAGAAGCCTGGAGTGTTCCGGTTTGCTGGTTTTATTGCTCCCTTCAGAAACAAACCCGACACTTCCTTTTGAACGGCTTCTAACTTGTCTGGCTCCCTTGGTACGGGTGTCCAGACAGGTGCCAAAGACAGATTTTGTGGTGGAAAGTCCCACCACTCCGGCATGTAACCCTGGGATAACCATCCCAGGACCAGACTGTCTGACGTCACACCTCGCCAGGCCTCGACGAAACGCATGAGCCTTCCACCCACCATAGACGCCTCGACGTCTAACGGGGTTGTCCGGCTCGCAGTCCGCTCCCCCCCCCCCCTTTCTTAACGAGAGAGAGTGAGAACCATTTCGTTCTAGGCACGACGGGTATAACTGGCACCGCTGTTCCTGTCGCACAGGCGCAGTCCAGGTGGATATGAAGGGAGCTTTCGTACCCTCAGGTACGCTTCGGCCCCTTCTGTCCGCCCTTTGAGGCCTTACCCTTACCCTTCCTGCCCCTAGGGCGGTCAGGAGCAACATTGGGGAGGGTAGGTGCCTCTACAACCTTCCTGGGCTTCTTCGCCGACGGCGGCTCCGAAAACCCAGCTGAAGCAGAAGTCGCAACAGGCCTGGCTTTCGCCTTGCCCTTATGCTTCTTCTGCTTCTTTGAAGGCTGTCCCATTAGCGGTTTCCTCACAGCCCCTAGTGCGTGCGCTTGACCGCTAACCGATTCTGCGCGATACTGGCGGTATCCTCTAAGATGGCCCGCGCTTGGCCAACGAAGATGCTAGGCCCTGTCAGGGGCGTCCCAAGAAGACGCTCCCTGACTGCCGTAGCCGGACGCATATGGTCAATGACCATTTGCCTCCTGGACTTCGTCACTCGCGCTTGCACCCTTGCCAATGCGTCCATCGACAGCACCAAGCCGTCATTAACACATGAAAGCGCCACAGGTGGCACAGGGTGGCCTGCCCCTGCTTCAGCCCACACCGACTGACGGAGACGATAAGAATGATTGACAGCGCTCATCGCTGCCCTCACACCCTCATCGCATAGGGACAGGACTTCTTCCTGGTGTACTTGAGACTTATCCACTAGTGCCGGACCGGGGCCACCTGACCCGGCACTCTGGACTCCCAGTACCCATCGGTCATCCTCCGTGACCGACGGGACTACACCATACCTGTCGTATTCCCCCCGCAGAATACGACATCTTGCCCGCACCTCCCTGGAGGCCGCAGGGAGCTGACCCTTGGTCATTAGTTGTTTGCTATAAATAGCATCCAACAAATCTATGAACCGTGGATCCAGTCCCACTGACTGGATCCGGGCCATGGGCAAAATCCCCGTCCTAATCGACACAACCGACGGACGGGGCGCATCTTCATCGGCCGTGGCCGAAACCACAGACGGGTCAACCCTGGCTAGCCACGCCAGAGCATCTGACCAATCTACCTCCGTTGACGTGCTCACAGGTCTGCCAGCCACGGCCTCCCGGCAAGGAGCCACGGCTGACACGCCAGGCACTCCGCTACCACACGGTTCCGCCGCCACCCCATGAAACACTCCGGTCCATGGGGTAGGTCCGCACGGAAAACCGTACGGACCCGTAGCAGTCGCGGAACCATAGCCGGACACGGGCGCCAACGGCATCCCACGTCCGGCTGCCGGACCAGGTGAGTACCACGCCTGGCCTGGCACACCCGTTCCCGTGACGGCTGGTGACAAACCAAGCCGCACGGAACCGCTGCACGGTAACGGATTGGCCTCAGCCACAGGCGGAGCCGCTGACCTGGCTTGCGCCAAACCAGACAAATGGAGGCCGGTTCCGTCCAGGACGGAATCAACCTCCATATTCTCCACCTGCGGCTTCACGGGCCGCAGCAACCTCTCCTCCTCGGCCTCCTCGTCTTCAGCCTCCGAAGAGCCGTCACTAGACGAGTCAACCGTGGAGCCGTCCTGGCGGACGGCTCCCACACCTGACGGACCAGCCACCGCTACTGGACCACCCGGAGGTGGCCGCAGAGAGACAGAACCCGTCTGGCCGAAGCCAGACGGGACTGCCAGGGGGCCGTACGAGACGGCCCCCTCGGTAACCAGTCCAGAATCCTGTCCGAGGACAGGATCTGTACCAGGCATGGGGAGAAACTGCCCCCCAACCTTTGGTAGCAGGGACGACACCAGCGTGGGCAGAACGCTATGCAGAAAACCCTGCATAGCCGGACCAAACCACGCCGGCGGTGCCATCTCCGCCACCTCCAGCTGGGGACGCGGAGCACCCCCACCGGCCGAACCGGGCGCTCCACGATTTCCTCTCGGACCGCCTGACCCCGCGTCAGACCCAGCCAAGTCCTTCTGGGCAAGGAACTTAACCATCATCTCGACGGACCACACTGCACAAACATTACACCTATGATCTATATTACACAGGGAACACCTAAAACAAGCATGGTCCTTGAACACGACACGACAAACTTATGTGAACGATATGTGAAGAAAACAACAAAATGTATAACAAACTGCTGTATCACACGGTAAAACCGCAGACCACGCATTTACTCAAGAATTTTGAAACCACCGATTATTGCAAACCGATCGTGATCGCACGTAAACTTGATCATTCTAAAGTTTCCGGTACCATTTTTAGTATGCAGCACCCAGAACAAGATGCGCGAATTAATGAAAAAAATTTTCTTCACATAAACATCCGAGCGACCGGGTGTGACGTCACCCGCTCGGATTCTACGGAGAAACGACGTCAGCCGATATTCGTGTTAGAAATCCCGTAGCAAACACATATTTTCATATCTGCCGATCGCCTGTTGGGGGTTAAAGAAGGCGTTCGTCTGGCATATATCGTTGTTAGCACACGTCCCAGATTCTATGGGGTCAGAAATTGGAACATGCGACACAACGAAATTTAGAGACCTAAGTCTTTTAACTATGGATAATAAAGAACGATACAACCTGGTTATCTTCGGCGGTATTCTCCATAGTCCTTAGTTAATCCTTTCACGAACACACAAACTATCACAGATTAAAGACTTAGATTTTCTTTCCCAAAAAAACCACTAAAATCCTTAATGCAGAAAGCATGTATTGCTCTTGTAGCTATGCAAACAAGAATGAGCTCTATGGTAAACGGGTACTCGGCAGTTGGGAGCCGAGTACCCGGTTCCCAGGAGTCGCTAAAGCTTTCTAAGTCTATAATCCTAGAGCCGCTGTCAGGGCCAGCTGTATATCAGAAGTAACAGAATGGTGAGTATTGATCGAAGGAGAACACACATTTTAATCAAGAATTTTGAAATCATCGACCAATGCAAACAGATCGTGATTACACGCAAAACATGACATAATTCTAGTTTCTGGTACAAAAACACACGTAGCTACCAAGAATAAGATGCGCGAATTAATGAAACATTTCCTTCACCAAATAATCTGAGCAATAAAAGGGTGTAACATCACCCGCTCGGGCCACGTGGTTGAACGATGTAAGCCAATTTTAGTGTTAAAAAACTGTAGACAAACGCCCAAGTTTCATATTACTGCACAATCGCTGTTGGGATTTAAAGGAGGCGATCTTATCTGGCATATTTCGTTGTAACCACATCCCAGTTCCGGGGTCAGAAAATGGGACATGCAATACACACGAAATTTCAGAGACATAAGTCTCCATATAACTAGAGAAATAACATGAAAGAATATGACCTGAGGTTCAGTAGGTCTTTCCATAATTAATCCAGTAATATAGAAACAGCACAAAGCACAGAGAAAAAACACAAAGAAAACTAAGATTTCTCCAAGACAAAAAAGCTTGTATTCTCTTGTTGCTATGCAAACAAGGAGCCGGTAGAGCTTTCTAAATCTAGATTCCTAGAGCACAGCTTGAGGGTAGCTGTATTATCAATAAGTAATGTAATGGTAAGTATTGATCGAAGGAGAACTCAGAATCTCACTTTAACGATCAAATATATGTCCAAGAATATTTTAATTTGTAGGCCAAAGTATTATTTCTCAACAATGCAGCATTTGTTCTTGAGAAATGTCCATTTGTAGACTGAGACGCCGCTTGAAAGTTTACCACTGGAATGACTGGCTTGGTAAATGATGAAGTCATTCAAATGATATATTTCTAAAACTAGTCATTTCTCAGTCTGCCCAGTTAGACGAGCAACCTTCCACCCAAGTCTGGTCTAGAACCTCCAGTAGAACAAGAGTTATTGACAAATGTGTCTGCCTACATCAAGTTTCACAATTATCTTCTAACAATGAATGGATCTGATCTGTCACTCTAGTATATTATGTCATACTCAATTACGCCACATATAGGCTGACGTTACAATCAAAATGCATAATGAATGACATATCTAGCTATCTAGCTATGTCATGAACATTTAGAGGTCTGGCAAGTGTATGAATTGTATGGATTACTATTTAATAAACTTTCTTTTGAACATCTTTGAAGCTAATTTGAATGGGCGATGTTGCTTACATAGGCAGCAACAGAACCCAATCAAATTAGTTTAAAAATATTCAACAGTTTGCCTGTATAATTACCTTAAATGGAATTCTGAGAATTCAGTGTTCAAAGTATATAAACCGATCCCAACATGAGCAAAAAGGTGCGCGGAGCTTAGTTAGAAATGAGTCCCTCTACTGTAAGGGTTCTAAGAATCTATAATGAGCTATACTAAAGGTTCGAATATACAAGTAACACAAATCTAGTAGAATATTACCTGTTGGTCTTGTAATGTCCTGACTGTGGGTATGTGTCCACCAGTGGATGTGGTGGATCCGGACGCCGTGGATATTGACAGACTGGCGATGTTAATGGGATCTCTCTGTCCACCAGGAAGAGGAGTACTACTGGATGATGATTGATTGCGTTTCAATGTGGCATCAGAATCTGTGCTTCTCTCGCGTCCACCATCTCCTAACCAGCGCTCAGCTCGGTACAGAACAGACATATCAATTGGCTCATGATAACTGTGATTGGTGCTGCTCTCAACTGACCTTATGATGCTACTGCTACCAGATCGCATGGCATCTATGGATCTTGCTGGGCTTACTTCATTATCTGCCATAGATCTTGGAGAATGAAGCTTTATATTCTGTCGTTGCTGAATGTTTAAGCGTGGATATCTTTCTTTTGCTGCAACGTGTGGTAATGCATGAATGTCAGTCGGTCCTGGTTGTTTGTGTGAGTGGTTTACACCAGCCAGTACAACCTGCTTAGCAAACCTAAAGTCCTCAGGTGATGTAGCTGATTGCCCTGCAGAGCGTGGTCTTTCAGGCAACTGGCCTGTAGATCTGGGCCTGTCTGGAATACTCACATTAGGAATCTTGTTAACAACAGGTGCCGAGTTCATCTTGCTACCTCTCACTGGTGGTTCTTCAGACATTGAACTTCCGGCAGGGTTCACACGATGTCGTGATGACATAGCATCATCGGCAATGCTTTTATCATCTATTTCAACTTTACATTTCTTTAAAGGTTTACTTGGAGATTGATACTTGTCCGGTGTTGTGATATCATAGTATGTTGAAATGCTTTCGAGTTCTTGCTCCTCGTTAGTAATTATAATGTCTTTCTTGCTGACTAGAGTAGCTTCACCAACATCATTACAGTTGGGATTTAGGCTAGGTGCCTTATTTGTTGATACAGTCACATCTGCTGCATGTTTCCTTTCTGATGTTGGAATGCCATCACCTTTGGCTAAGTCATTAGCATGGTCCTTATCATCAACTTGGATTTCAACACATGTAACTGTCTTTGTGCTATCACATGTATTTAAACACAGATTTTCAAACACAGGACTTCCCATTCTTGTCTTGTTGTTGATTTTGAAGATCTTTCGGCCGGATGGACTGAGGGTATAGTCACTACTTTCACTGTCTGAGCGAGGGAACCTGGATGACACTGGTGTAGGTACTAGAATAATATCTTCTTCTTGTGGTACAGCCTGTGTGTGGTCATCATCATCATCATCATTTACAGCATTAACAACAATGGCATCCTTAGATGGGGTGTCAACGGTAGAACTAATACCCCAGCCTTCTGTTGTCTTCTCACAAGTCACATTTTCACCCGTCTCCAAAATTAAACATTCCTTTAAGTTTGGTGTCACCATGCGACATACTTTGTAATTATTATAATTAAGTGGGTACTCAGGATGCAAAGCGACGGCGCTTCCAGTAACTTGTTCATCACAGCAATCTGACATAGCGATACACAAACACTTATTCTTCTCATGAGGTGTGTTGAACACATCTTGCGGCTCATTTGGCTGGCCATCTACCACTTCAACATTAACTGTTGAACCATCTTTGAAAACCCTATTACCATCATCATCATGAGGTGCTCCAAAATCCGAACCACCAGCATCATCACTGTGCATATCGAAATTTGCTTCTTCAAGAAAACTGTCACGATCATCAGTATTCAGACTAATGGTGGCGCCAGACATCTTCGTTTGGCCAGTTGTTACTACAAGAACAACCTGGTCCAAAATTGTTTTTACAACTGTTGACCCACCATCACTGGCATCTGGTGTTTCAGATCCTGCAATCACTCTATCATTACCATCTATTGCAAATACTTGTAATTCATTGCTTTGTTCATGAGCTTCTAGATAATGACCATGCTCATGGTTCATTTCTAGAGCTGCCGATTGCTGGTTGCTGTTATCATCATCACTAGGTGCTGGTTCAACATCTATGGATGGATGACCTAAATCAAACGTATGGTTTAGCGTGTCACCACCTTGACCAGAAGTATTGTTAGCTGTTCCATCACCGCCACTGTATAAACCTAGCAAATCAACGACGACAATATCCCCATCAGCCTGCACAACATCAGAAACTTCTGTTATCTCATCACTCAAATATCTCTCAATTGAACTTGGATAGCTGCGAATCAGATTTAAATGAACTTGACCGCCATCATCCTCCTCCTGAACATTCCCACCTTCAGCATCAGACCGTTCTAACTCACTGATGTCATCATTTCCACTATCTATAAAGATGCTGTCTAAGTGTGGAGCAGAGATTGGTATAATTTGCTGTTGTAGCTGAGCGGCAGACCTGTCAGTCACGACTTCATCTGTACCTTCACCTGCCTGGCGCTCTTGATCACTCTCAGACATCGCTCACATTGATTTCTCACTACTCCATTGCACAATTATCTGACAAATAGAAATAAATATAATAATTAGCCATAGTTTTTTTAGAACTACATAGCAAACCTTGTTTGCCTCAGAGGGTCCCGCAATCACTGGAAATACCTTTCTCTATGTAGCTAGCAGCATTTGTATTCAAAGCCTTCATATTATTAAAAGCGAAAAATAAATTAAAAAAAATTAAAAATTTAAAGATAAAAATCATGAGTTTCTGGATTAAAAAGCCCATTTTCATCCGAAATCTTGAACCTATAATGGTGAGACACATCTGCGTACCTTAACTGAGGGATGCACCAAGTTTCAATAAATTATTTTAAGCGATTCTGTATGATATGGTGTTTACGAGGAAATTGACAAAAATCTTGAGTTTTTGCAGTAAAATGCCCATTTTCTCACAATGTCTTAGACCTATAAAGGTGAAGTCTTCAAAAGGCACATCTGCGTATTATAACTGAGACATACAGCAAGTTTCATTAAAAAATCTAAAACGGTTTTGTATGATATGCTGTTTACGACAAAATTGACAAAAATCGTCAATTTTTGCATTAAAAATCCCATTTCACAAAAAATAATGAGCCTATAAAGGTGAATCCTTCAAAAGGCACATCTAGCCATCATTAAGAAGCCACCCGCCAAGTCTTATTAAATTAATTTAAACAATTCTGTATGATATGGTTAAATTGACAAAAATCATGAATTTTTGCATTAAAATCCCATTCTCACCCAAAATCTTGGACCTATAAAGGTGAATTCAAAAACCACACCTGCGTATCATAACTGAGGCATACACCAAGTTTCATTAAAATATCTGAAGCGGTTCTGTATGATATACTGTTTACACAATATTGTGGATGGACAGACAGACAGACACAGTGATTACGATAAGGCTTTCGCACCTTCCGGTGCGGTAAGCGCACCCTAATAAAGTGATTGGAGAAGCATTTCTCAAATTCAAGGCAATTATACCTAGGTAAGCTGTTGAATATTTTTTAACTAGTTTGACTGGAACCTGTCTTCTTCTTTTCGTTCGCTGATCATACCGCCAGTCCTGTAAGTGACTATCGACATGATCATAAGTGTTAAGTGTGTGGATCCATGGTTTATTAGAGTGCGCCGTGCGGCCTGGAACCTCCGTCTTCAGCACTCGAGGTTTCTGTCAGGGTTACCTCACCCTTACCTCCTTTAGTCGCCTCTTACGACACGCAGATGATACGGAAGGTGTATTCTAAGCCCCACCTACAGGGCGGACTGGAACCTGTTGCTGCCAGCAACCTAGTTAATCAGATTGCTGTGATGATCATAAATTAGTTAGCAAAATTCCAGTCAAATTAATTTCAAAATAATCAACAGAATACTCGTTATAAGATAAATAATTTACCGTTTCTGGTTTTCATAGGTCAAAGTATTAATTATTAACACTTTCATGGCAAAGTCGGCCAAAACTGTCCTCTGCAGTGATCTTGAGCAATGTCTATTCATAGGCCAAGAGAAGACTACTTTTGAAAATTTATCACTGGAAATAACCATTATACATGTAAGCAATTTATAGGAAAACTGTTGAATCTAATTTGAATACAATACCTTGCTGACAACTGTTGAATCTTATGAATCTAATTTAAATAGAATAACTTGCTGACTTGGGAAAGTTAGAATTCAAATCAATCTATTTTCAAAAGATTCAACAGAATATTGAATGTATTTTTTAGATAATAATGAACATGTAACGGTAATATATGGTCTGTTGAGTTGAAAAGGTTAAACCTACATACTTTGTAGAATCTAAGCCTAGGACATATTATTACAGTATATAATAGTTTACAGTCAATTACCTGGTTAAACCAGATTCAGCCTGTGATCTAGCTTAAAACCTCATCGTTCCAGAGGTAAATTTTCAAAAATAGACTTTTATTGATCTGCAAATGAAAGTTTTCTCGGAGGAAATTGAAGTCTTCTGGAAGAAATCTAAGTGTTAAATGGCTTAAACATTAATTAACAATATGTGCTGATGATGTTTTAGCTTAAGAGTTTCAGCCATCAAGTATCTACAATACAAATTCAATGCATCATTATTGTGTTCATGTGTGTATGCACAACTGTCATCGAGAAACCTCTAATTGATATTATATAACAAGAGCTCCGCAAACGGCGCATAGTACCTCAACCAATGAATGAGAGCTTTCAGAAAATAGAGATTTCTTCCTCAGACCTATACCTGTCATCCTATGAAGTTTCAAAGTGATCTGCTAAATATTCATGGAGTTATTGTCCGGAAACCAATTTTCAAGATGCCCGCTGGTGGCTGTCTGCCATAGTGCATTTCGGATCATCTATTTCAATATGTTTCTTCCTCAGATGAAATGGAAGAAATGGAGTTGTTATTCAGAAATCTATTTTCAAGATGGCTGCCGGTGGCCATAATAGATTTAGGATCATCATCGATTTCAATAAGTTTATTCCTCAGACCTAGTCCGGTATTTCTAAGAAGCTTCAAATCAATTCGATAAACAGTAACTGAGTTATCATTCAGAACCCAATTTTCGGCGGCCACCTTGGATTTTGGATCATCATCAATTTTTATAGATTTCTTCCCCTGTCCTAGTCCAATGATCTTATGAAGTTTCAAATTGATATGATAAACGGTAACAGAGTTATCATACGGAAACCAATTTTCAAGAAGGCCACCGGTGGCTGGCGCCTATCTTGGATTTTGGATCATTGTTAATTTTGATACGTTTCTTCCCCAGACCTAATCCAATAATCCTACGATGTTTCAAAGCAATCCGATAAATGGTAACGGAGTTATCAATTGGAAACCAATTTTCAAGATGGCTGATGGCGGCTGGCGACCAGGTTGGATTTCGGATCATCGCCAATTTCAATAGGTTTGCTCCCCCGCCCTAGTCCAAACATTCTATGAAGTTTCAAAGCGATCCGATAAACCGCAACGGAGTTGTCATTCGGAAACCTATTTTCAAGATGGTGTCTAGTGACCATATTAGATTTAGGATCATCATCAATTTCAATAAGTTTATTCCTCAGACCTAGTCCAATATTTCTAAGAAGCTTCAAATCAATTCGATAAATAGTAATAGGGGTGCGCGGTTTGGCTTACAGCCATATCGGTTTCGATATGACTTTTCATATCGGTTTTAACCGAATATCGGTTTTATGGACATGAAACAAAAAATTTAAATGATAAAAATTAGCACGAAAACAGAACATATTTTCACGCCCTGATACATTCGTAACGTTTTACGCCTTTAAAGCTTAATATACCTTATAATATCCATCATCGCGGGAGTGAAATTATTAATTAGACCGCCTAAATATTACGCACAGTTAAATAAACATCGTTTATTTTGTCAAAATTAATCATAAATCAGCAAAACAGGTTGCGAAAAGACGTAAATCACGCGATTGTAATTAATTATGATGTAATTATCTCCCTTTCTTCTTTCATTTCCAATTCGACCCGAGGACGAAATCATGCCTTGAAGAAAATATTAACTGTAATATTGCGATCGCGAATTTCATAAGTTAATATGATATTGTGTATAGAAGATAACGTTTTAAAAACGGTTTGAGTAATAATTTTATTTAAAATTATATCCTAATCAGCATTATAGTTATTGGCGAGATTTTGATGCAATCGGGCGATTTAGTGTTGGGACTACTTTGCATTATGTTAATTAGCCGGTGACGTAAATAAAATGGATGCTGTTGTTTAGAAAGGTTTTCCCCGATACAAATTTTAATGACAAATTCCCACATTAGTATTGTGTTTTATATTGCAAATTTATCTGAGACTACCAGAGAAACGACGAGTGGATATTTATTTAATTAATTCGCTGCTTGATTTCTCTCGGCGTGCAGCGAGTTACATGGAGTTACACAATATGCGCAATTGGGGCCACATTCAATTATTAGTTGCCCCGAACATAGCTTAATGGAAAGTATGGCCATTATTATTCATTACGATTTTCATGCTCGTTAGTATCTTTTATTTTTAACAATCCTGATACGAAAAAACGAAAATATGTTCATATTCGGTTTTTCGATATTTATTTTTTATAATCGGTTATGAAACCGTCAGTGCAGGATATCGGTTTTAAATATGGTATCGGTATATCGCGCAGCTCTAAATAGTAACTGATTTATCATCCAGAAACCAATTTTTGGTGGCCGTCTTGGATTTCGGATCATCGTCAATCTCGATAGGTTTCTTCCCCAGACCTAATCCAACAACCCTATGAAGTTACAAAGCAATCTGATAAGCGGTAACAGTTATCATCCGGAAACCAATTTTTAAGATGGTCGACAGTGGCTGGCTGCCATCTTGGATGTCAGATCATCGTCAAATTCGAGAAATTTCTTCCCCAGACCAAATCAAACATCCCTATGAAGTTTCAAAGCAATCCGATAAGCGGTAATGGAGTTATCAATCGGAAACCAATTTTCAAGATGGCCGATGGTGGCCATCTTGGATTTTGGATCATCACCAATTTCGATAGGTTTGCTCCCCAACCCTAGTCCAACCATCCTCTGAAGTTTCAAAGCGATTTGATAAATGGTAACGGAGTTATCTTTCGGAAACCTATTTTCAAGATGGCCGCCATCTAGGGTTTCGGATCATCATTGATTTCGATAGCTTTCTTCCTCAGACCTAGTTAAATAAACCTATGAAGTGTCAAACCAATCTGACAAATATGAGACGAGTTATTGTCCGGAAAGCACTCTGCCTCCCGCACGCACACCCACCCGGCGCCACTACATATTTTAGCAGGGTATAAAAAAGAATTGAAGAGAAATAAACTTTATTTGTTTTCTATTTAAATCCTTTGGGAGCCAAGCTTCTGGTAATGCAGAAAGAAATATGTGGATAATAGTGAGTTAAGTAAAGGCATTATATTAGACGGTATATTGACAATGTTTAGAACACTAATCTGGAGTATCAATATACTTGGGAGTTTCTTCCACCTTTCTTCCAGTTTCTTCTGCTTGCCCTATGAGAAATAGGTTTCTTCCAGAAGTAACTCAACTCTGATCTATAGGGAGGTCATCAATTTGGTTTAAAATTCTGTAGATTTGGATGATATCATATTCATACCGTTGTCTCCTGCATACTAGTGTTGGGAGGCCTCTACTTTTCTGGGAAGGTTACATGACTCCTCCCTCTTTCCAAGAGCGAATCAGAGAGCTTGTTTACTCGAATACCTTGTTTAGTTCATTAAGCTGCTTTAATCTCTTATGCAGGCTTCCCACAAGGACCTATTGAAAAAGTAGCGCATTTGCCTGAAAAAAATAGGACACTTTTGGCAGTAAAAGTAACAATTTTAAATGTCAAATTATTAATAAAAAATTTAAATATGAACTTGGTTAATAACGGGAATGGGTTTTACATGTTATTTAATGCAGTGTTCTGACAGGCAATGAGAGTAAAAAATTCTGTGGCCTTTCCACAAAAAGCCTGAAACTATTTCTAGACTAAACTTGGGTTGGGGCAATACAATAACACATGTGAGCAAGTGAATATTTGAAAACTAATTTGACTGTAACTGTGACGCCAAAATTTTTCAAAGTACTGCCTCCTTTTACCTCCCCTTCTAGCCGTCCATTCCTCCCACATAATTATTTATTATCATGTTTTAATTACATTTTATAAACAGTAGCTGTGGAAGCTGGACAATAAAATTCAATGGTTTTCAAGGAAATTTCCAATTCAGGCTAAGTTTAGGTACTTTCAACGCCCTAGAAATGCAATATATTTTTTCAAGGATTTTCAGGGGTTGTGGGAACCCTGCATTATATACATGTGGATATTTTGACAAACTCCTACTGAACATTTGCATCATAAACAATAAGACTGAACATCAATACTACATAGGCCAGCTATACATTTTAGTTTCATTGTTTTCAAGATATTCTCAGTTGGACCAATGGAGAGGTTCCTCAGTGCTGGAAGGAAGCCAGAATGACTCCTATTCTGAAAAAAATGGAAGAACAAGACGAAAGTGCTGAGTTGCCATCCTATCAGTCTTACAAGCTGCATATGCAAGACCATGGAGCGCATCATCAACCAGCGGTTGCAGTGGTACCTGGAGTCGGAGAACATTATAGTTTATTTAGCATTGGCCACAGTATAGACGGCTCTAGAGTTTTTCCAGCAGTGAATTTGCACTAAGTTTGTTTTACGCATAATCATAGCGCGCATGCGTAAGGCTGAAAATTTCCATCATGGATGGTCACATCACACATCATGATGGTGGAGGATGCATGTAGTTATTGCAGGCCAGCAAGATCATGCGATGAGTATTCGCTGATCGGCTGATGGCAGTGTGAGTGCAAGAACCATTTAGGAGCGAAGCCACGCCTCCATCCGACTACATACATGTCAGTGGGATGAGTGGACGAAAATGTGGCCTGTGGTTTAAAACGTCAGTATTATGATTATCTGATTATCACGAAAACACATTACATTCAGAGACAAATGTTAATAAAGGAAAATACAAACACGTTCTTTTATTTGTTATGTTCCACATTGGCCATTAAAACTTATTTCCATACCGTTATTGAATCATTAAATCGAACATTAAATTAAATTAGTGGACTTGCGTCAACTTGTAGATTTTTTATGATTAGAAAATATATGAGAGGGGATTTACACGAGCTAAAGGTACTGTCTTGCTCAGGTTGTATCGAGACGTTTCAGGCTGCTAGGCGTGATGCAGACATGCAGACACTTATCGAAGCTAAGAACTGTGATAAGAAACTGTTCTACAAACTAATCCGTAGGCAACGTAGTAGTGCAGCACCAAATCTAGCAGAACTCAAAGTGCAGGACACTACATTCCCGGCACAACAAATTTTAGAAGGGTGGCACCCACACTGTATGCAAGTTGGTACTCCAATGAGTACCTCGAGCAACGACTCAAGAAAAGCAGAATCGGAATTTAATGAGGTTGTACTCAGTGATCTCTCTTCTGAAATTGATGATTTTATTCCATTCACTTATCCAGAGGTGATGAAAGCAGTTAAGCGGTTGAACAGTGGCAAGTCCGCTGATGCGGACGGTATCTCGGCTGAGCACCTGAAAGAGGGCGGAGCTGCAGCAATTTATATAGTGACTCTGATTCTCAATGCAATTTGTCACCTAAGAACCATTTCTGCTGTCCTTAAAGTCGGTCTGCTAACACCAGTCTACAAGAAGAAGGGAAGTCCTGACCAAGCCTCCTCATATCGCGGGATAACGGTGACGTCAATGATATGCAAAACCCTAGAGATGGTGCTAAAGCTTCACATACAGCAGAAAATACTCAAGTGTCAAAACCATTTATAGTTTGGTTTCACCTCAGGTATATCCCCTATGTATAGTGCCCTACTGCTACAAGAGTGTAGTGCTGAGTCGCGAAGCAAAAGGTTCAGTAACCATGTTGCCCTTCTCGATGCCAAATCAGCATTTGACATGGTGAAACATGCGAGTCTGGTAAACAAACTCGATTTTGCGGGCATAAAAGGTGTTTCATGGATCCTCATCAGAGACCTTCAAATGAATGCTACTACCAGAGTAAAATGGAATAGCCAATTTTCAGATTCTATTCCCTTTATGCAAGGCATAAGGCAAGGAGGAATACTGTCAACAGACTTGTACAAGCTGTACATCAATGACCTGCTTGACACCTTAGATGCCTCAGGAAATGGAGCCAGCATTGGAACTGTGCATTGTGCAGCACCGACATGTGCAGACGATGTCAGCTTAATAGCAAATAGTGAAAACAACCTGCAGATTCTGCTGAATATTTCTAGTCATTACAGTGTTAACCAATTTTATGAGCTCCAGCCAAAGAAATGTGTCAATCTGACTGTAAAAAGGAGAAGACTTCATTCTTTTTAGGCGATGTGGAGGTATCTGCACCAGGCTGTGCATCTCACTTAGGGATACAAAGAAGTGATCAATTTATAAATGCTCGCCCTACAGTAGATGAGAACATCAGGAAAGCCAGGCATGCTATTTACTCGCTTATGGGAGCAGGGCTTCACGGGGAAAATGGCATAACACCCTTGGCATGCATGCATCTAATAGAAGTCTATATTCTTCCAGTTCTGCTACATGGGATTGAGGTACTTATTCTCAACAAAACCGAAGTGAGACTACTTGACAAGTTCTATCATAAGCTGCTGTTACAAATCCTGGGCCTTCCAGATCGTGTAGCACATCCATCTCCGTACCTTCTGCTTGGCACTCTTACGCTTGAAGCGTGTATACATATACAGAAGCTAACATTAGTGACGAACATTTGTGCAGACCAAGACACCAAACTCTTCTCGGTGGCTCTGAGGCAGACTGCTATGAAAGGATACGATCAGAATAGCTGGTTTGCTGACACTCGTAATATACTCGTGAAGTACGATCTCCTTTCTATCCACGTTCGTCTAGATAATCCACCAGCAAAGGGAGCATGGAAGACTCTTACTAGGAAGCTGGTCAACAGGTTATGGTCGGATAAGCTCAATAGTCAGATACCGCTATGCTCATCCTTACAGTATCTGAGTAACTGTTCTATAAACCTTTCATCTGCCAACATAGCAATTGAGTCGGTCACTACTGCTCCACGTGATATACGCACATTACCGGTACGGCTGTGCTTGCTGATCAACTGCTATACCCTGCAGTGCAACAGGACTAACTATAGCTGTGGTATGATAAAACCTGATTGCCCACTATCTAACAATGGATCAGAAGACCATCACCATTTCCTGACAGTTTGTCAACCTTTAGCAATGATTCGAAACAAGTACCGGGACCTACTACAGCGTAGCCTATGGCCGATGTGTGTTGCGCATACTGAGCATATCTGGGACGATAACAGCATTCTAACTTCATTCCTTATGAATCCATCGTCACAGCTATACATGTCAGATCGCACTTGTCAGTGTGTCTACTCAGTAGAGAAGATAATTCGTCAGTACTGCTTCACGTTGAACAATTTTCGAACACTCCTGACTCCTGAAAGGAACAATTTCAATACCGAGAGCGGCAGTGGTATATCTGGTATATGTCACATACAACAACAACAAGAAATAAACTGTTGCATGCACGAGCTGGCCTCATATATATATATATATATATATATATATATATATATTAATATACTTAATACTCCTTTGCGAGGGGCTCCTACTTACAGGAGGGATTTACGTAATGAACTGAACTGAACTGAACTGAACTGAACTGTGGTGCGGACCATATTTATATGTGCGATGCACAATTGGAATTCCAATCCAAGGAGCCGGTTTCAATCCCGCGTTCAGGCATGTTACATAAGGTTACATACGGTTGATCTCTGGTACAGGTCCTGTAAGGTACTCTTCACCAGACACCAGTTCTTCCTCGTCTGCTCCCTTTCTTATATTGATCTTGATATGGATTAGTTATGGGGAAACATCCAAAGGACATTATTTTCGCCGTGCATAGGCATTTTTTGCCTACAATTTATTCGGTAAATTTATTTGTAGGATTTGCAGAGTTTTCTGAACTGCTTAGAAGATCCTGTGATAGTTTGTTCCAATCCCTAATCGTACTGAGAATAACGCTGAATTTAAAGACGTCAGTTCTTGCATAAATTTGTTTGAAGTGGCTGTTGTGCATGTTTTTGGTTTTCCGAATTGGAATCTGTATGTAGACTGTCTAATGATATCTTTGCTTGTTGCTGTAGACCTTTGTAGAACAAGATACGGCGGTTTTGTTTCCTTCTGTCTGACAATGGTGGGGGTTTTAAGGTTTCCATTATATGTGTCATACTGCCTGGTTCTTAGCAATAGTTTGAGGTGATAAATCTAGCTGCACGTTTTTGCACATTTTCTAGTTTGTCATGAAGAGTTATCTGATGAGGGTCCCAAACTGTACTTGCATGCTCCAGAACTGGTCTAATCAGTCCCATGTATGCTTGAAGTCTGATTTCTTGGGAACAGAATGATACATTTTTCAGGAAAAGTCCTAAGGTTCTGTATGATTTGCTGCAGATCTCAGTGGTGTGTTTGTTCCAGCTTAGGTCATTGGTGATGTTGACGCCCAAGTACTTTACTGATGAAACAAAGCTTAGACTACTCGTTCCTTTTAGTGTGTAGTCGAATTTGATGGGGTTTTTTTTTTCTGCTTAGGCTCATCATGTTGCATTTTACTGGTTGGAAGTGCTTCGGATTGATGCTCTGAAGTCATCATACATGATGTCTTGTGTTCTCAAATATTTGTCTACTCGTTTCTTAAAAGCATTCAAGATGGCACAGAGACTATTTTTTCTGGGAGATTATTCCACAGTTTCACTACCCTTAATGTGACGTAGTTCTGCCTTTTAGTCAGTCTGCTCAATTGTGGGAATAGCTTTTTCGAGTTTCCTCTTTCACTACATCTTGTTGCCATACCACTCCACATCTTGATGAAATCGCTAGCTTCTGTATCATATATCCGATTTATAATTTTGTAGGGATCTATCATGTCTCCCCTCTATCTCCTGTAAGCTAAGGTATGTAATTTCAGCTTCCTAATTAGTCTCTCCGGATAGGTTAGATTCCTGAATCCAGGTATCTGTTTCGTTGGCCTCTGTTGTACACACACACACACCCACCCACCCACGCACGCACCCACGCACGCACGCACGCACGCACGCACGCACGCACGCACGCACGCACGCACGCACGCACGCACGCACGCACGCACGCACGCACGCACGCACGCGCGCGCACACACACACACACACACACACACTTCTCGATCATTTCAATATGCATCATCTAACACGATGCCCACACAAAACTCACATAGTCCATTAGTGTTCTTACTAGGCTTTTATACAAGGGTGTGAAGATTTTCTGGTCCATATGCTGAAATGTTCTAAGTATGGCGAACATGGAGTTAGCTTTCTTCACCTTCTCACTAATGTGGTTTTCAGAGGTCAGGTCTTCATCTATGGTTACTCCAATGTCTTTTACGATTTCTGCAGTTTGGAGCTCTCTTCCATGGAGTGTGTATTTCGTCGCTGTTACTTGTGTTGTCTTCACGATTTGCATATGCTTACACTTGTCTGGATGCAATTTTAGCAGCCATGTATTGCTCCAGTTTGCCATTTTATCCAGATACATTTGCATGATATCGTGGTCCTCTTCTTGGGTAATTACCCTAAAGATCTTTGCGTCGTCTGTAAATAAATACATATTCGAGTCCACAATACTTGGGAGGTCATTTATACATATTACAAAAGGTACTGGGCCTAATACAGATCCTTGAGGGATTCCTGAAGCAACCTCCGTCCATCTTGAGCATTCTCCATTTACTCCAACGTGTTGTGTCCGGTTCTCTAGAAAGTTTGCTATCCTATCTACTACAATGTCTTTTATGCCATATGCTTTCAGTTTGTTTATTAGACACCCATAGGGAACCGTATCAAAAGCCTTCTGGTAGTCCACGTAGACTCAGTCTGTACAATGGCCTTGGTCCAGTGTGTCTGTCCACTTGTCAACGACTGCCAGTAGCTGTAACGTTGTTGACATGCCCGAGATAAATCCATACTGTTATGTTGAGGAGAATTGATTCCTTTTCATGTGCTCAATACTGTGTTCTCTAATTAGCTTTTCCATCACCTTGTGACCATAAAGGTCAAGCTCACTGGTCTGTAATTCCCTGCTTGGTGTCTGTCTCCTTTCATAAATATTGCTGTAATACAGGCTTTTTCCAGTTCTCTGGTACTTTGCGTAACCAAAGTGATTGGCTAAACAGCATGGTCAATGGTAGTGTTATGCATTGAGCAGTTTCCTTCAGGAATCTAGGGTGGAGTTAATATAACCATCTTATGTAATTCTTGGTATGCTGAATTAGTTGCTGCCGTTTTATTTATGCAGGCCTTCTTCTATGCTTATCTAGCTTTTAGTTTTTAGAGACAAGAACTATTTTAGGCCGCATATGGCGGGTGTCTACCTAGCTGTTAGATACGGTTGTCATTGACAACGGATGCCCTAAGACATCAATACTGAAGACAGCGCTCATACATGTTACTTAGTAAGATCTCCGAACTGGATAAGAATCCGGACATCTCACTCCGTAACCACATAAAACGTTACAAGACACTGGTTACTTTTTCACAAAAGCATCTTTAGGCAACTGATCTATCGTTATGGTGGGGGTAAGAGAGATGAATACCTACGGTAAATGTCCTTCCCGTGAGGGCATGGCAGATCTGAATATCATGCCCAGACATTCTTACGGAATTTGGTATGGATGCGCATCTCGCCCATCACCCGGTCCTATGGAACTAACCATTTAACATGTCGTTAGGTTTAAATACAAGTTGCCCAGCTTTGCACTGCAGTGCGGGAGGATTGTTCAGCAGATAAAAGAAAATAATAATTAAGATATGTTTGCGCAGTGCTTTCCTACATTGGCAGAGGTGCTAACTACTAAGTATCTGAGGATACAGAGGGAATGTATGTGATACCACACCTTGGCCATCACCGCTCGGAAACCCCAACAGTTTCCCAGGGTCGGATCAGCCCATGGTGCGGATAGGGACATCCAAACAATTAAGAAGCCACAAGGCTTAGTGGAACATGAAGAGAGACAATATCTTAGAGATATGAGGCCCTTTGGGTATTTTGGCCACTCGTACACAATCTTGGCGGAGTGCTGGGCTAAATTATCGCAACTCCCAGGAGAGAGGCATACACTACAGATTTCCTAACGAAGAAATTGTCTCTAATCCTATTAAAACTATCCTATCGAGCTGAATAGAAAATGTTTTAGTCGGTAGCATGCCGGGCTAAACAGAGTTATAGCACGGACAGCGACCTCAGTGGAAAATTGTTGGTGGTGGGAGAAAGTGCTACATATATAAGTGTCGCTGTATAGTGTTTCCTACGTGCACTGCAGTCCTATATTTTCTACAATTAAACAAAACATATGAACTGATGGCCACTGGCCATATATAAACTAACCAGAACAATTAATACAGTGTGAAATGATCAGAATTATATATCTTTAGTACAGGTTAAGGAACCTATTATGGTGCGGTTGGTGAAAACACCTTACAGAAAATGAGAATAACTATAAACATATACAGAAATTTTAACTAGCGGTCCTAAGACCGTCACCGTACATTTTAGTCATCGGGACCGTCTATATGGGTACGATGTAATTAGGAAAAATACATTTAATGGAATAATGTTAAGTATAGTTACTTGAATAATCGGTAGCCATTCTTAAGTCTGGGCTATCCCGCAAGCAGCTCATGACGGGAGCGGATCGAACTCAGGACTGTAATCACAATATAGAATGTCTAACGAGTAGTCAGCAAGAGATACAATAACATTGCTGCTGTGAAGAAAATTCCCGTACACCGATGGTACGGATGGAAGTTGACAACAACCCGATCACAAACGGGGGCTGTTAGATGCAGATGAAGATACAAAACTAAGCTTAACGGTGTGGGGTACATCAGCCAGCTCTGAAGACGTACCGGGCAAAGTTTACTTGCTGTGGTCGAAAAGTTTAGATGAACCTGCACGACATCAGTGCAGGGATGGTTAAATAACCACTTTTTGGCATGGTCGGCGGATCCGGCGAGTCATCCACCTAAGAACATCGCTGCCTCTACATCTGTAGAATCACATTTTCAGGCCAGAAAGGCCTCACCGCAAGTTCGTGTTCCAAAGTAGCTCTTGATATATTAGTGAACAACAACTAAAAAGTTCCAAAATGCTCCCGCAAGTAACAGGAGTTACAAAATTGCTTTAGTGTGGTGGGTTGGATAACTGCTAGCTATGGGAGAAAAACCGACAGAAAGAGAAGTGATCCGCATATTGCCTGTCGAGATGATAGTAGCTGGTGCAGGTCCAACCTATTCGGCCCCTGGCCAAGGATGCTCTCGAACTCTGGATCTCGTCTCCTTTTATACTACTCGTGACGTCACAGGCGCAGGCTCCAACCAATCATCGGTCGAGCAATAGCCAATCAGCGCATAGCTAGTAATAATGCAGTCGAATGTTCTAGAACATTCTAAAAGTTCTGCGTCCATGTGGTTATTAAAATGCGTCCTGGATTTGTTCCCTGAACACGGCCCCTGGGTAGAGCCAAAAGTGTATATGGGCCCATGAGGGAGATCGCATTATAAAAATGATTAGGTTCGTTAAAATGCGTAGTGTGCATGCGCACGCTTAGATGCTATTTTTGACAGAGCACGTAGTTTACGACCAAGATGGGATGGCGCTTTTAGTGTACCGAAATGGTACCTTGTAATCCTTATTTATTGCCTGTTCCCGTTAAATCTGGCATTAATCAAGACCAGAATTCAACGGGCTTTTCAAATCTGTAAACCATTTCAAAAATTGGTTAAGAAATGGCTGAGTTATCTAGGGGAAACCCTTCATGATTATCTTCAAAATATTGCTGTGATGTCATAACCACGTAGACACAAAACTTCTAGAATGTTCTAGAACATTCGACTGCGCTATTATTAGCTACGCGCTAATTGGCTGTTGCTCGAAAGATGCTCGAACGAACAGCCTGCACCTGTGATGTCACGAGGAGTATAAAAGGAGATGTGATCCAGTGATCGAGAGCATCCTCAGCCAGGGGCCGAACAGGTTGGATCTGTACCAGCTACCAACAAGCGCGACAGACAGTACGCGTCTTCCTTCGCTATGTGTCGGGTTTTTATCCCGTAGCGTGCAGTTCTTCAACCCACCGCACTAAAACAATTTTGTAACTCCCCATTTACGGGAGTAATTTGGAACTTCTGATAATTGTTCACGAATATTAACATCTACATTTGGAACACAAATTTGCGGTGAGGCCTTTACGGCCTGAATATGTGAGTCTACAGATGTAGAGACAGGGTGTTCATTGGTGGATGACTCGCCGGATCTGCCGGCTAGGCCTAAAAGTGGTATTTCAATCGCCGCCGCATTAATCATGTAGGTTCTTTCTACTTTCGACCGCAGCAAGTAAACTCTGCCCGTGCATCTTCAGAGCTGGCTGACGTACCCAGCACCATTACGCTTTGTTTTGTATCTTCATTTGCATCTGATAACCCACCAACACCACCACCTCCACCCACCCCCACCCCACACGCCCTTGTGATCGGGTTGTTTACACCTTCCATCCGTGCCATCGGTGTATGGGAACTTTCTTCACCATGTAATACTATCGTATCTTTTACTGACTTCTCGTTAGACATTCTATTAGGCCTACAGCACTGAGTGATGCACTCCCGCCATGAGTGTTCTTGTGGCCATCTTGTTTGTGGAAAACAGCTTGAGGGAACAAACCTTCAGGAACTTTCCAGCTACTGGAGAGCGCTTCATCTCACGTCGACTACGGATTGACGTATCAATTTCAGTAACACGGTAGCCTAACTTAGGAATGACTACCAAGTATTCAAGTAAGTATACTTCACAGTTTAATTATTTCTCTATATAGGTTTTGTTAATTATATTTTCCATAAGAACGGTCCCGATGACTAAAAGGAAATGTAACGGTCTTATGACCGCTAATTATAATTTCTGTATTTGTTGATAATTATTCTCATTTTCCTCAATGTGTTGCTAACCGCACTATAGTAGGTTCGTTAACGTGTATTGTTATATATATATATCTTGATATATATATATGGCCAGTGGCCATCCGTACATATGTTTTGTTTATTCATGGAAAATATAGGACTGCAGTGCACGTAGGAAACACTATACAGCAACACTTATATATGCAACACTTTCTCCCGCCGCAAACAATTTTTCACTGAGGTTGCTGTCCATGCTATAACTTTGTTTGGCCTGGCATGCTACCGACTAAACCTTTTCTATTCAGCTCAATAGGATAGGTTCAAAATGATTAGAAACACTTTCTTCATTACATACTGTGTAATATACTCTTCTCTTCCGGTAGTGCGATAATCTAGCCCCACACTCCGGTAAGACTCATAAGTAAGATTTTGTCTCTCTTCGTGCTCCACACAGCCTCGTGGCTTCTTAATTGTTTGGATGTCCCTATCCGCACCATGGGCTGATCCGACTCTGGGAAACTGTTGGGGTTTCTGAGCGGTGATAGCCAGGGTGCGGTATCACACACATTCCTGTGTATCTTCGGATACTTAGTAGTTAGCACTTTAAGCCAATGTAGGAAAGCACTGCGAACACGTGTATTAATTATTATTTTATTTACTGACAATCCTCCCGCACTGCAGTGCAAAGCTGGCAACTTGTATATAAACCTAATGACAGGTAAAATGGTTAGTTCCATAGGACCCAGTGACGGGCGAGATACGTATTCTCACTGAATTCTGTTAAAATGTCTGGGCATGATATTTAGATCTGCCATGCCCTTGTGGGAAGGACATTTATGGTGGGTATTCGTCTCTCTTACCCCCACCATAACGATAAGAGAAATGGTCTAATAATGCTTTCGTGAAATGTAACCCATGTCTTGTAATGTTTTATGTGGTTGTGGGGCGGGATGTCCGGATTCTTATCCAGTTCGGAGATGCTGCTACGTAACATGTATGAGCGCTGTCTCTAGTATTGATGTCTTGGGGCATCTGTTCTCCGTGACAGCCGTGTCTAATAGCTAGGTGGATATCAGTCAGTTGCGGCCTAAGATAATTCTTGTTCTGGAAACAACTAAAAGGAATTAAGCAAAGCAGAAGGCCTGCAGAAATAAAGCGGATATTACTAATACAGCAAACCAAGAATTACATAAGACGGTAACAAGGGAATCCCCCGTCCCATCTTCACACAAAACAGTACGCACCCCTATAGTCATAATCTCACTAGGTATGGTCTTGTCTTTCTAAAGCATTTTTGATTGAAATATTAGAGTAGGCCCATTTTTGCCTACTATTCTTTTTCCGCTTTAAGCAGTGGCGACACCTTCCCGAGAAGGAGGCCCGTGCAAGGCACTTGCCTCTCGCAAGGATTCAGCAACGATGGTCCACGCCAGGATAATACTCCTCACCCAAAACATGCACTAGGAGTAGTGCCCGCGTGAGACACAACTTTTCGTCCGAGATAACCTTCTTCCTTTCAGCTTAGAGGTATAATAACTCATATTAAGTTAAATAGTTAAGTCTCGTGTACGGGAGCCTCACTTGTGGGGATACCTCTGCGGACCTATGAGTCTGTGTGGTACCTCTGGGAGCCCCATGTTTAAAAGTTCATCTACCTGTCTCTATGTCTCGTATTTTCGTATGCTTTTACTGAAGTGTTATCTAGCATTTTTATAATTGTTTAGGTGAACTCATTGTATAGACTTATATTTTCAGGTCACCAAATCAAATCTTGTAAGTCCATAGATCACGAAATTGCTATGGACAGGCATACTGGTGACACAAACTCTTGGGATGAGACAGTTGTGTTTAATATTCGCGACGATGGTCGCACGGCCCCACCGGAACGATTGAGTTCCACCAGCCTTAGGAGCCAGTTTTTGTTTCCCGCAGGGCAGTCTCGTACAAGATCCATCACCCCGAGACCGGATGCTAACCAGCGCCATCACTCATCGTGCACTTGCGGCGTGGCGATTCGACATACTACACAGGAACGGCCCGACCCTACCCAGCGAGCTACATTTGCTCTGTCATAGGACTTTCTTTCCTTTATTCTGTTCTGTACTTTTGTGTAACACTTATGTTTGAAGTGGAGTACACTGCGGTCGCTTTTACCATGTGGACTTTGGTATTTCAAGTCATTCACCATGTCCTCCTCATTGCTAAATACCCGGTCTAGTACATGTGGTGTGCCACTTCCTCTCCATCGTGTTGGTTCTGTTATGTGTTGATATAGGTAGTTATCCAGAATACATGTGATAAATTTAAAATCCAGTTTATCTGTGCTAACTCCTCTGCAGTTCCAGCTTTCCCAGTTTATATCCGGGGAAATGAAATCTCTCATAAGTAGTAGGTGTGAATATCCCCTAGTTGTGATTTTGTACATTAATTTTGTCAGTTTATCATTATGTTCAGTTCCGCTATCTGATCTGTACATAAACCCAACTAGGAGGTTGTCTTGGTGATCAAGTTTTATTTCTACAAACATACATTCTTCAAACTGAGTATTCATGGAGACTTCCTTTGCCAGTAGTAGTTTATTTGTATCGAGAAACAATCCTCTTCCTAAATCATTCTCAATATTCTTTGAGAATATATTATATTCTTTCCCCTCGTCAAGTCCGTATTCTGCAGTTTGCACTCTATTTTTATAGTATTTGCTCTACACCTCTGTGATACCAATAATCATTGCAAAGGTATCTTTGACTCTGATCTGTACTTCTTGCATTTTGCTACTTAACTGATCCGCATTTGTATATAAACAACTCATATCATCCATGACCATAGATGTATTTACACTATTTACATTATCCTTAGTTTTGGACTTTACTCTGGTAAGGGTTCTGCAGGAACCTTTACTCTAGGAACCTTTAATAATTTCCTTGCCCAAGGCGGCCCCCGAACCTTGTAGCGGCATTCCCCCTGGATGGTTTCTTCTTTCTGCTTTGCTTCCAAGTACTGTTTCTTCTCTTGTTCTCTTTCTGCTCTGGTCAGGTCATTTCCAATTCTTACATTGTCGTATACTTGGTTCCAGTGCAGATGGTGTATATTCCTAAATAAGTCCACTTTCAATTCTTGTCTTTCAAAAGTCACTAGGAGGGGTCATCCTGTCCTACTTGTAGCATCACCTTCATTACTTTCTTTAGTATTCTATCTTTTGCATGTGATCAAGGTACAAAAACTGGCACCATTACAAACATCATTCAACTGACACGTCCTTCGAAGGGGACGTAAAGCCGTCGGTCCCGTCTCATGTGGTTTGTGTGCCATGGGTAGTGGGATGAGTGGACGAAATATTGCAATGCTGTATGGTCTCCCAAATACTAAAGACAGTCCATAACTCTGGAAAATGTACAGCGAAGGGCTACGGAACTTATACCAAAACTATGAAATTAAAGCTACAAAATGAGATGAAGATCATTAAACCTAATGTCATTAAAGTACCGCAGGTTGCATGGAGACCTAATTCATCATCATCATCATCATCATCATCATCATCATCATCATCATCATCATCATCATCATTTTACGAGGCATAATTTGCCATTGGCTTGTTATTGCCTCAGGGTTTTTGGTGTAGTATGGCTTGCTCAGTCCAATTCAAAATTTCTCTCTTGGATATCTAGTTTGTTCTTGAATGATTTGACTGTTGTTGATTAATTAAGTCTCCTCGAAACGTTAGATTTAAGAGTTTAACTCTTACCACTCCGATATCAATATTCTATCTTTTGCTGTGTAAATAAAAAAGAATCCGATGTACATTGCTCAACAGTTTGGTTGATGATGTTAATGTCTATGACAGCAACATCATCCACCAAATTTACTGAAAAATTAACACCAGATCGTCTTTTAATTTAATCTGAAAAATTAAAATCCTGACATCAGAGTGGCAAGGGCCAAGACTGATTTGTGGAAATGCTATGGTGCTGATGGGTGTTCCCTGCGTCAGCTGCGGTGTGCCACCTATTTATGGTTACAGCCTGCTGCGCATAGCATTTGTTTGCATGCTGACTTGTGGAGGCTGTGGTTGGTCTTAATTGCTGGTATTTTCATTTTCTGTGTTGGTCGCTATCCAAATCTCCTTCTCTACACTATACACAGGTTTTTTCAGTTATCCCCGTTAGTTTCGCTTACTGCCGTTAGGTGGCAGTTATAGCCACTCCGACATTACATGCGTGAAAACGAAGCGAAGCGTAGCATCACGCCTCACGTCGCGTTGTATACAGTAGCCACCACTAGCCTTCACTGTATGGCGCGCGTAGAGACTGTTACAACATCAATGTTGCTGAATATCAATATATATATATATATATATATATATATATATATATATATATATATATATATATATATAACGCCAGGCCAGCCAGTGTGGGAGAGGTGGGTGTGTGGTGGGGGTGGGGATTGAGGTGGGTGGAGGGGGCGTAGTTTCATACATGATTCGTACACCCGCCCATAGTTATTTTATCCGTATCTATAGTCAATCAGCAAGCACATCACGTATTAGATCAGCCTTAAGATTTATAAGTGCCGAGCACACGATGAGAATGTCATCAAAATGTGTCAGTGATGTGACTGGTGCGTGCTACTCAGTACTTTAAACACATCCAATTTCCTACTTGCTTTCCCTCCCTCCCTCCCTCACACCCTCACACCCCAAGCCCCTCCCTCCCTACCTCTCCCACCTCAACTCCCTGCCTCCCTCTCTCCCCCCCCCCCACACACCCTCTCTCTCTCTCTCCCTTCTCTCTCTCTCCCCATCCCTCCCTCTCTCGCTCCCTCCCTCTCTCTCCCTCTCGCTCTATCCATCCCTCCCTCCCTCGCTCCCTCTCTCCCTCCATCTCCCCTCCTCTCTCTCTCCCTCCCTCAACCCCCCCCCCCTCCCCTCCCTCCCTCCATCCCTCCCCTCCCTCCCTCTCTCTCTCTCTCTCTCTCTCTCTCTCTCTCTCTCTCTCTCTCTCTCTCTCTCTCTCTCTCTCTCTCTCTCTCTCTCTCTCCCCACAAGATACTCTGATGTATTGTGTGGCTTTATAATTGCCGAATGTCTGACTTCTGTTTCTTAAGTTTGTCGGTCTCTGAATGAATGTTTCTGCACAATCAATAATACAGGTTGTGCTTAGATAGTTCTCTCGAAATGGTTCAGGACAACATGCTCTAATTGCTTCCCTGGGAAGCTAGATGTACTTTTACAATCTGCCCATGGTTTTCCGTAGACATGGTCATTTGTACAAAAGTCAGACTCCTGACATTGTGTACATATTGAAGTTTTCTATTATCTAACTGCTTATTTCTTAACGCTTCGCTTCCCACGGCGGTAAGGCCTGTATGTGTGGTTGCTGCGACAACCGGTCTTACCGACGAGGAAAGTGGTCGATACGAGCTCGCCTCGTGTGTAGATGAGAATCACGATATTTATGTTCGTATCTGGGCCTGATCTGACTGGTATAGAAGTCGGTGGTTCGTGACGGTGGTCTTCCGTCGTTTCCAGAATTATACAATAACTCAAACTCTTGCTTCGAGGATATCGAAGTGATGATTTTATTTTACTAATCTTACTATATATATTTCACTATCGATTATAGGTGGCTTATACTACCACCGATATGTCTCCCTATCAACTATGAGTGGCTTATACTACCACCAAAATACTTTGAGCAAGGAAGTACTGACTTTTATTCAATACGAATACTGGTTACTCTACCATTTAAAAGTTGCTTTTCACGATTCGCTAATTCACTTTCATCAAATACTGTTCTTGGCTACTTAAAGCCGTTCACCAAGAACTTGTGTGAATTTCGACAAATTCAGTTCCACAGAACTATACGAATTCGAGGCTAGGTTTACCTAAGCGCAATAATTTTCGGACTCCCGATCAAATTTGAAAGTTCCCCTTATGTACTGCTTCGCCATGTCACGGTCATGTTCGGGTTGTTACACCCCACCCTTGGAGCCCCCGCTTTGCCTCGTTTTGCTTACTACTCTTATAAAACTTTTGACCAATCCATTCCGGCCATTCGCGTACTCCGAAGATATACCTGAACATTGGCAAAGCAGTACTTGAGTGATGGGATCTGTCGGATTTCGGTCTCAATAATGGATTTTGCTTTGGCAACCATTCCTAATCTCAAGCTTAATGGCTTACTTGACGGACGTCCTCTGTCAGTTTTTCGTCTCGTTTTCTACTCTACCTGGCGCCGGACGTTACCACGTCCATGTCCGGCCCCTTGCTCATTAGGCATGCGCCTGCATTCTACAAGGGTGCTGTGACGTAGTGACCATATGGCCCGCCTGACTCACCAACATCTGGTGCTGTTGGTCGCTTTTACAGAAACTCGGTTACCGTTATCACGGTCCCACGGTAAGTCGGTCGCTACGTCATTTCTATGAGTCATCCAGCTTATGCTACCTGTACTCTGTCCGTAGTACCCTACCGACGCTCCTGCTTGAATATTTGGAAACTATTGGTCATAACTTCTGCTGAATACTATAAACGGTTGTGCCGCTGCTACAGCAACAACTTTCATCTTATAATTACCGCCAGATACCATCAACTCACAACCCTAGGTCCTTCTCCATTCTATCCAATTTCACTCAATATTTCGGCTATAGTTTCGCGTCAGTTTCGCATCGACTCCCTATTGATGCATCCAGTTATCCGTTCATTAACTCATCTGGTATTCACAAATACAATAATTTCACTGGGCCATCCCTGCAAATACAAGATGTCCCCGGGGTCATGACTCCCCGTACGACAATCCGATATCCACATACGCCCCGCAACCAAAGTTAATTGACCATCTCTCTTAATGCCCTAAGAGAGTGTCAACTAACTCGTTGTGCCCTATCAACAACCCAAACCTATACCAGCAGCTCCGAACGGATACCACCTGAAATCTCCGAAACTACCAACAATCCCCTAGCCCACGTTACAGCTTGATATGCTATACATACATACTTGTCCGAGTAGCGGAATACTCGGAAATACGTTAGTAGCAGTCATTAGTATATAGCCAATAATTATACAAACATACATGTCCGGGTAGTGGTGCGCACTTGACCGCCCCCGGAAACACAGTAATAGCATCATTAAACCGTGGACGTAACCCGTCTCACGCGTAACTTAACAATAAAGGCGAGCAATCGGTACAGTTTAAAACAAGTGAATATATATCACATAATGTATTAATATAAACTGCCGCTACTGCCTGCAGCGACAACATGGTCAGCAGCGACACACTTTTCGCGTGTCGTAATGACTCGTCGTCACACGACACAGCATCATAGTTCAAAATCTTAATCCTACAGTGCAAATACCATTACAGATCATGTGAATTTTTCCTATTACTAAAACAGTACACAGTATGATAAAGTTCGCGCCACAATCATTAATATTCACCAATTATTGTTCCAGTAGAAACATATAAAGTTAGTGCCAAAATGTCATGGTGATACCTCCAAGCGGTTTATGCTCACGTTAGGATCCACCACGTCAACGTACGTCTCCATCTCTATCCATTCGGCAGCCGTCGGGTCGATCTCAGTCCTGGCGTTAGCATTAGGCGACGACCCGGCTGCCATCCGCAGCGGCTCCGGTAGAGCTGCAGGTCTCCGGGGCTGCTGGGTCTGAATAGTTGGTGCAATGATATGCGGTTCACTACTATGGGCCGCACGTGGCTTGCATTTATGGGCCGCACGTGGCTTGCATTTAAGCGCATTCCACATGCGTGATAACACGCCACATCTATATAATATAAGCACAATTACTAACACAACTACGAAGGAACCCGTTGAATATGATACGAAAGAATGTACCCCAATGCCATCGACCATCACCGGGTCGATCATGGATAACGGTGCTAGCGGCACGTACTTAGACTTTTGTAAATGGTTCCACGGTTGTAGCTTTAAATGGTCAACTATCATGGATTGATTTAGAACGCCAGACACATCCAAATGGGGCATTTCAATGGCTAGGCCTATTCGAGTGTACGTCCGACTACAAGACGCCACAGGCTCGAATCGCCAGCCCCTCCCACTATACCCGCATTTTCCAGACATCAACGCATACACACCATTACTCACCATACATCGGTCCGTCAGTCGTCCGTCGCAATGAATTTCCACCGTCTCGCCGAACGTTTGCAACACTACTCCGATTTTCTCGTTGGCAAATAATTTACTAATGGTTACGTTTGACTTCGTTAGTTGAATATTACAGTTGCTATCAGTCGCATTTGTCAGTACGCTCACAATACAGGGCACGTGGGTCTTGTCGACCCGTAGTTGTCCCTGGCACACCCTAGGGTTGGCGCCACGACACTCCGATGCGGTAAAGTACCACCCAGTCTTGGTATCTAGACCAATGCTGGTACGGGCCAGCCTCACTTGCATGTAGTACCCTGTCTTGGCCAGTGGTTCAGGCCATGAGTGTAGTCCATATTCGATATATTGCCCTCCGTCAATCAACGGTAGTGTCTCCACATAATGAAGTTTCGATTCGTCCTGCCACAATGGATATACCACTACATTTCTGTAATACCACTGATACGGTCTTATCAGCCTAAATTCCGCACTAACCTGTTTCGATACGGACGTCAGATCGTCGGGACTAAAAAGTTCCTCCGTTAGACGACCCAACTCTAAGGATGCCGTTTGCCTATGGAACCGTTCGGCTGCCTTCTGGTAGTCGTAGACCACACGTTCAGCCGAGTCTATAACATGTCCTAACCGTACTAGCGCATAGAGTTCCAACAATCGAATCCCCTGCTGCCTGAGCGCTCGGCTCATGTTGCCCGTAACAGTGGCCAAGTTGTCGCCTAACTCGTTAATACGGTCCGTGTTCATACCAATATCTCGGAAAGCTAATTTGACGTGCGACGTCAACTGGTTGGTAAAATGCACCACTTTGTTCATCTTCGTCATCGCCCTCCTCACTACATCTCGTATGGCGTTTATATCCCCAGATGTAGCGGTACCGAACAGCGATGATGCGATGTCGCCCACAAAGTTAAATAACCCTCGCCTCTGCCTAGCGCCGTTTCGACTACTCATCGTTTGCTGTGTTTGGCTTGCCATTTTTCTTACCCCCCGTATTCGATGCTGTAATCCGTATATATCGTTCCCACTCAAAAACGCTGTTTTGGTACCCATGCTAGCGGCGAGACTGGCCATTTGGGCCAACCGTCCCAGGAACTCCGCGGGTAGGTAAGGATGGTCGATGGATACTATCACGGTCCATTCGGCCCGTATTACTGACACAGTCTCCGGCTTAGTTATCATGACGCCGTTCGGCAGGCGGTGTATACTCGAGTCCTTGCATATACTTGATACCATGCTAAACCACAACGCCATCATACACAATTTAAACGAATACATTTTAGTATCTGCGAACAAATTTAGTCTTAATTGTTATGATATTCTACGTACTGGCTATTTGCGATGTTACAGTATAGCGATACAATACACACTATCGGCGGTTGTGCCGCTGAATAACGGCATTTATACGACTGACGAAATCAGCGTATATCACGTCATCGTAAGAGGCGGAGTTTATCACGCCAATCCGGAGTCGCTTGTTACCGGATTCGTTCTCCCGCCCATACCCTTGCTTTCGCTTCAAGTCTAACCTGAGTTGCTTGCTGTCAGAATCGTCATCTGGTGTATGTCTGCGCTTGCGCAGCATATAAGGATGCGATGGAAGCATCTCCATTGGTTCAGAGAGCAGCTCTGGTGCCGCCTCTGGAGCGTCAATCACCATGGGCCTGGGAGTTCCGATGACGTCACTTGGTGACTCATGGTTTCGACTGCGATTCGTATTGGGTTGCACCCTTTTCCGGTCAACCCTCTTACCCCCTGTACGCACCTCTGGCTCCGTATCCGAAGCTGGCCGCTTCTTACGAGCCTGGGGTGTCGTCTCAGCGTCGGTGACCATAGGTTCTGGCTCGGGCAACATCGCCCTGGGGTGATGGCTAGCTTTCGTCCCCTTGGTAGGGTTACGAATGGGGCGTGGTCGCACCCCGTCCCAGCACATTTCCGAGTCGACTACGCGCAGCTTACATATATTAAGCACACGCATTCTCCCGGACCTTTGATGGCGGACATGGGCCACAGGTCCGTTAATTTTGAAGATCTCATACTCGGGGTCGCTGCGAGAGGTCAATTTCATCCTCTCTTCAGCTTTGACGACCACCGAATCCCCCACCTTAAACTCACCTGCGTTCGCACGCTTATTAATTTGTTCCCGGTGAACCTCTCGAGATCTAGCTGTCCCCTCACGAGCACGCAGCAAGGCGTTGTTGAGATACGTCAGTCTCTCACCAAGGTCCTGCGACGCATCGATTGGAACGGCTTTTGGCAATCTCGCCCGTCGCCCATAAGTCAAATAAAATGGTGTATACCCGGTCGTCGAATGACGAGTACTGCGGTATGCTGTTAAAGCCGCACCCAACTCATCTTCCCACGCCCGCGAGGCGTTGTTCACCCCTTTCTGTATCAACTCCTTAAGAGTGCGGTTGAATCTCTCGGTACGCCCATTGGTTTGCGGATGGTATGGGCTAGACCGTCTATGGTCGATACCGTGTTCTTTAAACCGCTCCTCCAGAGAATTGGAACAAAATTCTTTACCTTGATCCGTTATTACAATCTCAGGGACGCCATGACGCGCGACATATTCGTTGAAGAACTTCTCTTCAACATTTTGAGATGTCTTCGCTGCAATCGGATATGCTTCTGCCCAAGCAGAACAGTGATCGATCACCGTCATGATATACACGTTACCCTTATTTGATTCTAACAGTGGACCGATCAAATCCATTCCAATTATCTGACTCGGATAATTGGCCATGGGCATCTCACTATACCTGGGTCGGGTGGTGACAGGTCGGTTGACCTGGCACTTCGTACATGTCTCAATCATACGAACCACGTCTTTTCTCAAAGACGTCCACACAAAAGAATCTCTTACTATACCGATGGTCTTCTGCAGACCTTGGTGACCGGCTCGTTCATGAGCCATCCGGAGTACCTTCTCACGGAACAGGGTAGGTAAGACAATTCTGGGGTACTCAGCGTCCAACGCTGAAGGTGTAACTAAAGAATACAAAATGCCATTCTTGACCATATACTCCTCCGGTGTGTTTTTGAACAACTCCGGGTATTCTTTGGTCTGCTCGGCACACAATCCGTCACACGGTACGTCGAACGCTTCTAGAGGGACGTGAGGTAACACTCCCTCGTCGACATCGGGTATTACAAAGTCGCCCGTATCTAACGTCGCGACTTCCACCGGACGACGTAACCTGGACAACATGTCCGCTCGAATATTCTTAGAGCCTTGGATGTATTCAATCTTACATCCGTACTCGGCAATCAGTACTGCCCAGCGCTGCACCTTCGTGTTTTTAACTTCGCCCACAAACAAACTCTTTAGGGGTTTGTGGTCGGTATACACGGTGAACTGCGCGCCAAATAGATAAGGCCTAAGCTTCTTTAGCGCATATATTACCGCATAAGCTTCCTTTTCTATCACAGGCCAATTCAACTGACTGTCTTTAAGAGTAGAGCTAACATACTGAATCACCCGCTCAATACCCTTGTCATCTACCTGTACCAGTATCGCACCTATCGCATAGCTAGACGCATCAGTATACAACCTATACGGAGCATTCAAATTCGGATATGTGAGAACCGTCTCACTACACAGCAAGTTTTGCAATTTCTTAAACGCTTGCTGTTCCTCCTGACCCCACTCAAAACGTTTATATTTCTTAGTCAATTCTATCAAAGGCTTAGCAATTTCGGCATAGCCTTGCACACAAGAGCGGTAATACCCTGTAGCGCCCAGGAAACTTCTCACCTCACCCACGTCGCGTGGCGGTGACATTTCTCTTATGACCTTGACCTTCTGGACCTGAGGAGCCACTCCCTGTGCTGAAACACGATATCCTAACAAATCAACTGATGGTCGGGCGAAATCGCATTTCGATTTTTTTTACTTGCAAATTATATTCTTGAATTCTACGCATAACCTTACGCAAATGCTGTGCATGCTCAGCCGGATTTCTCGAATATATGACTATATCGTCGACGAAAACATGCAGATATTTTCCCACGAATTCTCGGAAAATATCGTTCATTGCCCTCTGAAATACGGCACCTGAGTTCGCAAAACCGAACGGCATCCGAACAAAGTCGAACAAGCCTTCACTACAAACGAACGCTGTTTTCTCTATGTCTTGGCTGTCCATTGGTATCTGCCAATAGCCAGACTTCAAGTCCATAGTCGAAAATATCGTTGCGCCGCACATCGAATCAAAAATATCGGCTATGTTTGGCAGTGGATAACTATCCTTCTTCCACACAGAATTCAACTTTCTGTAGTCGACACAAAATCTAGTCCCCCCGTCCTTTTTAGGGACCAACGTAATGGGCGACGCCCATGGCGATGACGATGGTCTTATGACGCCCGCTGCCAGCATTTCAGCCACTTGATTCTTGACTATATACTGCTTGGCCAACGGTAGACGGTAGGCTTTTTGCCTTATAGGATAAGCATCTCCCGTTGGTACCGTACACCTCACTTTGGGGACCAGTCCTAACGTGTTTGGACGAGCCGTATCAAAAATATCTGCAAAGTCCGTCATGACTTTGTCGATATTTTTATATCCGGTCGTTTCCTTACAGCTTGCATAGACATAATTTGTCTGCTCTCTATGCGGATATTCAAAGGGATATATCTGGCCAAACCATACCACAATTTTGGCCCGATAGTCAATCTTTGCATTTCCCAGGTGCAAAGCATCCGCTCCAAGTAAACATTCATGCCTCATTCTGGCCACAATCGTACTAGGGATGGGTCGGGCGTTCTTGAACTTTACTTGTGTCTCCCCCAACAACTTTATCGGGGAACCATTTACAGCCAAGAGCGTTCTTGCTCTTTTCAATGGCCTAGCATTCAACACAACATGCTACGCCATATATCTTTACGAATCAAGGATGTGCTAGCACCAGTATCCACTAAGGCATGCAGGTACTTACCCTGATCCGATGGACCGTCTTTATCCATTTTTAGACGGATTAAGAACCGCTCGGTCGGTGCTTTCACCAACGGCTCTCTCCGTCGTCGTTTCCCGGGCTCCTTCGGCCACTAACAACTTCGGCGTAGCTATTTTCCCGGGAGGATGCGTCCTGTGCGGCACCGTATGAATAACGGCCCTGTGCATCCGTCCCTTCTCCGGTCAATACGAACCCATCACGGTCTTCATATTCGTACTGGTTACGTCGAGCATTGTTCATGTCCATTCGATTGTTTCTTGAACATTCTCGTGGCGTCGTTCGTATGTCCGTCTGTCGGTCGTTCACCGCATCGATTTCCATGTCGTCGATGCGGGGACGCTTGATTGCCCCGCGGTTAGCCGGACCCTTTTGTTGGGTCCCGGCAGGACCATTCTGCAGCGGACAGTCTCTTATGTAGTGGCCGTCTTTGCCACACCCAAAACATTTTATTGTTACGGCAGGAGTCGCCTGCCGGCTCATATACGTTCCAAAACAATTCTGGGCCGTATGTCCTTCTCGGCCACATGTAAAACATGTCATGGGTGGCCGTTGTGGTCGGGGCTGTGGTCGCGGTTGTAGTCGTCGTGCGGACGGTTGCACTGTCTGATGGCAGTCACTCTTATAATGGCCGACCCGGCCACAGTTATAGCAGGTGATGTTTCGTAAGTCTTTTCCCGCCCTAACTGGTCGGGGCGACGGTGGTGTACGTGGTTTTGCTAGCGGTGGGGTTCTCTTCTCGGGCTTGGCGGCCCCAGTCGCTGTCTGCCGCTCTAGCTGTAAGTCGCTCACCAACCCACACAATTGCTCAACCATTCTATTCTGTTGAGCAATCTGTTTCTTTAGCGTGCTAACCACGCTCCAGATCTCCTTTTCCTCTCCGGGACCCACTACGTTTACCTCCATGCCCTGTTCCTGTCGTTCGTTGATTTTCATGGCCTGGAGCAGGTCGTCACAGGTGGCCTCTTCCTCTGCAATCTCAATAGCACGGGCCAGGGTGGTGGCCTTCTTGCGGACAATCCTTTTGCTGAGACGAGGATCAGATAGTCCCTTGAGGTAAATCCCCAAGATGGTCCTCCTGTTGTCGATGTTCTCGACAGGGTAAGCCCGGGTACTCAGTTCCCTATAACGTCTGTTAAACGTTATGATGGTTTCATTCCGCCTTTGTCGTACACCCTCCAGATCATACTTGATCCATTCTCCTTCGTTTGCTGAGATGAAGTTCAGTGTTATATACTCGTGGAATTCTTCGTAAGTGATATTCTCCCTTACTTTTCCCACGAGAAATCCATCTATGGCTCTGGACAGTTGCCCTCGTGCCGCTCGCGTGATGATGTAGGCTGGTACGCCCTCTAGCCGTCCTTCATTAGCGACCCATGCTCGCCTGGTTTCGTCGAGGAAGGTTCTCACCTCCTCCGGCACTACTCCGTCGCAGGGTTGTATGCGGTAGATCGTGTCCCGGATCTCCTTCCGGTACACCCGCTCATTTTCTCGGCGGTCGCTGCTTTCGACGATCGCCCCGGCCATCGCCGTCCCCATGGCCTGCATGGCCGCCACGGTCTCAGGACGTAGCTCGACACGTCGATCGATGCCAGGCAGGGTCACGGTAGGGGGTTCTTGCGGGTTTGCCATTTCGCTAGCGATATTCTAATGTAATAACAACCTTTGCTAGTCTTGGTTGCTCAGGACAGTCTATTTCAGTCGTTATTTTAATTATGGTGCTGTCGCTATACTCTCTATGTTGGATGACCCTCGTTGTCTCTGTTGACTGGGCCCTCTCTATAAAAACCTTCACCCGGTCCGCGAGGTCTCTCAATACCACGTTGGCGGGTCGCTCTCTCAGTGCTTGGGCCATACAACTTTTTACTCACGGTTTTCACAGTTTGTCCAATCCTGGAAACATAAATCCTGGCAGGCTCGCCACTGAAGTTTTCTATTATCTAACTGCTTATTTCTTAACGCTTCGCTTCCCACGGCGGTAAGGCCTGTATGTGTGGTTGCTGCGACAACCGGTCTTACCGACGAGGAAAGTGGTCGATACGAGCTCGCCTCGTGTGTAGATGAGAATCACGATATTTATGTTCGTATCTGGGCCTGATCTGACTGGTATAGAAGTCGGTGGTTCGTGACGGTGGTCTTCCGTCGTTTCCAGAATTATACAATAACTCAAACTCTTGCTTCGAGGATATCGAAGTGATGATTTTATTTTACTAATCTTACTATATATATTTCACTATCGATTATAGGTGGCTTATACTACCACCGATATGTCTCCCTATCAACTATGAGTGGCTTATACTACCACCAAAATACTTTGAGCAAGGAAGTACTGACTTTTATTCAATACGAATACTGGTTACTCTACCATTTAAAAGTTGCTTTTCACGATTCGCTAATTCACTTTCATCAAATACTGTTCTTGGCTACTTAAAGCCGTTCACCAAGAACTTGTGTGAATTTCGACAAATTCAGTTCCACAGAACTATACGAATTCGAGGCTAGGTTTACCTAAGCGCAATAATTTTCGGACTCCCGATCAAATTTGAAAGTTCCCCTTATGTACTGCTTCGCCATGTCACGGTCATGTTCGGGTTGTTACACCCCACCCTTGGAGCCCCCGCTTTGCCTCGTTTTGCTTACTACTCTTATAAAACTTTTGACCAATCCATTCCGGCCATTCGCGTACTCCGAAGATATACCTGAACATTGGCAAAGCAGTACTTGAGTGATGGGATCTGTCGGATTTCGGTCTCAATAATGGATTTTGCTTTGGCAACCATTCCTAATCTCAAGCTTAATGGCTTACTTGACGGACGTCCTCTGTCAGTTTTTCGTCTCGTTTTCTACTCTACCTGGCGCCGGACGTTACCACGTCCATGTCCGGCCCCTTGCTCATTAGGCTTGCGCCTGCATTCTACAAGGGTGCTGTGACGTAGTGACCATATGGCCCGCCTGACTCACCAACATCTGGTGCTGTTGGTCGCTTTTACAGAAACTCGGTTACCGTTATCACGGTCCCACGGTAAGTCGGTCGCTACGTCATTTCTATGAGTCATCCAGCTTATGCTACCTGTACTCTGTCCGTAGTACCCTACCGACGCTCCTGCTTGAATATTTGGAAACTATTGGTCATAACTTCTGCTGAATACTATAAACGGTTGTGCCGCTGCTACAGCAACAACTTTCATCTTTTAATTACCGCCAGATACCATCAACTCACAACCCTAGGTCCTTCTCCATTCTATCCAATTTCACTCAATATTTCGGCTATAGTTTCGCGTCAGTTTCGCATCGACTCCCTATTGATGCATCCAGTTATCCGTTCATTAACTCATCTGGTATTCACAAATACAATAATTTCACTGGGCCATCCCTGCAAATACAAGATGTCCCCGGGGTCATGACTCCCCGTACGACAATCCGATATCCACAATATGTCAACATACTGGATGGATTCATTGTTTCTTTTATGTGTCGGCCTTATTAGTATCTACAACACCATGATAGAGTCCGTCTCTGACAAATCAGTTATATCATCACAGTTTATTTCATCGCTGCTATTAGTGGCCACGGAACAGTCTGAAATGCTGAGTTTCTTTGGACATTTAATGTTTTTCCTTACCACCTTACGTCAACCTGGTGTGACACATTTATCGTAACCTAATTTTAATTTCGGATATTGGTTTCTCTCGGATGGTTTGGCATCCAAAAAATGTTCTGAACACACATATACCTGTTTTGGTAAGCCTTGTCTATTAATAGCGTTAGTTCCCCCCCCCCCCCCCCCACCCCCGCTAGTCTGCTCGGTTCATCTGATGGCATAACGTGGAATTTTTATAGGATTAAAAACGCTCAAGCCCTTCTTAAATATATTTAGTTTGCTGCTATTATTTGTGCACCCATTGACCGCACATGAATTTCCGCCACTTTTTCTGTATTTTACGTCGATATCCATTGTCCCAGAGTTTCAGATCTCTACAGGTTCTTATGCTTATAATAACGATAACGCTATGTACGCGTCTTAAGCGTTTTTCACTTGTGTAATGGCGGGCTATTACGTCATTAGCCAATGGCTGCGCCGGCAGTAATCTAGGTCACGTCTCGATGAACGCGTGTATAGTGTCTCTTCATGCTACAACAAAATGCGGACGTGGAAGCAGAGACTTATCTACCGATAATTGAAATCACTACAGAGCATGTTTTTGTCGATGCACAGCCTACTCCAAGATAAGTCCACTGTATTGGAAGAATTGCAGTATGACTTTGTGTTGGGCTGGTGTACGCATGCCCATTCAGTCGAATTCAAATGATCTTTCTTTGAAGTAGATATCTAGTTTGTTCTTGAATAAATCAAGTGTTGTTGTTTCGACTATTGCAGCTGGCAGTGAATTCCACTGTGGTACCACTCTGTTAGTGAAAAAGTATTTGCGAATAACTTTGTTGCTGCGCTTTATGTCGAGCTTGAACCTATGCCCTCTAGTCCGTGTAATACTGGATGGATCGAATAAGTAGTCCTTATCAGTATTATATAGATCCCTGATGAGCTTGATTGTGTCAATTAAATCTCCTCGAAATCGTCTATATTTCAGTGAGATTAGATTTAGGGCTTCAAGTCATTCCGTGTAGCTATACTCTTTGATTTGCGGGATGAGGCTTAATTGAAATCTTCAAGATCATTAAAAGCAAATACAACATTAATAGTGCAGATTTTTTTTCAAAAACCATACACAAATGTAATACAACGCCACTCATACAAGTTTAGAGTAGACCGGTGCAACAAGATCATAAGAAGCTTTTTTGACCAAATGAATAGTGAATCTCTGGAATTCTCTTTCCACCTATACCGTTGAAGCAAAAGACTATAAGGTTTTCAAACAGAGACTAGATAGAAACATAGATAAAATGATGTACGACTTTGACTAGCACCAGAGCTGATATCACTGCCAATTTAACCACACCAGAAAAATATAAACCTATAATGCAACAGGACAAAAGAAGCCTAAGGCTTAAGTCCTGAAAACACGACGATGACGATGATGATGATGATGATGGTTGTGGTTGTGCTGGGTGACGTAAAAGAGCTCACTCTGAGTATCAGAGAGCTCAGTTGTGAATACGCTTTGATAGTGTACATAGTAGATGTCCAGAGGCGTATCCAAAAATTTGTGAAGGGGTGGCCAAGTGGGGGTTCGGCGGGGGGGGGGGGGGGGGGGTCCTCCCATGGAAATCTAGATGCTCTCAGAATGCGTCTCCCGAATTTATGGAGGTAAATATGATGAATAAATTGGAGGTGACAACGCCCATTTTCTTTCTGGAAAAGTTTCAATAAAATTTATAATATAAGGAACATTTTCGGGATACAAGCAAAGAGGTGAACTAATGACATGAGGTCCCGTCTTTGATACAGGATATAGTGCAGTGAATGTTTCCAATGCATCATGTCTCTGGATGAAACGTGTTGTATATGTATCTAAAAGTTTAGTTTTAGAACTACTTGAGAGTTTGTCATTAACCCACTTTTTCAAGTTTAAATTTCGTTTCGGTGAAAAGTTGTAAAACAACACTATCTTTTCAGTAATGTCTATCATGTTTCGTACGAGGGTGGGGGACTTGCAGCTTTACTGAGACAGAGATTTAAGCAATGGCTAGCACAGTGCGTGTAAACTGCTTTTGTGAACGTCTGTCTAACTATTGCAGCAACACCGTTTTTGATACCAGCCATATTTCCAGCACCATCATATGTCTGGCCAACACAGTTGTTAAAGTCAATACCCATGTTATTAACCGTCTCTTTAACGTACTCTGTAGGTTCACTACCTGTAGTCTGTCCTGTGACATTGATGAAACAGATAAAACTTTCATGAACCTTGCACTCTGAATTGGCGTACTGTAAACATAAAGACAACTGCTCTTGATTGCCTCAGTTGGTTTTTTCATCAGCAGAAACTGAAAAGTATTTAGCAGTCTTTACTTTCGCACTTAACTCATCTCTTATGTAATCCTTTAGAACGTTGATAATCTCATTTTGGATGGTCTTTGATCCATAATGGCCGTTCTTTGGTGCATTGTCTAGATAATACTTTAAAACAGTGTTTCCACTGGCAATTGCAAAATCAACGAGAGCATTAAAATTCCCATGGTTATGTCCTACTTCTCTATGTTTTACATCATCCCAAGGACCCAAAAATGGTAAATTTTGGTGTCTGCATAGAACAACTATGTCTATCAGAGATTTTAATACAACACGGTTATGCTCTATATTTTGTGCTCGTTTACTAAGAATGTGTGATTTCACATCTTTAGTTTTATTATCCATCATAGACAAAAAGTTGACTGCTCGTTCCTTTGCTATTTTATGTGTTAACCTTGGGTTCGTATTATCAGAATCAAAGTGTTTACCGAGTTTTGCAGTGGCTCGTTGCATATCCTTCAACACCAATGGCACTGCGGTAAGTATACCAAGTTTCCCGTACTGATGGTCACCAAATAAGGCACAATAAATACAATAGGTTCCTTCACGAGCTGGCGAATACACTAAGCCATTGTATTTATCAAGTCATTCAAGCTGAAAACACCGCTTTCTAACATTGCTTGAAAGTTTTTCTGTATAGCGAACCACTGGAAATTTATAGATTTTTGTAGGTTTAAAATGACTTCTAAGGAGTGTATATTTTGCTTCATCATTTAGTTTGTCAATACTTGTGTCTTCAACAGTTCCAATATCGTTCAGTTTTACATCATTATTATAATTAGGCAGTAGTGCTGCATCATCGTTGCTGATGGCACTGAAACTGTGACTAGTACCATCATGGGTAGAATTGTCAGTACTGGGATCGAAACAAGAAGGGCCTTTGTCACCAATGTCGGTCTCTGCAATTCCTTCATGAGTAGAATTGCCAGTGCTGGGATCGGAACAAGAAGAGGCTTTATCACATTTGTCTGTCTCTGCAATTCGCAGTCGCCTGAGAACATAATTGTAATTATTTAATATTTAAAGGTGATCAAAGCGTTACTCAATTTTAATACCGTTTATGCAATGCTGTAGACTATTTTAAATCTAATATGACTGAAGGTTATTGCGGACTGAAAGAGCAACCAACCAAAATTATAAACTGAGATTCTTTTATATTTTCAGATTTTTAATTTTTTAAATGTTTTTTAGAATTTTCTGTTGCATGCAACATATCCTAATATATTAGTTGGACAGGCACAGAACCCATGCCCCGTCCATAGTATCAAATTACAGTAGGTAGTTAGATTACAATCAATAGACAGGCACAGAAACCATGCCCATCCATGGTATCGAATTACAGTAGATAGTTAGATTACAATCAGTAGACAGGCCCTGAAACCATGTCCTGTCCATAATATCAAATTACAGTAGACAGTTAGATTACAATCAATAGACATAATTGCACAGAACATGCCCTAGGGTATTGTCTAGATAGGCACAGAACCCATGCCCCATCCATAATAACTAAATACATTAATAGTATACAGAACATACCCTAGTTGTATTTGTTGGACAGGCACAGAACCCATGTCCCATCCATAATAACAACATACAGTATAGGTAGTTAGTTACAATCAGTATAGATAGGCGCAGGACTCATGCACTGTCAAAGTTGAGAGCCTATTATGCATAGAAGAACTTGACTCCATATAACTCATACAAACTATGTGGTATGGTACACGTATTCACCACCAAGTCTAGGTACATAGAGTTTAAACTGAGAGATCATCATCCATGTACTGTTAGACGTGTAGTTAAAACCTGAAGTCTGTCGTGTAATCAAACTTTACTTCTTGGTCCATCCAAGATTTGTCTAGTCTTCTTTCAAGACATTCGATACTTGGCGCGTTGACAACTTCATATGGGAGACTATTCCAGACATCAGTAACTCGGCTGACAAATGCATATTTCCTAATGTCAAGTCTAGCATAGTGTCTCTGCAGTTTGTAGTTATGTCCTCTGGTGTCCAGACAGTCAAACTTGAAAGTATTTCCAGTGACAGATATATCATATGAACCATGAATAATCTTGTACACTTCAATAACATCACCTCGCAGGCTCCTGTATTTCAATGTTGGCATCCTCAGTCTCCCTGGGTAGCTTAAGTGTTTCTGTGTTGGCACGCACTTAGTGGCCCTCCTCTGAACATTCTCTAAAGCGTCAATGTCACCTTCCCTGTAGGGGGACCACACACTACCAGCATATTCCAGCTGTGTTCTGACTAAGGCTTTGTATAATAGGTTGAAACTGGGCTCATCCAAGTAGGTATATGTTCTGTGAATAATTGCCATTATACTTGTGGCCTTATTAATCTTGGTTTGCATGTGACTTCTGAAGTTCAGACGGTGATCAATTATGACTCCAATGTCTTTTCCTTCTCTACTACCTCTAGCTCCACATATTTGCCTCTCTGGTCGTATAGGTTGTAGGGCTTCCCAGATCTGGTGTCGCTAGTACCAGTTTCCAGCATTTTGCATTTATCTGGATAGAAGCATAGCAGCCAAGTCTTGGTCCAGTTGTGGAGTGCATCCAAATCTTCTTGCAGTGCCGCTTGATCCCCTTGACTACATATCTCCCTATACACTTTCGTGTCATCAGCGTACAGATATGCAGTGGATTTCCCACATTCGGGTAAGTCATTTATAAATATCACAAATAGTACTGGTCCAATGACACTTCCCTGGGGTACTCCACTTGTAACACTCTGCCATTTGGAGTTACTACTGTTTACACATACTCTTTGTTTCCTGTTGCTCAAAAAGTCTTTCACCCACTGTCACACTCTTTTGCTCATTCCAATGCCCTTCATCTTAACGATCAGCCTTTTGTGTGGTACAGTGTCGAAAGCCTTCATGAAATCCTTGTATATCGCATCGATTACCCCACCTCTGTCCAGAATTTCAGTCCATTCGTCCATCACTTTAATCAATTGTAAGCTGGTTGATCTGCCACTTACAAAACCGAACTGCTGGTCACTTAGTAAATTGTTAGATTTCATGTGATCTACAATATTTTGACGAATTAGTTTTTCAAATACAATCCCAATGACACTAATCAGACTGACAGGCTGATAGTTTCCAGGTTCCCGCTTGTCTCCTTTCTTGAATATTGGTGTGATAGTGGTTACCTTCAATTCAAGTGGGACTGTGCCTGTTAAGAAAGATGTGTTGAAAATAATAGTCAATGGCGTGTATATGACTTCACGCAATTCAAATAAAACTTTAGGGTGTAGTTCGTCAGGTCCTTGCGATTTTGTAATATCTATGTTTCTTAGTAACTTCTGTATCTCCTCTGGAACGAAGTGACTGTCATCAGACTTATCCTTATAGTGTCTCTCACTGAATTCTGGTACAACACCGCTGGGCTCCACTGTGAACACACTAGTGAAGAACTCCGCCAGGGTATCAACCTTTCCTTCATCCATACTAGTCATGATTTTAACCACATCTTTGTTTGTGACCAGTTCTGAAATTCCTGTTTTACACTTCCACTTAGAGTTAGCATATTTCCAAAAATGTTTTGGGTTTTCTTTGGCCTTGTTGGCTATTGTTCTCTCTTTATCACTTTTATCATTCCTGACCATCTGCTTCACTTTGTTATGGGATTAGTATATTGTAGTTTGTCCTGTTCTGCATGGGTTCTCATGTATTTATTCCAAGCACTTCTCTTGTCTTTAATAGCTTTCTGTGTCTGCGGTGAAATATGGGTCATCGACTTGTGCCTCTGAGTCTGGGGTTTGGATTCCGTCTGGGGATGTACAAATCTTCTTTTAATCTCTTCATAAACAATTTGAGCATGTCATTAACTGCAAGACCTTCCAGCATGCAAATCCAGTCTAGGTCCATGTGCTCACTCATTTGCCCATAATTACCTTTATCGTAATTAAGTTGTGCAGTGACGCGCTTAGCGTGCTCATATTTACATGTGAAGTTAAAACTAATTAACATGCGGTCACTCTTGCCAATGGGGGCCTCAAGTTCTATGTCATTTACCAAACCGTCACCATTGGTTAAAATCAAGTCTAGCAGACTTGGTTTATCTGAGCCCTGGTCCTAGTTTGCTTGTTTACTTTCTGGAACAAGAAGCTGTCATGCAGTCTCTAAGAAAAGCTCCCCCTTATCATCCCCGGTCCAGATGTCCCAGTTAATCCTGGGGAAGTTAAAATTCCCCACAATCAGAATGTGTGAGAACTTATTACTATTATTAGTGACTGTCCACAGCAATTTGTTTAATTCCTTGTCATTTGCCTCTTCGCTGTCAGGACTCCTGTACACTAAACCGATTAGTAGTTTATCACCATTTTGGAGATTGATTTTTGCCCATGACTGTTCAGCACAGTTAGAGTCAACGTTTAGTTCCACTGGCTTTAGCCATTCTTTTATATACATAATTATTACCCTCCCACCTCTATTGCCAAATTCAGTGGGCGCTATCTCATAACCGTGGATTGATAGCTCTTCCTTTGTTGGTAGGAATCTTAAAATTTTTGGCATAACTTCAGTTACAAGAATTATGTCTGGTTCAGTCTCCATACCACTTAATCTCGCCACGAACATGTCAAATTTGTTTGGGGGACTGTCTGCATTAGTGTACACACATTTAAGCACATCCTTCTTTCCTGTACAAACATATTTACAATTGGTATCCCTCTTATCTTTCATTGTTTTTACTTTTTTCTTTTGATGATACTCATATTCCAGGGCGGACCTCTTACCACGTAGGACCAGTTTCCAAAATGGTCATTGGCCTCTTTCATTTTGGCCTCTTCTATCATTTTCTTTTTTACAATTCTGTCTTCCTTCTACATGTCATTAGCATGCTAATATTACAGTATTTCGATTTGTCGTTCTCCCCGGTAAGTCTGTGTATATTTTTGAAGACCTCCGCTTTGTGCTTTTTCTCGCTGAAGGAGATCTTTTGTGGCCTGCTCTTTTGTTCTGGTCCCTCTTTTTTCTGGGTCCTAATCTGATCATATTTCTCACTTCCACATCCCTAGCTTTCAAAGTCTCCAGCAATCCATTCATGAAGCCCACATCATGCTTTTTCTGATCTCTGAGTCCTCAGAGCCACATTCAGCGGCCCTATGGATGATTATGGACTTTTTCTCTCTTCCTCCCTGCCAATTTCCATTCTGATCTCTTTTAGGTGGGTTTCATGGATTTCGGGATTAGCTGTTGCTGCGCCATGCATTGCTGTGTCTATCATCTCCTTGACTCAGTCCTCGAAGACCTTTTTAGTCAACCTTTGTTCCACTACAACTAACCTAGCCTCCATTCAGGACAACATCTTTTCGCACCTCTTCTCTACCTCTGAAATCGTTTTGAGGCTCTTGATGCCTTCGGTCCACACCTTGGGCAGTACCAGTGAATATGGTCCACACCTTAGGCAGTACCAGTGAATATCTAGGCGATTAGACATCGTCTCATACTCCGATTCCTTAATTTTTACGCATGAGATACAGAAATGGAGGTCGCAGACCTCACATTCCATCATTTTCGCGCTGCTGTCTATAATATTCTTTTTACATATTTGACACGCCCAACCCTCGTCATTATCCCCTGTAGCTCCAGTCACAGACTTGCTGATACTCCTAGTGTTGCGGGTAGGTCCCATCCCTCTGTGGTTTAGGTTATTAGTGCAGAGTTATGATGTTAGTTAACAAATATTTTGAAAGCATAAACGAAGGGGGCAGTGAAATTATTTCCCATGCATTAACTTCAATCAATGAGACTGGCGCGGAGTCCACACCCAATCCGAAATTATGCAGATGTTAGGAACTAGTAATAAAAACTTTTAATCCAAATATGTATTTGGTTAGTTTGCTCACACTCGTGGGTAAGGAGTTCACGCCAGCTCTATCAATTACAATCAGATTAGCTGCTCCAGATACTTGAGTGCAAATAGTTGCTTCGCAACCGGGCCAACAAGTCACGAAAACTGGTTCCAATTAGACAGACCTTACCATAATGATGGAATTTGCACAGATTACAGTAATTATCATGACCGATTAAAAAGTAATATCGATTAAAGTACAATTATATGCATTTTCATATTCAGATTGCTTCAGAAATATCGTAAATACTCCAGATTTTTGGTCAGATTACAAATTTGCGTCCATTGGGTCCTGCTAAAATCCGAAAAAACCCAAAAAAACAAAATCCTTTTTTTTAAATTTGGAGACAGTACATCAGGTGAGAAGATACTTATCATATACTACCTTGATAGGCCACTTAGCCTGTAGGTAGATAATACAGTAAATGCATTGCACCGTATAAGTTTCTAAGATAGGCAATGTTTACTGCAAAGCACCTGTTGTGCATAGGTTCTTGTACATACCAAATGGGAGTCCAATATATATCTAATTGGTTTTTAAAGCTATTTAAGCCTGGGAAATTTACGACAGTTTCAGGCAACCCATTCCAGTTGCTGGTGATACGAGTTGAAAAGAAATGCTGTCTTATGGTTTTATTTGCCCGCTTTTTGGATAATTTCAGGCTATGACCACGGGTTTTGGTTTTGTTATCTAATTCAAGATACTGGCTTTGAATATTATAAATATTATGTAGATGTTTGTATGATTCAGTCATATCCCCCATTGCACGTCAATAGTATAATGATTGGAGCTTCAAATGTTTAAGTCTATCAGGATAGCTGCAAGATCTTAAATAAGGCACCATTTTTGTTGCTCTTCTTTGTACAGATTCGAGGGTTTCACAATCTTTAATGAACATGGGGCACCATGCTCCATTGCCATATTCCAGGATTGGCCTTACAAGCGAAGTATACAATTTTACTAACGTTGGTGCATCCAAATAGGTATAAGATCGTCTGGTTATTTGTGTTAGCCTTATTTGCCTGTGTCTTACAATGTTCACTAAATTTCAGCTGATTATCAATGTTAATACTGAGATCCTTAACGACAATATCTTCATTTAGTTTGACTTGTGTACCCCCTTTGTTTGCATAATATGGATACTTCTTGTTATTTGATCCTAAATGCATTACACTACACTTTTCTGGATTTAAAAGAATTTCCCATGTGCAACACCAATCTTCTATATTGTTCAGATCATCTTGAAGTTCTGACGCATCTGTTATGGAGCGTATTTCTCTATGAATTGTTGTATCATCTGCAAACATGTGAACGGGTGAGTTTATGTTTTCATGCAGGTCATTTACATAACAGATGAAAAGAAGTGGGCCCAGAACACTACCCTGAGGGACCCCACTGAGAACTTGAGCTACTTTAGAGTATGTACCCTTTACTACCACTAGTTGTTTTCTATTACATAAGAACCCTCTTATCCAATTTAAGACCATTCTCTGAATACCATATTTCTCAAGTTTGAGTAGAAGTCGCTCGTGTGGTACAGTGTTGAATGCCTTAGCAAAATCTAAATAGAGAGCATCAATCTTCCCGTTATGATCTAAGACATCTGTCCAAATATCTAGAATGGAAATGAGTTGTGTGACACATGAGCGTCCCCTAATAAATCCATGCTGGTCTTTAGTTATCAGATTGTTAGTTTCCAAATGGGTTACTAAATGGTCTTTTATTAGAGATTCCAGTATTTTACACACAACTGGTGTCAGACTAATAGGACGATAATTGTTTGCGGAATGCCTATCACCTTTTTTAAATAAAGGTGATACATGAGCCAGTTTCCAAAGTGATGGAACATTTCCCTGCTTCAGCGAGTTTCTAAAGAGGTGAAGAAGGGGGTAGGCTATGAGGCTGTTTAGTTCTTTCAAAACACGTGGATATATCCCATCAGGGCCAGTAGATTTGTTCGTATTGATACCTTCCAATTTTTTTAACACCATTTCTTCTGTAATTAAGATCTCATTTAGAATTGTGGAATATTGTCTGTAACTAAAGCTGGGCAGATGGGACATATCCTCGTGCGTAAAGACTGAAGTAAAAAATGTATTTAAGACATCAGCCTTTTCAGAATCTGAATTTGTACGGGTTCCATTTGGTTTCTTTAGGTCACATACAGAATTTTTTGTTTTCAGTTTAGATTTAGCATAATGAAAGAAAGCTTTCGGGTTACATTTTGATTCGGTTGATATTTTTTGTTCAAAATTTTGCTTTGCTTTCATACATTCCTTTTTTGTATGATTTCCGATTTTTTGGTAATACAAATAGTCAGTATTGTCACGTGATTTTTTCCATTTTTGAAAGGCAAGTCTCTTCTGTTTTAGAGTTTCAAAGACAATTTTGGTTAGGTAAATTGATTTTTTTCTTGCATCAATTTTAGATATTGGAACAAATGTATCAGTTAGCCTTTTAATTTCATTCACTATTTCACACCAATCATGCTCAATGTCACCAGATAATTTAGATGTCCAGTCAATATTTGCAGCATCTGCACGCATACCATCATAATCACCTCTATTGAAAATGTAGTGAGGGGTTTGCAAGATGGTATTTATATAACAATTGAAAGTAAAGCTTATGCTTGCATAGTGGCTCTTTCCTATAGGTGCACTTATGATTATATTTTCTACCATATTCTCCTCATTTGATATTATAAGATCTAATGTATTTGTTGCTTGATTGCCTCTAAAGTGAGTTGGCTCTTTTACATGCTGATGCCAGTATAAATCTTTAATTGATTCAAGAAAGCTTGATGCAGAGCAACGCTGAATATTTGATGATTTAATGGTCCAGTCAATTTGACTATAATTGAAGTCACCCATTATCAGAAGATGGCTAGATTTTAAGTCAGCTACATTTCTTAATAAGTCTATTAAACAGGAATGGTTTTCATGTCTGCAGTTTGGCGACCTATATACACATCCAATAATAACTAGGGGTCATAGTCTAAAGTTATACAGACCAAGAGCAAGACTCGACTTGCAAAAATACTCTTTCAAACATCGAGTTATAGACTTATGGATTAGCCTACCACAACACGTATTTGAAGCCCAAACAATATTATCTTTTGAATCTAGGCTGGATAAGTTATGGAAGACTCAACCGTTATACTATGATTACCTCGCAGTAGATATAAAACCCGATTGGTATCAGACCAACTATTAAAAACGGTACACTACTTAATACCCTCAGATAAAAATTTAAATACCCAAACAACCTGTCATAACAGGCTGATAGGCTTTCTTACAGGATATAGATTATGATTGATTGAATAAGACAGGCTTTGTTCTCCAGATTAATTTGACACCATTTAGACTCGGCAAACTTACCATCCCCAAGTATATGAATATGGCTACTGAGCTCTGTATAGAGTTATCTACACTAGCATTTAACTACCTCTATGGAACTCTGAAATACGCTTTTGAATTTCCCTCAAGCGTGATCTAACAAATATATACTAAATCTATGGGTGGGAGTGCAAGAGAGACTGGGTCCCGATCAAAGTGTTTTTCGAAATGGAGTATCTGTAACAGTTGTTTGACGGGATTTAGCTCTCTAGAAAAGGAGGTAAATAAAGTTTAAACAGTAGTAGAAATGTATGAAACTGATAAATATGTCGAAATGTGAAATAATATTGAAAGGTAAGTTTTGCTTCTTTTTTTTGAACATTTAGGTAAGCTTTTAAACTAAAGTTCTGTAAACTGTACTGTGCTGATTAGCCGTAATGGCATAAAAAGCAATAAAGTATAGATGTCGACCTGTCACCACACCTGGTTACTGGTAAAGTTTAATAAACTTAATAAACTAACTTAAGTGAAAATTCGGTATTGACATAATTGATTTGATTGGATTTTGTATTTCAGATGTGGATCCAGTTTGTTTTGGGTGTTCAACTGCAGTAACTGACAAGAATTATGTACACGCATTGAATGCTGATTGGCACTTTGATTGCTTCAGGTAGGCATACCTGGTGACCTATTGTGGTACCGAGTGTGGTGATATGTAGATATATCATATTAGATATTGGCTATATCCTTATTTTTACCCCTCACGAAAAGTTGTAACTCACGTTTATTTCTCAATATTCTGTTATTTAATTTTAGTATTATTTTACCTGTTTACCGCTTTCTCCATTTGGCGAAAAAAGCATAATAGAAGTATTGCTGTATTTATTCAAATATTTTAAGCAATGTCTGTATTCGACTGGGCGAAAAGTTAGAGTAAATTGGCTCTGTAGAGTATAGTTTTTATTCGACGTATTTCCCGGAAAAAAAATAGAGCACAAAACAAGCCAGGTCTAAAATGGGTGGCATGTTTTGTGAAACTGCAAAATTTGAAAATGCAGGACTTAGGAGCTGAATTCTACTATTATTCAGAATTCACTCAGCAGAAAGGTGGATTTTATTTTCAAGATAGTAAAATTTAGGCGATTTAGTCAGTTTCTGAACCTTCCATACTGCTAGGGTTTTTTGTATTCGACTGCTACATTTGCGTAGAGCACATTTTGGCAACTTTGCAAGTAAATTTACTCTACGGAAAAGTCCCAGTCGAATACAGCCATTCAAAACATTATAGATATTAGATAATTTTATTTATAGTGTTTTACCTATGGGAGGGGTTAGAATCAAGATAAGCACATACCTTTTTATAATGAAGTGCTCAGACAACTCTTCACCAGAACAATTCCTGGCCAACTACGACACGCTATGGAGGTGAATGGTATCAGGTTTTTGTTTAAATGTTTGATTTATTTAATCCATCGTAGTTCCCATGTGACCTATTTACACACAATATCAATCATGTCAAGAATATGTACACGATGCATTTGACCGAATGTTTCCATTGGCACTTTTGAGAACTAGATCAAACAATTTTCTACAACTTTACGCCATGAAAACAACTGCAAAAAGACCCAGCATTGATTCCATTTTCACTTCTGGGTCATGGCTCTCACTAGTAAGTTTACGGACTCGTGAACAGTTTATCTGTTAGAGTACGACAATCATTCCTGCACAAGAAGTCTAAGGTTTAAGTCCTGAAAACGCGATGATGATGATGATGATGATTGCATCCATAATCCATTGTGAAAGAAAGACATTGATTGTTGCAGTAGAGAATTTCAGAGAAGACCCACCAATCTGGTACCATGCCAGAGTTAAGGGGCCTTAGCTATGAATAGAGGCTATTATAGAAAAGGGGCTACCAACATCAATCCTGCCAAGCCATGAATTTCTGGGCATCTCCCTGAATCAGGACTGTTTCTGCTACTCTAGCAATAGGGAAAAATAATAGTGTCGGGAATTGGTACTATTTTTGTGATCGCTCATTGGTTTTACATACTAACCGATGATGAATTAATGATCGATCATAACATTTTCTCATTTTTACCCTTTCTGAAATTTTGAATGCAATAATTATTGCATGTTTATGAATAATTAACCGTAATAATTTAAGCTATAATCTCTTGACTATTTTGAAACTAATTTGATTGAAAGCTGTTGTTACCTTAGGCAGCATCAGCTTCCAGTCAAATAAGTTTCGAAATATTCAACAGGTTATTGGTATGGTGGTTCTGACATTAGCACACTATTTCAGTGTTGAGAGGGTTAATGTCTTCGACTATGGACTCATATGGAGTAATACTACGTTAGACAGCCCAATAACAAGATTAAATGATGGCTCAATCTAACTCACGTCACCAGGAATGGCACTGAGCTGGGTAATTATTTCTCTGTCTTTAGTACAAAGGAGACATATTTTAAAACATGCATTTAACGGGTCAGACTTCACATACGATAACATAATTTGTCTCGGGTTGAAGCTAATTCTTCAAGAAATCTAAAAATTGTGATTTTTTAATAATCTATCAAGATTTTTTTAAATGGTTTTATGGAGAGCTTTATTGAGTATATTCACATAATAGTAGGCCTACAACTATAGTAAACCTTAGGCATTAAATAATGAAGAAAATCTGCAATTTTTCAATGTAGGGGACAAATAATCTTTTGGGACTAACAATATCCTAGTAATTGCGGATCCAATAATGCCATTCTTAAGAATATTCGGAATAGTAAATATCTAGGATGGAGTGTTGTTTGTTTGCTTTGTAGGATTCTACTAATATATTCCCACTCACATAATATCGTGCAATAAGACGATTGTTTTGTGGTTATTATGGGAAGTACTAGGTCATCCATAAGCCCCAAGCTCATAGACAGTGAAATAAAATTGAAACTGAAACAATCGTAATAGAATTTGCTGCTTTGGATGTTAGCATTGCCAGTTGAGTTGCTATCCAGTGAGCTGTTGTTGGTGGGTGTAAGTGTTGGATGCAGTGTAGGGGGAGGGGTGAGAGGTGAAATTACTTTAGTGTGATGAGGTGGGTGGAAGAGGCTAAGGATGGCTGTACGTGGCACATAAATAATAAAATAATATGCTTGAACTGCCCCTACAACCATGTCTGAAAATGATGATTGTAAAATTGTGTATACAGTGATTTGAACGTAATTGTTTAAATCCAAGCTAGGTACTTATGTATTTTAACATGTAGGTGTTTGCATAAGACAGAAGACAGGCCAACAAGTTAGATCCAACAAATGGGTAGGGTGAGGGAGGGGTGGGGTGAAGATGGCGTCACATCTCTGGCAATCACCGATACTACAGCCGCATCAGTCATTTCCAGAACATCTTCCGTGTGATGGAAGTAGCATACATAAATATTTGAATGTTATGAAAAAGCAAATGAACAAATTTATAAATAGGAAGATGAACTGACACCAGATGGTCAGCGATTGCGAGTGTATAACACCGTTTTTGCGTACCATAATTCACTCATTAGTAACCGTGGCTTCTAATAGGACAAGGGCTGTAAATTCTTTAAACCAAAATCTCTGCGAAAAGGTGGCGACTTTATTAGGTATACTTGGAGAAAATTATTGAAATCGGTTCTGTAAAATGAAAAAAAATAGCGCGAAATTTGAACACATTTTCATAGCAACAATTCTTACCGCTTACACCTATGATTAATGTATACCGTATATCCATAATCGCAGGAGTGAAATTATCAATTGTGGCCACCTAAATATTGCGTATACTTTATTAAACATAGTTTATTTCATCAAATTTAATCCAAATTTTGATAGAAAATGCAGACGCGAGAAAATATAAATCATGTGATATATCAGCTTCCTTTAAGGGTTATGTTGCTTAGAACGTGTTAAGGATAGATTTAAAAACTTAATAGCATTTTATTATTCTAGGAATGGAGAGTATATATATATATATATATATAAATATATATATGTATATATATATATGTATATATATATATATATATATATATAATGATTCTCGAGGTAATCGGAGCAATAGGCTAGCTAGTCCTCACAACAGATTTAACTCTCATAATTTTGTTATCGCAAGCCTCTAACCAACATTGACATACCTAAGACAGAGATGTGACATGATAGAGGCCTTTAAGATGTGGTAGGGGGTATATGACAGAGTTGTCGGTCAAGAAATACCATACAGAGTTAATGACACTGCATCACTTGACAATTTTCGATATGAGGGCAAAGATTAGCATGAGATAGAACAGTTTCTGTACATACGACTTTGCAGAGCTATGGAACAGTCTGCCTCAATCAGTGGTGAGTACTTCAACAGTAAAAGCATTTGAGGCACAGCTGGACAGACCCTGGAAACAGCAAGTGATTGTGTACAAGTTTGATGCAGAACTCAGTATCTAGGCTTCGAGAGACAGCGTATCACTTTAGTGGGGTGGATATGTAATAAATTTGAGGTAAGATGTTCCATTCTGGCAGAAAGCATGACATTTGGCATATAGGTGGTTTACGGTATGCTGAACATAATTAGATACGGTGTCATGTGATTCTACCAAGGGAACCTATTCAAAATGGCGGATTCAAAATGGCCGCCTTCCCATCGGAAAATCTGCATTACTCAAGTTCTAGATGGAGTAGAGCGCTGGAATTGATGTCAAATTAAGGGTTTCTTGGGTCACTGGTTATAATTTTACCCATTACAATACTCTAAATAGATAAACATGCTGAATAATATATTATTATTATCGTCGTCGTCATCATTGTTGTAACATTTGTAAATTAGTATTATTGCTAAATGTTTGTACACACATTTTAGAAACAAGTTTTTGCTGCTCAAAACAATTGGTCTACACGTTTTCTCCAGTAAAAGTAATTGTATGCCAGCCCCTCGCTTCGCCAAGCATTATTTCGTTGCAGATTTCCATATAATTATTGTAGTTTCCTAAACTCACACTGACTATTTAAATATATCAGGAGAATACATAGCTGCATAGCAATCACGCACCCGCATATTGTGCTCTGCTTATAGACAGAGACAATAGCCTATTTTATTATTGTGACAGTACCACGCATTCTGTATCATCAAAATCGGTATATGACCCAAACCAAAAGAACAATTTGGCTTTGTTCAAATCAAAACAGAGGAAGAGTACCAGAACCAACAAGAAGCTTGTTGCAATGAAGAGAGATGTACAGTTATTCTCTAGACTGTACATTCTCCTTCGATCAATACTCACCATTCTGTTACTTCTGATATACAGCTGGCCCTGACAGCGGCTCTAGGATTATAGACTTAGAAAGCTTTACCGACTCCTGGGAACCGGGTACTCGGCTCCCAACTGCCGAGTACCCGTTTACCATAGAGCTCATTCTTGTTTGCATAGCAACAAGAGCAATACATGCTTTTTGCATTAAGGATTTTAGTGGGTTTTTTGTGAAACAAAAGATCTAAGTCTTTAATTTGTGATAGTTTTTGTGTTCGTGAAAGGATTAACTAAGGACTATGGAGCATACCGCTGAAGATAACCAGGTTGTATCGTTCTTTATTATCCATAGTTAAAAGACTAAAAAAATTTCGTTGTGTCGCATGTTCCAAATTCTGACCTCATAGAATCTGGGACGTGTGCTAACAACGATATATGCCAGACGATCGCCTTCTTTAAACCCCAACAGGCGATCGGCAGATATGAAAATAGGTGTTTGCTACGGTATTTCTAACACGAATATCGGCTGACGTCGTTCTCCGTAGAATCCGAGCGGGTGACGTCACACCCGGTCGCTCGGATGTTTATGTGAAGAAAAATTTTTCATTAATTCGCGCATCTTGTTCTGGGTGCTGCGTACTAAAAATGGTACCGGAAACTTTAGAATGATCAAGTTTACGTGCGATCACGATCGGTTTGCAATGATCGGTGGTTTCAAAATTCTTGAGTAGATGCGTGGTCTGCGGTTTTACCGTGTGATACAACAGTTTGTTATACATTTTGTTGTTTTCTTCACATATCGTGATGCTTTCGTTAGGAGTATAATTTATATTGATTAGTAAATATACCCCGAATATTATGCGATATGATTCCTGGAGCCGTTACACATCCTGGAGGATCTAATATGGGTGTGTTGATGCCCACCGCGTTCTTGTCGTCATAATCAATGCGATCGCTGTTGTAACGGGGTGGGGTGTGGGGAGGTTACGGTTAATTTATGAGTCAAAATTATTTGAAAATTAATTGTCTGCATTCCATCCGGGTCTCGTTCCGCTTGTTTATTGTAGGTTTGTGCTTATTTTATAGGCCAAGCCAGCCCCGCCATCATGTGACGAATGCCATAAATTTGTCCGTGTAATGTTCAAGGACCATGCTTGTTTTAGGTGTTCCCTGTGTGATATAGATCATAGGTGTAATGTTTGTGCAGTGTGGTCCGTCGAAATGATGGTTAAGTTCCTTGCCCAGAAGGACTTGGCTGGGTCTGACGCGGGGTCAGGCTGTCCGAGACGAAATCGTGGAGCGCCCGGTTCGGCCGGTGGGGGTGCTCCATGTCCCCAGCTGGAGGTGGCGGAGATGGCACCGCCGGCGTGGTTTGGTCCAGTTATGCAGGGTTTTCTGCATAGCGTTCTGCCCACGCTGGTGTCGTCCCTGCTACCAAAGGTTGGGGGCCAGTTTCTCCCCATGCCTGGTACGGATCCTGTCCTCGGGACAGGATTCTGGACTGGTTACCGAGGGGGCCGTCTCGTACGGCCCCCTGGCGGTCCCGTCTGGCTTCGGCCAGACGGGTTCTGTCTCTGCGGCCACCTCCGGGTGGTCCAGTAGCGGTGGCCGGTCCGTCAGGTGTGGGAGCCGTCCGCCAGGACGGCTCCACGGTTGACTCGTCTAGTGACGGCTCTTCGGAGTCTGAAGACGAGGAGGCTGAGGAGGAGAGGTTGCTGCGGCCCGTGAAGCCGCAGGTGGAGAATATGGAGGTTGATTCCGGCCAATCCGTTACCGTGCACCGGTTCCGGAGGGCTTGGTTTGTCACCAGCCGTCACGGGAACGGGTGTGCCGGGCCAGGCGTGGTACTCACCTATCTCGCCTGGTCCGGCAGCCGGACGTGGGGTGCCGTTGGCGCCCGTGTCCGGCTACGGTTCCGCGACTGTTACGGGTCCGTACGTTTTTCCGTGCGGACCTACCCCATGGACAGGAGTGTTCCATGGGGTGGCGGCGGAACCGTGTGGTAGCGGAGTGCCTGGCGTGTCAGCCATGGCTCCTTGCCGGGAGGCCGTGGCTGGCAGACCCGTGAGCACGTCAACAGGTGACGTGTTTGCGGGGGTGTCTTCGTCGGAGGTAGATTGGTCGGATGCTCTGGCATGGCTAGCCAGGGTTGACCCGTCTGTGGTCACGGCCGATGAAGATGCGCCCCGTCCGTCGGTTGCGTCGATTAGGACGGGGATTTTGCCCGCGGCCCGGATCCAGTCAGTGGGACTGGATCCACGGTTCATAGATTTGTTGGATGCTATTTATAGCAAACAACTAATGACCAAGGGTCAGCTCCCTGCGGCCTCCAGGGAGGTGCGGGCAAGATGTCGTATTCCGACTTGGCTGGGTCTGACGCGGGGTCAGGCTGTCCGAGACGAAATCGTGGAGCGCCCGGTTCGGCCGGTGGGGGTGCTCCATGTCCCCAGCTGGAGGTGGCGGAGATGGCACCGCCGGCGTGGTTTGGTCCAGCTATGCAGGGTTTTCTGCATAGCGTTCTGCCCACGCTGGTGTCGTCCCTGCTACCAAAGGTTGGGGGCCAGTTTCTCCCCATGCCTGGTACGGATCCTGTCCTCGGACAGGATTCTGGACTGGTTACCGAGGGGGCCGTCTCGTACGGCCCCCTGGCGGTCCCGTCTGGCTTCGGCCAGACGGGTTCTGTCTCTGCGGCCACCTCCGGGTGGTCCAGTAGCGGTGGCCGGTCCGTCAGGTGTGGGAGCCGTCCGCCAGGACGGCTCCACGGTTGACTCGTCTAGTGACGGCTCTTCGGAGTCTGAAGACGAGGAGGCCGAGGAGGAGAGGTTGCTGCGGCCCGTGAAGCCGCAGGTGGAGAATATGGAGGTTGATTCCGGCCAATCCGTTACCGTGCACCGGTTCCGGGCGGCTTGGTTTGTCACCAGCCGTCACGGGAACGGGTGTGCCGGGCCAGGCGTGGTACTCACCTATCTCGCCTGGTCCGGCAGCCGGACGTGGGGTGCCGTTGGCGCCCGTGTCCGGCTACGGTTCCGCGACTGTTACGGGTCCGTACGTTTTTCCGTGCGGACCTACCCCATGGACCGGAGTGTTCCATGGGGTGGCGGCGGAACCGTGTGGTAGCGGAGTGCCTGGCGTGTCAGCCATGGCTCCTTGCCGGGAGGCCGTGGCTGGCAGACCCGTGAGCACGTCAACAGGTGACGTGTTTGCGGGGGTGTCTTCGTCGGAGGTAGATTGGTCGGATGCTCTGGCATGGCTAGCCAGGGTTGACCCGTCTGTGGTCACGGCCGATGAAGATGCGCCCCGTCCGTCGGTTGCGTCGATTAGGACGGGGATTTTGCCCGCGGCCCGGATCCAGTCAGTGGGACTGGATCCACGGTTCATAGATTTGTTGGATGCTATTTATAGCAAACAACTAATGACCAAGGGTCAGCTCCCTGCGGCCTCCAGGGAGGTGCGGGCAAGATGTCGTATTCCGCGGGGGGAATACGACAGGTATGGTGTAGTCCCGTCGGTCACGGAGGATGACCGATGGGTATTGGGAGTCCAGAGTGCCAGGTCGGGTGGCCCCGGTCCGGCACTAGTGGATAAATCCCAAGTACACCAGGAAGAAGTCCTGTCCCTATGTGATGAGGGTGTGAGGGCAGCTATGAGTGCTGTCAACCACTCTTATCGTCTACTTCAGTCGGTGTGGGCTGAAGCGGGGGCAGGCCACCCTGTGCCACCTGTGGCGCTTTCATGTGTTAATGACGGCTTGGTGCTGTCAATGGACGCATTGGCAAGGGTGCAAGCGCGAGTGACGAAGTCCAGGAGGCAAATGGTCATTGACCATATGCGTCCGGCTACGGCAGTCAGGGAGCGTCTTCTTGGGACGCCCCTGACAGGGCCTAGCATCTTCGGTGGCCAAGCGCGGGCCATCTTAGAGGACACCGCCAGTATCGCGCAGAATCGGTTAGCGGTAAACCTACAGCTAGTGCGGCAAGCGCACGCACTAGGGGCTGTGGGGAAACCGCTAACGGGACAGCCTTCAAAGAAGCAGAAGAAGCATAAGGGCAAGGCGAAAGCCAGGCCTGTTGCGACTTCTGCTTCAGCTGGGTTTTCAGAGCCGCCGCCGGCGAAGAAGCCCAGGAAGGTTGTAGAGGCGCCTACCCTCCCCAATGTTGCTCCTGACCGCCCTAGGGGCGGGAAGGGTAAGGGTAAGGCCTCAAAGGGCGGACAGAAGGGGCCGAAGCGTACCTGAGGGTACGAAAGCTCCCTTCATATCCGCCTGGACCGCGCCTGTGCGACAGGAACAGCGGTGCCAGTTATACCCGTCGTGCCTAGAACGAAATGGTTCTCACTCTCTCTCGTTAAGAAAGGGCGGGGGTGGGGGGCGGACTGCGAGCCGGACAACCCCGTTAGACGTCGAGGCGTCTATGGTGGGTGGAAGGCTCATGCGTTTCGTCGAGGCCTGGCGAGGTGTGACGTCAGACAGTCTGGTCCTGGGATGGTTATCCCAGGGTTACATGCCGGAGTGGTGGGACTTTCCGCCACAAAATCTGTCTTTGGCACCTGTCTGGACACCCGTACCAAGGGAGCCAGACAAGTTAGAAGCCGTTCAAAAGGAAGTGTGGGGTTTGCTTCTGAAGGGAGCAATAAAACCAGCAAACCGAAACACTCCAGGCTTCTATTCAAACATGTTCCTTGTCCCCAAGAGCACAGGGGGATGGAGACCCATACTCAATCTCAGGCCATTAAATTGGTTTATCCATACGCCTCGGTTCCAGATGGAAAACGCCGAGGTCGGTAATGGCGGGATTGAGGAAAGGAATGTGGTGTGTATCGATCGATCTGAAAGATGCATATTTCCACATTCCTATGAATCGGAGTTGGCACAGGTTTCTGAGATTTGCGTTTCAGAATCAAGTATGGGAGTTTACAGTTCTCCCGTTCGGCCTGTCGACAGCTCCGAGGGTTTTCACAAGAGTGGTCCTTGCGGTGACAGCGTTTCTCAGAAAAGAGAGCGTGGCGCTACACACCTACATAGACGACTGGCTGCTCAAGGCAGACTCGGCAGCCAGGTTGAACGTGGATACTGCTCTGACTCTGAAGTTACTTTCAGATCTAGGCTGGATAGTCAACGAGGAGAAATCCGAGTTGACGCCCACTCAACATTTCGTTTATTTGGGGATGCGATTCGACCTCGAGGAGGGCAGGGTTTACCCATCAGAGCCCAGAGTGGTGTCTCTGTTAGCCATCCACAGGAGTTTTCGAGTGGGAAACCACATTCAGGCGAGACGGTTCCTTCAGATGCTGGGTATGATGGTCTCCATGGAGCAGGCAATCCCGTACGCTGCTCTAATGCGAAGGCCTATCCAGTTGTATCTGATGTCTCTGTGGAAACAGAGAACAGAACCCCTGTCAAAACTGGTGCCAGTTTTAGAGCCGATAATATCGCATCTTCTCTGGTGGAAACAGCGTCAGAATCTCCTATTAGGGGTTTCGCTGCACCTACCCCACCCCCAGCTGTCCATCTACACGGATGCATCGCTGGAAGGGTGGGGTGCCTGCCTGGGAGAACACCAGGTCTCGGGCACATGGACTCTCCCGGAGAGTCAGCTGCATATCAATCTGTTGGAAATGATGGCAGTGGAACTGGCGTTGGAAGAGTTCCTTCCGATGATCAGGGGCAAGGTGATATTGATACGGTCGGACAATTCGACAGTAGTATCATATATAAATCGCCGAGGCGGGACCAGGTCGCCCACCCTGTGCATCAGGGTGTGGCACTTGATTCAATGGTGCAGGAATTACTCGGTTGTTTTGAAAGCAGCTCATATTCCTGGCCGATTGAACATTCTGGCGGATGCTTTGTCTCGCAGACAGAGAATTTTGGTCCCTCAACCCTCCGGTTCTGCGACGGATCTTCGAGCATTGGGGCAAACCCAACATGGACTTGTTCGCCACAAGGGAAAATGCTCAAATCATGACATATGTCTCGCCGATTCCAGATCCAAATGCCGTCGATACAGACGCTCTGGCGATAAGCCGGAGAGGGATGCACGCTTACTCGTACCCACCCACCATTCTTCTACCGAAGGTATTGGTGAAGGTCAGGGAGGAACCGTGTCTCGTCCTGCTAATAGCGCCGTCTTGGCCGAGCAGGGCGTGGTTCACGGATCTTCTAGATCTGCTGGTGGAAAATCCTGTGCAGTTGCCCGAGATTCCGAACATAATCTCCCAGGCCAAGGGACGCTTCCTACACGAGCGTCCCGAAATGTTCAAATTGACTGCGTGGATGTTGTCAAACAACGTTCCACGTCGGAAGGCTTTTCTCGACAGGCTGCTGATTTCATCGCAGCTGCGAGAAGGAGGTCAACCTTCAAGTCATATAACAACAAGGTTAACAGATTTGCAGACTGGTGTGAAGAAAAGGGTATTGATACCTTTCAATCCACTATTCAGCAAATAGCAGACTTTCTCTGTGAGCTGTTCTTTTCAGGACTAGCTCCCGTCACAGTTGCTGGATACAAGTCAGCTTTGGCATCAGTTATCCCTTGTCTAGCCAACAGGGATAGTCCAGAGGTGGCCCAGTTAAATGTGATGTTGAAGGGAATGAGCAATCTCCGCCCGAGACAACCGATAGTCATTCCAGCCTGGAGTCTATCTTTAGTGCTTAATGTACTGGCCAAGCACCCTTTCGAACCGTTGCGTTCGGCTAGTCTAAAGCATTTGACTCTAAAGGCGGTTTTTCTATTGGCAGCTTCCTCAGCTAGAAGGCGCAGTGAGATCCATGCGCTTTCGGCCGAGAGGAACCGATTTATTGTTTCTGGAGAAGGTCTGCGTCTTCTGCCAAGAGCAGAGTTTATGTCAAAGAACCAATCTTTGAGATATCCCGGCAAACCGATCATTATACCGAAGTTAACTAGGTTTGATCGTGATGCCAGTGTCTGGTGCCCGGTCTGTGCTTTGACTAAGTACAAGAAACGGACTGACTCGTTACGGTCGAACGATAGACATCTGTGGATCTGGCTTAAGAAGCCTTATGGCGCCGCATCCATGGATACTATCTCTCATTGGGTGGTCGAATGCATTCAGACTACTCACGAGATGGCGACTGGGCACCAGGTGCAGGGTGTAAGGGCACACAATGTCAGAGGAATAGCCGCCTCGACCGCCCTTTACAATGGTGTTCCGTTAGAGGACATCATGGCCGTTGCACAATGGCACTGTGAGTCCTCATTTACGGATTACTATATGAGGGATGTGTCAGACTCGGCCAATCCACTCGCTTTAGCTGTTTTGAAACGATAGTTAGTGACCACACTGCTTTTCCACTTTTTTCACTTTGGTAAGAAAAGAACCTAAAGCAGGCATGGTCAGGCGAGAGGATGTCAACCAGATTGTGTCACTGATGGCCGAACCGGTGAATGGTTGGAGGCGGTACGTCTGAAGTCCTGTTATCATAAGGTAATTAAATAAGTGAGAGTTTTTTGTATTATGTATGTGTATCATGTTCATTCATTTTATATATTCATGCTCATTCCCAGGCTAATACATGGAATATGCAGGGAGTAGTTAACCCTCTTGGCATATTGGTGTTTTCAGGCGAGATACATGTTCGTTAGTTCTCTCCCTTTTCTTAGGAGGAAAAAGGGGGGAGCTGTGACGCGAATGTGATTCGGTTCCGTGAACTTGACGGTCCTTTTAGGTCTCCGTTAGTCAAGTTTGAAGTCTAAAATCTTTCTCCAAGGGGCAAAATTAGCATGTATGGCTTGCCCCTTCCCACCAGGTTACTGATCAAATCTGGTGTATATCAGAAGTAACAGAATGGTGAGTACTGATCGAAGGAGAATGCAGGAAATGTCAATTTCCCCTTTCTCCGAGATCTAACAATACTCACCATTCTGTTACGGACCCAGCCTCCCAGCCCCACGGAGGCAAGCCATAGTTTTCTCTTGTTTGGTGGCTATGCAAACAATATGAGCTCTATGGTAAACGGGTACTCGGCAGTTGGGAGCCGAGTACCCGGTTCCCAGGAGTCGGTAAAGCTTTCTAAGTCTATAATCCTAGAGCCGCTGTCAGGGCCAGCTGTATATCAGAAGTAACAGAATGGTGAGTATTGTTAGATCTCGGAGAAAGGGAAATTGACATTTCCTGCCAATACAGAGACGGAGACCTTGATTCATTCTTTGAGCATGAGAATCATCCATGGCCCCCATCACTTGCTGAGAGCAACGCAATGCGCCAAGGCAGCAAATCAGATCTGATGGGATGTTTAGAAGCATTAGTGTTGGATGCAGTTAAGGGCCATTAAAATTTTAATTCGAAAAATTGTGCACGCCTACAAGCCTACCATGTACACACTACATGGCGATAACTTAGCACATACCGTAATGCAAATGCATGTATAAATTTTCAAGTGCATGCAGATCTCGTCAGCCACCTGCCCTCATAGATATGCTACTTTTTCTCTGAAAAATAACGGTATAATGTGGGCATTTCTATGAGGGGTACCCAGTTTTAATTATTAGCATGTCCTGATAGCATTTACCGAAAAATGTTAAGAGACAGCACTGGTGGTAGTCTCTTGAACTACGGTTCAGAATTTCGATTGATCTATTTTTTCGCTGGCTGTCTTATTTTTTATGGATTTTGAAGCCGAAATTGGTTTTATATCTAGGTTTTTAGCTCACCTGGTCTGCATGGTGACTGTTTCATCAAATGGAGCCGATTGCTCAATTTGCCCACCCACCTTGGATTTTGGCCGATTTTTAGAAACTTTAAATTTCTCTTAAACGGCTTGGCCGAAATTGGGAGATATGATTAGAGATTAAGGGTCATATATGTAAAGAAACATGGCTATCATGGACCAATCAAAATAATAATGTATATGGCGGTCATATTAAATTTTTTATTTGATGCATTTTGAAACCAAAATTGGTATTATATAGGTTTTTGGGTATACTGATTTCATATTTTGGTTTTCGGAACCATCCCGGATCTTTTTCCCGCCCCCAAAAATTTACTAAAGCATACATGTATGGACATTTTCTCGAGAATCACTGGCTCGATTTCAATAATATTTGGCGGGAAGCATCCTTAGGGGATACAGATCCAAGTTTGTTCAAAGGAAGCTGATCGGCCAATTTGGCCAGTGGTCATCTTTGATTTTGACAGATCTTTAGAAACATCTAAAAATCGTCTGCGAAACCGCTTGATTCAAAACTCATGAAACATCATCTGGAGCATCAGTTGAACCAAGTTTGTTCAAGGGACTTCATTGGCCAAATGTTTCGGTGGCCTTCTTGGATGACCTAGTTTTAGCAAAAATACCCTAGTATGACTAAACAGATCAGGTTGAAATTGGGGAGATATGGTTAGGGATTAAGGGCCATTAAAGGCTGTCCATGGAAATTGATACGCAAAAAATAACATGGCTGCCATGGATCAATCAGATTTATGGCTTGTTTGGTGGCCATCTTGGACTTTATTTAAATTTTGGAGTTCAAGATCTACTTATTTACCGCCAGTGCATGTTTATACACCTTGATCCCGTACCTGACCATGTCATTTAACCCGGTTCTTTGGATTTGAATTACATCATGTACGGCTCAGAAACTTAACCAACCTCACCAATGCGCCGTCTAGACTCCAACTATTTTCCTGCCGAAAGCTCGAAAGAAATGGGAAATTCAAGATGTCTACTTAAGAACCACTGGACCGATTTTAACCAAATTTCTTAGGATGAATCCTTGTTCATGGCCAAAAGCTTACGGTTCTACTTGTGGGTGATGGGGCGCGAATGGTAGTTGTTTTTTCTGAGACCACTTAGGCCTCTATAGTTTTCAAATTCAAATATCGGTAATGTTGGTATATTGGCCCTTATTTCTCGACAATGGCTCCACAGACTTGAAAAATATACTTTATTGTTGAGAATGTCTCACTGTCCATGCTCATAGTGGCGAGATATAAACATGTCATCCTTTAGAGCTTTATTTTTTCCCTTCAAGCATGCCCAGGTTATACTGACTCACTGTAACATATGGGTGGTTTTAATGCATAAATCTTTACTAGACTGTTTCAGTTCATGCTGCAGACAAACATTATAAAGACCACTAAGCTTGCCGTGTAGATTCATATATCAAGTATGTTTAGATCCCAAACAGATTTCTAAAGATTTGTCATGTTATTCTTGTTATTATCCCCACATTTTAAATATTCAGGATAATTGTAATCGTCTGGCCGTCATGCTATCCCCCAAGCCATTGAGTGGAATTCAACCAAATTTGGCATGTTGGTTACCCATATGATTCTGCTTTTGTAAGACAATATTTACAGTTGTACTGCAACTCCCATGAAACCGGTAGACGAAACTCAGCCAAATCTAATATGTGAGTTACCCATATGATTTCGGAGTGCACGATGCCATTTACATTTGGCTCTGCCCTCAGGGGACAGGGTAAGCGTCAAAAGGTCCAATTTTAACCTGCAGAAATTGATTGTAATGTATCTCCTCTGAAACCGTTGAACATAATTTAACCACATTTGGCATGTGAGTTACCCATATCAATGTGGGGTGGATGAGCACATTTACATTTGTGGGGGAGGGGGGGGTGTTAAAAATTTATTGTACTGTAACTCCTCTGAAACCATTGGACAGAATACAACAAAATTTGGTATGTGAGTTACCCATATCAATGTGGAGTGGATGAGCACATTTAGATTTGGCCCCGCCCCCTTTGGTGAGGGTAGGGGGTTAAAAGGTCACAAAATTAATTGTAATGCAACTCCTCCGAAACTAATTGATGGAATACAACCAAATTTGGTATGTAAGTTACCCATATCAATGTGGAGTGCATGAGCACATTTAGATTTGACCCCACCCCCAGGTGTGGATGGTGGTGCAGTCCAAGTGTCAACATATTGATTGTAATGTAACTCCTCCGAAAACATTGGATGGAATTCAACCAAATTTAGTACATGTCTGTGAGTTAGTGGATGAGTACATTTGCATTGGCCCCGCCCCAGGCCATGGAGGCTGGGGTCGAAAGCTCATAAAATTGATTGTAATGCAACTCCCATATGATTATGGAGTGCAAAAGGACATTACATTTGGTTCCTCCACCTGTGGTGGGTGTGTGTGTGTGTCAGTAGCTCAAAGCGGTGAACGTGGGGATTTGCGATCGATCTAATTGTTGCTGTGGACATTTTGCGTCTTGTTGCTCTGCTCCAAAAAGGCTTTACCCCCCCCCCCCCCAAGAAAAAATAATTTGGATGTTTATCGCTCAGAGTGCAGTCGTGGAATGGCTTCTCAGAGCATCTAATTTTCTCCATCGATCAATACTTACCATTACATTACTTATTGATAACAACCAACTTGTTGTTTGTACTCTTAAGGCTACTAGACTTTAACAGACTCTACCGATTCCTGGAACTGGGTACCCACCCCAACAATCGGGTACCCATTACCATGATTTTGTTAATAGCTTAGTGCCTTTGGATACATTATTTACCTACTAATCAGATTTTTATTGAGTATGCGCTGAACTATCAGGTTGTATTTATCTATAATATATCTAGTTGTAGTGGAGACTCGGTGTCTCCAATTTCCGTTGGTATCAATGTTCCATTAAACTGGGGCATTTGAGAATGCGGAAATGTCAGTTACAATTGCCTATCTAAACTCCCAATGGCGATCAAGCAGTATGAAAGTTTTTAAGGGGACCAAATTCACGGTTTTAACACTAAATCGGCTTTGCGTCGTAGATCGTGGTTATGTCTGGGCAGATGACTTCACACCCTTTTGCGTCCAGATCATTTCGTTATAAAATCTTTCTGTAGTCGCGCATCTTTCATTAGTCGCTGCATTCCTGTTGGCTGTAGTTAATTAATGAATTTATTGGTCAAGTTTTTTGCGGCTTCTCCATTCTGTTGTTTGGAACGGTTATGGAAAATTCTTGATTAGGTGTTGTGACACGATGACGGCTCCAGTGTTTCCGCATCCAACGATGACCCTTCGGGGTCGGAAGATGAGGAAACCATGGAGAAGATAATTGTGGCAGCCTATGAAGCCGCAGGAGGAGTGTATGGAGGTTGGTTCTGTCCGTGACCGGACCGGCCTCCATCTTCCTGTCAGGCACTCCACCCGTGGTTGAGACGGCATTGGTACCGGGCACACTTCCCATGATGGTTGGCTTGCCAACAGCTATGGTGGCAGGTGCTTCTGGCCAGCCGCGGTACATAGCTATCACGCCTGAACCAGTGGTTAGACACAGTGTGCCGATGGCGTCCGGGTCATGGGTCCGCACAGTTTTCTGTGCGGGCCATCTCCATTGACTGGATTGGTCCACAGGGTGTCAACAGAACCATACGGTACCAGTGGCTATGGGTTTCTAACAGTGGCTCCTTCCCGGGAGACTATTGTTGATAGGCCTGTGAATACATCAATGGGTGATGTGTTTACAGGTGTGTCCGCTTCAGAGACGGATTGGTCGATGCCTTGGCTAGCCAAGCTGGACAGGTCTGTGGTAGCAACCACGTCTGTGGAGGAAACACCCCATCCGTCGGCAGCAGCCGTATGGACGGGGGTCTTGTCTGGGTCCAGAGCATTGACTGGGATCCGAAGTTTAGAGAGTTACTGGATGCCATTTATGCTAAGCAACTCTCAGCCAAAGGCCAACTACCTGCAGCCTCTAGGTAGATGTGTGCAAGATGTCACATTCCAAAGGTGGAATATGACAGTTATGGCTCCGTTCCCACGGTCACCGGATGATTGTTGGGTGCTGGGTGTACCGAGCTCTGGGGTGAGTGGTCCCGCTCAATTGCTTGTGGATAGGAGCCAGGCCTCTACGGAGGAAGTCCTGTCACCATGTGGTGAGGGTGGTTATGAATGCCGTCAACCACTCTTATCGCCTGCTTCAGTCAGTATGGGCTGAAGAGGGCAGCAGGTTGCCCGGTGCCACCATCGTGCGTCAATGACGGCCTGGTGCTGTCAATGGACGCACTTTCCTGGGTGTAAGTAAGAGTGACTAAGTCAGACTTTGGCTGCCAGGGACAGGTTGCTTGGAACCCCCCCTGAATTGGGCCCAGTATCTTTGGTGGCCAAGCTCGGACCATCTTAGAGGACTCTGCCAACGTTGCGCAAAATCGACTAGCTTTTAATATGCAGCTAGATGTAGTGCACCAAGCACATGCTCCTGGACCTGCAAACGAACTGCCAGTTGGACAGTCTTCAGATAAGCACAAGAAGAGGAGCAAGGCGAAGGCTGCGTTTTCTTCTAGTGTGAGCACTGGGCCTTCCTTGCATCATACGGCAAGAAGGCCAGGAAGACTAAGGAGCCCCCCCCCCCCCCCCCCTTGCTTAGAGGACCGCCAAGGGCGGAAAGAAGGGAATGAACTCGGAAGCGTACCTACCGGCTTGAAAGCTCCCTTCACATGCGACAGGAACAACGGTGCCAGTTAGATCTTGCAGACCTAGGCCTAAGTTGCTCTATCTCTGCTTTTTCAAGAAGGGGTGTGTGTGTGAGCGAACCACGCGCCAACCACCACCTGTGCACGTCAGTGCGCCTATCATGTGTGCGTTTCGCCGAGGCCTGGCAAGTGGCAAGATGTGATGTCAAACAGCCTTGTACTGGATGGATATCCCAGGTTTACATGCTAGTGGTGGGATTTCCTACCACAAAACCTGTCATTGGCACCTGTCTGGACTCCCATACCAAGGGAACCAGACAAATTAGAAGCCATTCAAAGCGAAGTGTCAGGCTTGCTTCTGATGGGAGAAATAAAGCCAGCAAACCAGACCGCTCCAGTCTTCTATTCGAACATGATTCTTGTTCCCAAGAGCACCGGGGTGGGAGGTTGGAGATGGGGTTTTGTGTGTGTGGAGACCCGTACTCAATCTCAGACCATTGAATTGGTTCGTCCATACACCTCATTTCCAGATGGAAACAACGAGGTCAGTAATGGCGGGTTGAGGAAAGGAATGTGGTGTATGTCGATCGATCTGAAAGATGCATACGTCCACTCTCCAATGAGGGAAAGCTTTCACAGGTATCTACGATTCGCATACCAGAATTGCGTCAGGGAGTTTGTCGTACTTACATTCGGCCTGTCGACAGCCCCGAGGGTCTTCAAGAGAGTGGTCCTACCTGTGACAGTGATTCTCAGGAAAGAGAATGTGGCACTTCACACCTACATAGACGACTGGCTTATCAAGGCGGACACGCCAGCCAGGTTAGAGATAGATACTATTCTGACTCTGAAATTGCTTTCAGAGCTAGGATGGATAGTCAACAAGGAGAATTCCTTGACACCAACTCAACATTTCATCTATTTGGGATGCAATTCGATCTCGAGAAAGGCATAGTATACCCATCGGAGTCCAGACTGGATTCTCTGAAAGCTATTCTCAAAAGCATTCGAGTGGAAAACCACATTCAGGTGAGGAGGTTTCTTCACATGCTTGGCGTAATGGTCTCCATGGAACAGGTTATTCCGTACGCTGGTCTAATGAGAAGACCTATCCAGTTATATCTGATGTCTCTTTGGAAACAGAAGACACCTATCCAAACCAATACCGTTTTTGGAGCCCATTATGTCACATCTTGCATGGTGGAAGGAACGTCAGAATTTCCTAGTAGGCATTTCGCTTCAACAACCCCACCCCACATTTTATACGGATACATCACTGGAAGGGGGGGGGGGAGGGGGGTCTGCCTGGGTGAAGACCCGGACTCGGGCACATGGACTCTTCAACAGAGTCAGCTGCATATCAATCTGTTAGAGATGATGGCAGTAGAACTGGCACTGGAGAGATTTCTTTCAGAAGTCAGGGATATGGTTGAACAATTCGACACTAGTATCATACATAAATCGCAAAGGCGGGACCAAGTCTCCAACGCTGTGCATAAAAGTTTGGAACTTATCAATGGTGTAGGAATTACTCAGTTGTTTTGAAAGCAGCTCACATTCCTGGCCATTTGAACATTCTGGCGGACACTTTGTCTCGCAGACAGAGAATTCTGCCAACAGAATGGTCTCTCAACCCTCCGGTTCTACAACGGATCTTCGAGCATTGAGGCAAACCAAATGTGGACTTGTGCGCCACAAAGGAAAATGCTCAGGTCATGGCTTTTGTCTCGCCGATTCCAGATCCAAATGCCGTCGATATAGACCCTCTAGTGATAAACTGGAAGGGGATGCATGCATATGCGTAGCCACCCACCATCCTTCTCCCGAAGGTGCTGATGAAGATCTGAGAAGAACCATGTCTGGTCTTACTGATAGTGCCATTTGCCCAGCAGGGCATGATTCACGGAGCTTCTGGCGCTATTGGTGGACAATCCAGTGCATCTGCCCAAGTTTCCAAACATAATATCTCAGGAGCGACCTGAAATGTTCAAATTGACTGCGTGGATGTTATCAAACAATGTTCCACGTCAGAGGGCTTTTCTCAACAGGCTGTGAGTTTCATTGTAGCCATGAGAAGGCAGTCAGCCTTCAAGTCATATAACAACAAGGTTAACAAATTTGTAGAATGGTGTAAAAGAAAGGGTTTCGATCCCAATCAGACATCTGTTCAGCAAATAGCAGACTTTCTCTGTGAGTTATTCCATAGTGGTTTAGCTCCCGTCACGATTGCTGGATACAAGCTAGCCAACAGGGATATTCCAGAGGTGGCCCAGTTAAACATGATGGTGATGGGAATGAGCAATCTCCGACTGAGACAACCGGTATTCATGCCAGCCTAGATTCTATCTTTGTTGCTTAGTGTGCTAACTAAGAATCCATCTAGCCGTTGGGTTCGGTTAGCCTAAAGCATTTGACTCTGAAGGTAGTTGTTCTACTGGCATCTTCCTCAACCAGAAGGCATAGTGAGATCCATGCGCTTTCGGCAGAGAGGGACCGATTTATTGTCTCTGGAGAAGGTCTGTGACTGCTCCCAAGAGCAGAATTCCTTTCTGACTTGGCACATTGATCTTTCTGCCGAAGTTAACTCAGTATGATCATGATGGTAGTGCCTGGTGCCCGGTCCATGCTTTGACTAAATACAAAAAGTGAACAGACTCATTAGGGTCAGATGATAAGCTTCTGTGGATCTGCCATAAAAAGCCTTATGACGCAGCATCCATGGATACTATATTTTGCTTGGTATTCGATTGCATTCAGACTACTCATGAGATCGCGACTGGGCAACATGTTAGGGGACTAGCTGCCTCTACGGCCCTTTATGATGGTGTCTCTTTGGAGGACATTATGGCAGTTGCACAATGGCAGTGTGAGTCCTCATTCATGGACTACTACATGAGGGATATGTCAGACTCGGCCAATCCACTCGCCTTAGCAGTTAACCCCAAGCTATTTAGACCACACTGTTCTTTCTCTAATCAGTAGCTTCATTGCTTTATTAGCGATATTACAGGCGTGGTCAGCGAGAGGAGGACAACCATATAAGCCACTTGAGCCAGGGTGACGTTTGCAGCGGTACATCTGGAATCCAATTTTCAAAAGGTAATCCATGTTTGGCTGCTTAATGTATTCTGTTTATATATCATGTTCATTCATTTTATATATTCATGCTCATTTCCTGCCTATTATGTGTCAAGTGATGTTAACCCACTTGTCACATTTGTGTTTCAGGCGAGATTTCATATTCGCTAGTCTTTCCCCCTTGCTGGAGAAAGGGGGGTGGGGGCGGTTATGCGAGTCGGTCAGGACTTGATGGTCCTCTTTGAAAAGGACTCTTTGTCAAGTTTAGTCTCATTCTTTCTCTAGGGCACTTAAGTCATTTCTGGCTTGCCCCTTGCCACCAGCTTACTGATCAAATCAGGTGTTATCAATAAGTAATGTAATGGTAAGTATTAATCGATGGAGAATGAAGGAAATTTCATTTTCCCTTTCTCCGAGATCTAACAATACTTATCATTACATTACGGACCCTGCCTCCCAGCCCCATGGAGGCAAGCCATGTGTCATTCACTCCTGCTTTAGCTGTGTTAACGAGTGAGGCTTCATGGTAACAGGTATCCGGTTGTTGGCGCGGGTACCCGGTTCCAGGAATCGGTTTAGTCTGGTAAAAGTCTAGTAGCCTTAGAGTACAAACAACAAGTTGGTTGTTATCAATAAGTAATGTAATGGTAAGTATTGTTAGATCTCGGAGAAAGGGAAATTGAAATTTTCTTCATTCCCATTGGAAGACCCCTGGACCCCTCATCTGGTGGTAGGGCGCCACCCCCTCCACCAATCTTGCCCACCCCCATAGAACAAACCTTCTCTTTCCCGCCTGATAAACATTTCCTGATCATGGGTATTGAGCTGAATTTTCCTGGCTTGCTGAGTCATTCATTGACTGTGTGATTGACCTGGCTCAGTATTGCAGAGGTGTAATTATATATTAGTTTTCTGAGAAACTACGGATGCAATTTGGCTCAACTTCTAACACAATTGAACAGTGTTCTCAATGACTAGAATTTCCCACATTTGGTCATTATCCAAGGAAAGAAAACTAAAATGACCAGGGTTGACATTAATTTGTAATATTTATGACCTGCAGATTTTAGATCCATTGACCATTGTTCATCATGCTACATGCGTTAGAAACAATCTGATTGAAAATTCTTGCTGCTGAGTGAAGCAGGAGAGTAACCCTTTAATGGGCAAACCGGTAAAAAAAACCAGCCGCTGCAGTCACCTTGAGGAATGTGCATCTGCAAGCGGCGAAGAGAAGACAGTTTTAGAAAATTCACCACTGGAATGACTGGCTCGATATAAGTGGCAGTCATGCGAGTGATAAAATCTAATAAACAAGCTTCGCCTGGCATGCAATTAATAGGATATCCACTGGGCTAAATTTAATGTACTTTATGCTCATATAGAATGAGAAGTGGCAGTCCATATTTCCTTGAAAATTTGTTTTTGAACATGTTTTATTTAAAAAGATGATGTATGTATGGTGTGTGACTAGGAAGTTATATGGAATCCGATTTCAATGTAATATGAGCTGATGTTTATGTAACTATAGTCTACATTAGTAAGTTAAAGAAGACTCTACATGTATCATTGATTCCTGTGTGTACATGTATGTTTGACATTTGTAAATGCTAAAGCCCTGTTTGAATTTGGAAGAAGACTTGATTGAATACCTCCAAATTTGTGCAAATGACCACCCATTCTCCTTTCGTAGCCAAAGGGTGGTGGTCATTTATGATAGGTGGTCAAAACAGAACACATTACATCTCTCGGGACCACATATTAAGTGGTACAAAAAAAGACTTGTCTTCAGCCAGTTTCAGCTGTTGCTGGCTGAGTCAAATTAATTTCAAAATATTCCCCAGAATAAGTTTTATATCGTATAGAATTTACTTTTTCAGGATTTTGTCGGTGATGTGTTTAAATAACATCAGTGACTAATAGCCGTTTATGATTGGATTATGATATATTAAATCTACATTTAATTGTGGGTGGAAAGTGTAAATACACATACATGGATTACATGCATCTTCCACATCACCTTTACCAACCCTCTAACACTCATATCAGCTAAAACAGCTTCTGCAAGTTGTCTTGCAGACCAAATGAAGACTATTTTTGAAAATTTATCACAGGAATGACTGGCTCGGTTATCGAACCAGTTATTCCAGTGGTAAAGTTTCAAAAATCGTGTTCTCTTGGTCGGCAAATGGACATTTTCTATGAGAAAATTAAAAAAAATTTGCATAAATTCGAGGGTTAAACAGAAGATTATTTTTTTAAACCCTTTAGCCCTTGAATTTGTTCAAGAAAATTTCAATTTTCTCATAGAAAATGTCCATTTGCCGACCAAGAGAACACTATTTTTGAAAATTTACCACTGGAATGACTAGCTCGATAACTGAGCCAGTCATTCCTGTGGTAAATTTTCAAAGATAGTCTTCACTTCGTTTGCAAATAGACATTTCTCAAGACCACTGCACAAGCCGTTTTTGGCTGATATGGGTGTTAAAGGCTTAAAATGGCAATATCTGATGGCCTATACATGTACATGATATTAAATTGTACATGTAGATGATATTTATTGGCTAGATAACATATATGTGTAATATCCTGCTGAATATTTCGAAAACAATTTAACTGAATATTGTTGCTGCATAAGGCAGTGTTCACTGGTCAACAAAGTTCAGTGAAATTGTTTTCAAAATATTTGGAGGCTGTATGTCTATATCATAATGATAAATGAAAGTATCATTTAACAGCTCCAAAAAGTAAAATGCGGTATTAATTCCCACAATATTAAATTGACCCTAAAGTTAACCCTTGAAATGCTAGCGTGCCAATCTCACGATAACTATGCAGGAATGCTGTTATATACTTTGAAACTAATTTAACTGGAACCGGCATCAACAGCTCTCAATCAAATTAGTTTCAAAATATTCAAAAGGATATTCCTTCCACAATAAACACTTTGTTGTTTGTGGTCTGTAACTGTAAGGATTAAAGGGCTAATATAAAGGATGGATATAATCTGGTACTTTCTACGCAAACACGTCTTTTATATTTGTTTAGTCAAAATCTGCTTCAAGAAGAAAATACATTTGTACTGTTTATTTAGACTATTTCAATTTCATTCTGAATGGTACAAATCATAGCTTGCTTCTAGAATGTCTTAAGATGTATGTTTAGAAAGTGATGAATGTTTTAGAAATATTTTTACTCTGGACAGCACTGACTTCCATTAAAATTATAAAACATGAACTTGATTGTTCCATGTAATAACTTATAGTCACTACCCGGTACAATGTATCTAAAATGTATGTTTCCTAGGGGTCTAGGTTTGAGAGCTTGGTGCGCGTGGGAGCTATCTGACTCAGGTAGTGTTGATTTTTGGGGTTGTTGAGTGATTCGCTCTAGATGTCCACATTCAAGCCTAATAGCTGTGTTTACATCTTGAGTCATAATAAGACACTTTTATCCTCCGTCATCCTGCATTGAGTATCACATAACTTTTCACTGCCTATAGCATATTCCAGTGGTAAATTTTCAAATATAATCTGTTTGTCTGCAAATCAGCATTTTCCATGAGAAAATTGAAATTTTTTGAAAAAATTTAAGAATTGACCATTAGAGGGTTGAAGGATTAAGTCATTTTGAATATTTTCAAAGTGATCTTCTAGAAAGTTGTTGCATTTTTGTCATATTATTTTCAAAATGTACATTTAGGATATTATTATGGTTATTTATGAAACTGTATTTCTTGTCCATTAGAGTGGGCTAGTTACAGTAGTTAACCCTTTAATGTGCAAGAAGCCAGACGAAAATGGCTTCTGCAGTGCTCTCTGATAAAAAAAACGTCCATTTGCAGACCAATGGCAGATGACTATCTTCTAAAATGGACCACATGAATGACTGGCTTAATCGTTTAGCCAGTTATTCCAGTGGTAAATTTTCAAGAATAATCTTTGGGCCAGCAAATGGACATTTTTGATACAAAAATTTTAATTTGTGGTTTAACACGATTAACCCTTTAACACTCATATCAGCCAAAAACGGCCTCTGCAGTGGTCTTGAGAAATGTCCATTTGCAGACTAAGAGAAGACTATTTTTGAAAATTTACCACTGGAATGATGGCTCGATAACTAAGCCAGTTATTCCAGTGGTCAATTTTCAAAAATGGTCTTCTCGTGGTCTGCAAATGAACATTTTCTCTGAGAAAATTTAAATTTGTTTGAACAAATTCACATTTAAAGGCTCATTGCCTAACTCAACCCACTAAATTTAGTCTTTAGTTAAGTGCTTAGTGGGCAAGATGGCCAAATTGAATACATTTGTGAAAGGTGAATAGGCACCTATGCTAAAAATAGACAGAATACGTCATGACAGTAAAATTTTGGCGATATTTCGATTTTTTCAAAATCACATCGTACAAAATCGTGGCTGGAAAAAAAATCACGATTTTCGATAATATCGGATAATCGTGCAAGCCTAATTGGAATCAGTCTCTTGATTCTCTGGATCTTCCAATTCTCATCAAGTTCTCTCTCATCACTCATTTCCAGTTTTGGTAAGACCGTCAGTCCCTTTTATTAGGGGTTCCTCTACATCTTCCAACCCCTCAGGCAATTATCTTCACAGATGCATCCCTGGAGGGGTGGGGAGCCATTTGGGATTCCAGGAAGATTTCGGGAACCTGGTCCCTCACAGAATCGTCCTCCCATGTCAACCTTTTAGAACTGTGGGCTGTTTTCCATGCCATAGTGCATTTGGATCCCTTGATTCTCGGTATGTCAATTTTTATCAGATCAGACATTTCACTGTGGTCTCATTCATCAATCATCAAGAGGGGACCATGCTTCATTGGTGCAAGTCCCGCAACATTTCTCTTCAAGCATCCCATGTCCCTGGCAAACTGCATTTCTGGTCGACCAGTTATCTCGCCCTTCCAGGATCCCATAAACAGAATGGGAGTTGAAAGATGTAGTAGCCCAGTCGATTTTTCTTCAGTTTGGTCGTCCTCACATAGACTTGTTTGCTACCCTCAAGAACAGAAAGATATCCACCTTCATATCTCCCTGTCCAGGACCCATGGCTTTTTCAGTGGACGCTCTGACTCAGTCTTGGAACAATATGTTCGCTTTCGCCTTTCCCCTGGCGATTCTCATTCCTCTAGTCCTCAGAAAGATCAGACAACATCGTTGTGTAGTCCTATTGAAAGCTCCGTTTTGGCCAACAAAATCATGGTTTCCGGATCTCCTGGACCTTCTTGTAGATCGCCCTCTGCTACTTCCTGTCTCCCACAATATATTGTCCCAGAACAGAGGCAGGATTCTCCATCAGAATCCAGAAATCTTTCGCCTGTCAGTCTGGAAGTTGTAAAGCTGCCACCTTCGTCAGTCTTTTCAGTCAGTTCTCAAGAACTTTTGGAGAAATCCCTCAGATCTTCCACTAGAAACATTTATAAAGCTCGATTTTAGTTTTTCAAAGATGGTGCTCAGACCATTCTATCTTATCCTCTGAGGCGTCTGTAACTCAAGTCACTGATTTTCTGATCTTCCTCTTTGATCAGGAAAAACTTTCAGTGAACACTCAGATCCTATCGTTTTGGTCTGAACGCTTTGTTCAGTGTCTTACTGATCCTTCAATGCAAGTTCAGAAACACTTTCATGACCTTATTAGAGAGGTATGGGTAATTCTAGACCCCCCCCCCCCCCCCCCCCCTTAAGGAACCTCTCCCTACTTGGAACCTTTCACTAGTTCTACAAGTTCTAGCAGGGAAACACTTTGAACCTTTGGGTTCTGTTTGTTTGAAACACCTTACACTTAAAGCAGTATTCCTGTTGGCAGTAGCTTCAGCCAGTCATCGTTCTCAAATTCATGCCCTTTCTGCTGAACTAGATAGGTTTCAGGTTACTGGGAATAGCATTATTCTCTATCCTAGGGCTGAATTCCTGTCCAAACTCAGTCAGTTAAATTCTTAGGCAAACCTATTGTAATTCACAACCTTTCCTCTTTCTCCAGATGATTCTGTCTGGTGTCCAGTTAGGCCCCTTAATATGTATAAACTTCGCACTGAGTCCAAACGCTCCGACAATAGACATCTTTGGGTCACATTTGTTGAAGGGGTGGATCAACCTGCCTCATTAACAACTATTTCTCGTTGGATAGTTTATACCATCAAAATTTGCCATGTATTAGCCTCTCCTGGGGACAGTGCTATTGTCGGTGTTAAGGTCCATGATGTTAGGGACCTTGCCACCTCTTGTGCCCGTTTTAGCGGATCTTCTCTAGATGACATTATGCAGTTGCTAATTGGAAATCAGCAAATACATTTATTAACTTCTATCTTAAAGATTCAGGACCTTCTTCATTTTTTTGTAAGAACATTCATAAGGTAGCTTCAGGGACCATGACTCATATTCCTTCGTCATCATCTTCTAAATGTTCTTCATCATCTTCATTCATATAAGCCTTATTCTAGTGGTGAGTGTGAATTCATTACTTCTCTTTCATGAATGTACTTCACTTCTTTCATATCATTTCTTTCATCATCCTTATTTATTTATCTCCTCTTGCATGATCCTTATGTTTAATATCTTCTTGGGATCAACTATGATCCCTCTTGGGATCAACTATGATCCCTCTTCATTTCTTCTCCTGTTTCTTCTATTACTTCTATTAAGATGTTTTGCGAGTAATTCTGAGGAATTACTATTCTTTATAGTATCTTACTTGTCTTGTTATTACTAACTTCGTACTCGTCTTTATTGTTACATCAATGTTGAGCAAAATTTGCCTCCCTCCGGGCTTTGTTCAATGTTGAAATCTGTATTTGAGCTATAGTAATGCAAGGAGGTAGGTTGTAATGTAGTAATAACGACCAGACGACCCGGAGGGTCTGGTCTTATGTTTTACTAATTACATATACCTACCTCCTTGCATTACGGCCCACATCAAGCCTCCCATCTGTCAGATTTTGGGGGTAGGGGGGCTTGAGGCTTCATTGTAATGGTCATATCTTGTTAGATTAGTTATATTTAACTAAGAGATTTATTATATCATTCATGGGATGGTGGTGTTCAAATCGATTGTAACGCAACTTCTCTGTAACCGTTAAATGGAATTCAACCAAATTTGATATGCTATTTACCGATATGATTGCGGCATGTCAGTGGCTGTTTACATTTGACTCCGCCCCCAGTGGTGTGTGTGAGGCATCAAAGGGTCAAATTCCAGTGTGTGGAAATTGATTGTAACACAACTCCTCGGAAACTGTTCGACAAAATTGAACCACATTTGTGTGAGTTACCCGTATCAATGTGGAGTGCATGCACATTTACATTTGGCCCCCACCCCCTGGTGGGGGATGGAGTCAAGAAATTGATTGTAATGCAACTCCTCCGAAACTGTTAGACAGAATTCAATCAAATCTGGTATGTGTGTTACCCATATGAGTGTGGAGTGCAAGAGCACATTTACATCTGGCTCTGCCCCCAGGGGTGGAATAGTGGTCAAAATGTCAACTCGATTGTAATGCAGCGCCTTTGTAACCGTGTGATGGAATGTATGAAGGGTATGCCAGGGGGTGGTCAGTTGAGGTGAGTCAAAAGATCAAAGCAGTGAACGAGTGGATTTGCGATGATGCATCATCAACTGGGCAATCTAGTTGTAAATGTGTGTGCGCATCCCCATTATTCAGCATGCAAGATATCTGCAAAGAAGCCCTGTGTAAAGGCGCTTTGACTATTGAAGAGAAGAGTGATAACTCAGCATCTGTATTGACCACACACTATCATAATGACATTGACATTTTCTGTATTGTAAGCATGAAAAATTAGTTTATTTAAAAAAAAGTTCTATTGGAAAGAGCTAGAACAATTTTAAATATGTCTGAACAATTTGACCATTTCAGACACAGTGCTGGCACCACAGATCTCGCACCCCTCATTTGAAAGGCTACAGTAAAGCTCATAAAGAAATTTAAATGCTTCCAAAACAAAATAAAATGTGGGCAGCATTACAGTCCAATTATGTTCAAAATATTCAACAAAACATTTCTTAATGTCATAACATTTCCCCCCCCCCCCCCCCCCCCCCCCCCCCCCCCCCCCCCCCCCCCCCCCCCCCTTACCGGTCATCACCCCACCCCATGTCCGGCTGGTAACAATGTTTTGAGAGACCTGTTGTAAACATATATACGGATTTGTTGGTGAAAGCGTTAAAACTATCATACCGAAGTCGACCAAAACCGGCCTCTGCAGTGGTCTTGAAGAATGTTCATTTGCAGGCCAAATGAAGATTCCAGCGTAAATCTTCAAAAATAGTCTTCTGGGGGCTTGCAAATGGACATTCAATAAGCAAATGTTTTAATATTTGTAACCAAATTTATCCATTAAAGGATAAAGTGGAAATAAAATTTGTCATTTAACCCTTTAATGGCCAAATTTGGTCAAGAGAATCTAAACATATCATTATTGAATATCATTTTGTAGGCCAAGTGAAGAGTATTTTTGAAAATTTACCACTGTAATGGCTGGCTCTATTACCAAGCTAGTCATTACAGTGATAAATTTTCAAAAATAGTCTTCTCTTGGCCTGAAAATGGACCACTTAAGACAACTACAGGTTTTGGCCGACTTCGTCATGAAAGGGTTTAGAGCTCTGTGGAGAGGATTTGATACAATCGTTTTAACGCCGCAATTTTAAACACATAAATAGAAGACTGATTTTGATCAGACACTTTATAAATATTGTAATAAAAAGATCATATTGTGTGAATGAGTCAGAGGGTTTGCAAGCATGTAAAACATCTGACAGTTGTACTTTATCAATAATAATAATGCAGCTTTTGTTTGCACAAATAGAGAATTGACAATGCTTTACCACAGATAAATGTGGCTGAATTGTCACTTTGTCAGCTTGTAAGTAGACTTGTAAACCCTCACATTTTCTATACTGATATAATAATTTGTGTATATATTGTCTAAATGGTGTATAGAGCATAATGCGGACTTCAGCAGCAATCTTCAGTGATATATTTTCATATTGCATACCACCTTCCACTAGTCTTGATGCGTGCGCGTGTAAAAATCTTGACTAGTTTTTAGACAATTTGGTTGCGTCTCACAAATGGTCTGCTGGTAATCTTCTGACATTGCTGACATATATTTGGACACGCTATATAGTTGCAACATCTTGACCTCTATATTATATAGAGGTCAAGATGTTGCAATTATATAGCGTGTCCACCTGTTAAAACCGTAACACTCTAGCTGGCCATAATCAGCTTGTGCAGTGAAACTGAGAAATGTCCATTTGCAAATCAAGAGAAAACTATTTTCGAATATATACCACTGGGATGACTGGCTCGATAACCGAACCAGACATTCCAGTGATAAATTTTCTAAAATAATCTCTTGGTCCGCAAATGGAGATCTTGAACAAATTTGATGGTTAAAGGGTTAAGATTAACATTTGCTTGTATGACAATCTCATTTACATTTAAGGTTATATGTGAAGTTCAGATCCTTAAGCACACTTATTGAGAGAGGGAGGGAGGGATGACTGGCACGATTTGACCAATTTTGAAAATAGCCTTGGCCTGCAAATGGACATAGACTAAGTTAAGCTGTCAGTTTTTATGATCTATCTTGACTATTGTACGGTTAATAACAACAGATCATCATGTTTATTGTGCGCTGTACCTTAGGTTAGGGTTGCATCATTTTAAGCACATATTAACTGAATCCCAGTTTAACTTGAAATAGTTAATTACTGTCAACAGAATACCCGAGCTCGGTTCCAAATGGTTAGTACGAAATTTGCCTAAATTTCAAAATGCCAAAGACCTCTCACTTGCCATGGATAAATGCATATTTAAAAGTGTAAATATTTCATGAACTAACATAGGTTTGATGAATTTATACTTTCCTATTGTAATTCTTTATCAATGTTCTCAAGGCCCATTTCCTTCCCACTGTATCTCATATGGATGCTTTTTTACGACGTAGAGCAGGACAAAAATAACCCTTTTCGTAGCCCATCACAACAGATGACAGAAAGGGTTAATCCGGACTGGTAACTTGGCTCCAAATCTTCCGCATTAGTAAGTCAATAGGGAATCGAGTACCGACGAAATTAGTTATAAAACTATTCATCTTCTGACTGGGCATAGCGAATGCACATGTTCGGTAAGCCAGCCAATGTATATTGCTAGCTAGTCGAACTTGACCCATGAGTTTTTAAACACACCCTTGTTTTCCACGAACATGTCATTTAACTTTAGCCTGAACATTTTCTGATCCGACAGCATTGCCTATGAAAACAATGAAGAGCCGTGGTTTAAAGGTCAACTCTAACACCTTTTCCACTTAATTGGTTCTTATTATTCATGTTTCACACCTGAATTCACTAAATAGTATTTAAAAACAAATATAAACACTATTTCTTCATCACAAAATAACACAGACAATTGATTTCTATAATTCTTAGTGCTCATAGTTTGTTTTCTTGAGTATTTTATTCATACAATCATAAACATGCATATAGTTGTTGTTTTTCTGGGGTCATATATCACAAAGAGTGTCTAACTTACGCACCCACATAACTGCCCACACCTCTTTTGAAGACCTGAATACAATACATCTTATTCATCAAGAGATGGACCATTATTAATCTAATATGTCTGATGTAGATGAATACAGACTTAACACGTTTTTGAACTTACGCCCTATTTATGCATTTCTTTAGTACATAAGAACCCTTCTTGAATAGGGCACCAGGTGTTACCAAGCTTTTATAGTTTCCCATTTTATAAATTCTCTCTACAAATATGACAATCACTTTTTATTGCTCATTAATGGTCACCCTTGTCTGATCTGTATACTTTGTGAAATTTTACAACCACCTTCAAACTGGCTTCCATTTACCATCCTTATAATAGATGAATCCACTTTTAGCTATTCCCCGCCCATCTCTAGCTAAGCTCCACCCACTCTGTGCTCATGTTGGGATCAATCGAACCCTGATCTCCCTGAATCTCAATTTCCAGAATACTATGCAGATAAGCTGTTAAATATTTTGAAATTAATTTGACTTGGTGCCAGCAGCAGCACCCAGTCAAATTAATTTCAAAATTTTCAACCGAATGGTTATTAAGTAGTTAAGACGTACAATTTGTAACACATAACAGTCTTTTATGAGAGAATATTTATTCGATTATGACGTCATATACATGTACTTGACTGACAGGTTGGATTTGTTTATTATGCATGCGCGTGTGTCAAACTGGTTCCAGTCACCATCTATGTACGAAGCATCAGGCATGTAGTACTCTGTATCATTAACCCTTTAACCATAATATTTGAATATGAAAATTTAAATCTTCTCATTTAAAATGTCAATTTGCAGACCAACATAATATTATTTTTGAAAATTTATCACTAGAATGACTGGCTCAGCTATCGAGTCAGTCAGTCCGGTGGTAAATTTTCAAAAATAGTCTTTTTGTTCTGCAAATGAACATTTTTCCAAGACCATGGCAGAAGCCGGTTTTAGCGATCTTGGGTGTTGAAGGGTTAAATCATTGATACACTTCACAAAACGTGTGGAACTTATTAAATGCGGTATGGAGTCCTATTCGGCTATTGATATTTCTTCGGATGGTGGTCAGTAGCGGGTACATTCTTAACTGTGTCTTCATGGTGGTGGGGTGTGGGCATCTTGACACTCAATTCCTATGCCATGTTACTGTATCTAGCCTTGATCGATTAATTGATAAAGAATTTTGTCCGACATCTGAGGGATACAACCCACATACGCACGCACGCATGCGGGCACACAGTGGCATAGTGATGGTGGGCAGGGTCAGAGTGGGACAGTTGCCCTTGGGCACTGAATTCAGTCTAGTTTTAGGGTATCGGTAGGGGCCACTAAAGGGCCATTGTGGCTGGTTATACCCTTGTGCTTCAGACACCATCACTATGCCACTCACTATATCAAGGAATAGATTTCAGACTTCATGTTCCTGCTTCATAACAGAGTGACGTTTATGTTTCAGCTGCATTATCTCCCTTGTTTCATTTGACTGATGAATCGTTACCGTCAACCCTTGGAATTCTGGTGTCTCAAATTCAAGACAATTATACAGGAAGACTGTTGATTATTTTGAAACTAATTTGACTGGAACCTGTTGCTGCTTACATCTCCCAGTCAAGTTAGTTTCAAAATATATTCAACATGAATGTTCTCTATGTCATAAAGAATTTGTTGTTCCTGGTCTGTGCGTGTTAAAGGGTTAACTATGACTATGAATACTCAGAAGCCTGATTTCAGATGTAAGAGTATAAAATTTAAGTATTTTGAAAACTATTTGACTGAAAATGTTTGCTATTATACTACCTTAAATGTCTATAAAACAGCAACACCATACAGTAACACGATCTTCATTTGAACTTTAAGGAACGGAATGCTGCTTGGTGATGATTCCTCAGACCTCAGCACACGATGATCACAATTAATCCTTTACATTCATAAGTTAATCCTTTAACACTCAAATCGGCCAAAAACGGCTTCAGTAGTGGTCGTGGGAAATGTCCATTTGGAGACCAAGAGAAGACTATTTTTTTTAATTTACCACTGGAATGCCTGGCTTGATAAACGAGCCAGTCATTCCAGTGGTAAATTTTCAAAAACAGGTTCTTAGTCTGCAAATGCCCTGTAGGTAGGGCTTAGAATACACCTTCCGTATCCTCTGCGTGTCATAAGAGGCGACTAAAGGAGGTACGGGTGAGGTAACCCTGACAGAAACCTCGAGTGCTGAAGACAGAGGTTCCAGGCCGCACGGCGCACTCTAATAAACCATGGATCCACGCACTTAACGCTTATGATCATGTCGATAGTCACTTACAGGACTGGCGGTATGATCAGCGAACGAAAAGAAGAAAAAAAAGAAGTCTGCAAATGGACATTTTCTTAGAAGAATTTTTAACTTATTTAACAAATTTAACTGCTAAAGGGTTAAATTCATTTTCATATCCTGCATTCATTTTGAAAACATTGTTACTGCAGTCAACATCTTTCAGCAACATTATTCCCAGAATGAGCATCTGCATTTCTTCCAATGTTTCTGTAACGGATAACATTTTGACGTCTGCATGATCTCGGTTAAGCTTGTATTGACATTTCAACTGTGTCTGGTTGCTATGGAGGCTCTACAGAATTTGTGTTACAGCGCTGAAACCTAGGGACAGACTGCCCTAGTCTTTGTGCGTTTCACTGTCATTCCTGTTTGTTCTGGTGTAAAATTCTGATGACAATGTTGATATTGATTCTTCAGTACGGTCTCCTTGTCGATGAATTCAGGCATTTTCAAATCAGTGTTTCATTTGTTTAGATCTGTATATCCAGTGATATTTGCAGTTCTATGCGGTTCTAGAACCATTGACTCATGAATGCACATGTCCAGTAGGAGTGTATTGTAATTGTAATGATTTTCATTGGAATGTGGTTTTTTAGTGATCATGTTAAATAAATGAATCCTGTTTAGGGCAATGTTATTTTGTGTAGGTAGGTCAAGTCATGCGTCAGCAATTTTGTTTGCAATCACCTCCTGGATAAATATTGTGTATGTATTTTTAGCGACACAAAATTAGTCGGATATTGTTTTCAAGCTTCATGAGGCTAGTTAACCCTTTAACAGACAAAAATTGGCTTCTGCAGTAGTTTTGAGAAATGACCATTTGCAGACCAAGAGAAGACTATTTTTGACAAATTTACCACTGGAATAACTGGCTCGAGCCAGTCATTCAAGGTTTAAAATTTTAAAAATAGTCTTCATTTGCAAATGGACATTTTCTTGAAGAAATTTGAGGGTTAAAGGGTTAGTGGTCAATTTTGGTACAGAAAATTTTAACTTTCAGCCAGAAAAATGTCCATTTGCAAACCAGGAAATTGAAGAAAAAACAATTTCTGAAAATTTACCATTTAATAACTGGCTAGATTATCGAGCCTGATACATGTATTCCAGTGGTATTGTTTCAAAAATACTCTTCTCTTCACCTGCGTTTCACAAGACCACCGACAGAAGCCGGTTTTGGCCAGATTGACAGTAATGGCTTAAACCTCTCACCTATAACTTTCCCAATAACCTGGTTTCATAGCAACCATACAGAAACAGGCATAGTACATATTTTAAGTTCAATTTGACTGGACGTTATCGCAGTAATGGCTACCCAGTGGTCGAAATAAAGATCTTTACACACACAATTGATAAATCCAGTTTCTTAGTCAAATATATGATGTAATAGTCAAGTACGTCACATGTAGGATAACGTCATAATCAATTACATCATGAGTCACCCGATTTGGTCCGTCTTAAACGCTTAATAGTCTGTCACGTATGCGTCACGTTGTACGCGTCACGTTGTATGATTTGTATATCTTTATTATTTAATAAACATTCTGTTGCATATCTTAAAACAACTGACTGGGCACACCCAGTCAAATTAGTTTCAAAATAACAGCATACCTGTATAGTTTTCTGGAAATTGTGATTCAGAGTGTATGGATCAATCGATCCCAACACGGGCAAAGCATGGGTGGAGCTTAGCTACAGATGAGCTGGGCATGGCTAAAACTGGATTCCTCCATTCTGGTGTGTGTGTGAACAGGTTACACTTAAATAGGGTATTAATTATAATATTAAACTGCGTTCTTGTCTGATTGCGTTGAAATTGAGATGCTTGAATTCCTGAATAAAATGGTTAACTCTTTGAACATTTTAATCCTAGAATTTTAATTTCATATCAAGACGAACATACGAATAAGCTGTTGAATATTTTGAAATTCAATTAACTGGAACATGTTGCAACCATAGGCAGGTACAACTCACAGTCAAATTAGTTTCAAAATATCCAATGGAATATGTATTAAATTGTACATTATTCTTCAAGTTTTTCCCTTTCGTGTTCAAAGCGTTAACATATATAATTCATACCTGTTCGTTCTAGGTAAGTTTTAAAGTATAACATTTTTCTAGCATATTGGCAGGTGTATAAATTATAAAAAGGCACTGATATTAATATAGACAGATCTATTAACACTTTGAAACTGTTGGACATCTCAATGACAGTTTGTGCTATTTTTAATTTTAAAACATGCTGTTTAAAGCTAGCTGTTAAAGTGTCAATAAAATTTACACGAGGTTATAAGAATTTTTTGTGTTGAAGTGTTTTAAAGGTTTGTCGCATTAAGGCATTATCTATGATAATTGCTGAATACATCTAGCCAAAAGCAAAAGTAATTCTTTCCTTGATTTCCCCCCACATGTTTTGAAAAAATTGAGGACTCCATCTGTCCATCCATCCATCTGTCCATCCATCCATCTAGCTATATCCGAAACTTTTTGATGAAGTTCAATTAATTTTTTTATATGCGAGGTACCCATATGATTATGGACTTTAAGACAACATGTACCTTATGCTCCACCCCCAGGGTGGGTGTGGGTGGGTAAGGAGGTTGGGGTAGAAAATCAAAGTTGGCTGAATTCAGCCAAAATTGGTATGTTAGTTACCATATAATTGTGGATGGCGAGACCATTTATAAATTAGGCTCCGCCCCCCTGGGGTGAGGGTAAGGTGGGTTGCGGGCAGGGCAGAATGTCAAAGCCGGCAAAAGCATGGGGGATTAGTGATGGTGTGGCATCGACTGCACATTACTAATACTATTATCTGCATGTATGAACATAGCTCATTAGATCATCCATAAACAGTTATTGCTTGCGGTAACCCGTACCACAAACAACACTATGAAGATAAAGCTATGGATACAAATTCAATAATTCTTTTTTTATTTTTTAGCTTTGTATTTTTTCATTTGAGGATAAAAAAGTGATAGAAAATAGATTTTTGGCAAAATATTAAATTGATTAGCTCGGTTACCCTTTAATGTAGGATAAACACAAACAATGGGTTTGAGGATAGCTGCTAATGACTACATCCTAAGCAGCTAGATGTCTCTTGATCAACAATTATATAGTCCTGTTAACCCTTTAGCCCTCAAATCAGCCAAAAATGGCTTCAGCAGTGGTCTTGAGAAATGTCCATTTGCAGACCAAATGAAGACTATTTTTGAAAATTTATCACTGGAATGACTGGCTCGATAACCGAGCCAGTCATTCCAGTGGTAAATTTTCAAAATTAGTCTTCACTTGGTCTGCAAATAGACATTTTCAATGAGAAAATTGGAATTTTCTAGAATAAATCTGAGGGTTAAATGGTTAATCTTCTCAATTTCCGTTTCACTGTTGAACTTCCACTGATGAATTCCCAATATGTCATTTTCAAGTCAACCCATACAGGAAAACTTTAAATATTTTGAAATTAATTTGACTGAAAGCGATTGCTGCCTCACGCAGCAACATCTTCCAGTCAAATTAATTTCAAAATATTCAAATAAGTTTTATATCATATAGAATATAGTTTTCCGGGATTTGTCAGTGAACTGGTTACGGATGATTGTATATATAGTTATGTGAGAAATCTGAATAAAACGTCTGCTAGAATGTTTAAATTAATTGGATGGAATATTTGTGGCAAACATATTAAGTGGGTTTTTAATTCTTTTTTTGCATTTTTTTCTTAGCAATAAAATCATTGAGTAATTAGACGTTAAAATATAATTGGTAGTGTCTGGAAACATTTTAATCGCGCTTATGATAGTTTTCAAAATTGAGCCTTTAAGAACTGTCAGCAACAATGTTAACCATGGTTAAATAACTGTCCTGTTCTAACCTGTATTTTAAGTTTGGATTTTCCTTCAACAATTTTATTTGAGAATGGTTTTACCTTTTAATGGGCAGGATTTGTCAAGACAATGTTTAAAAAGATTTATTTAGTAAATTTGTCCATTTGCAAGAGTAAAAATAAAAAGCGTGTTCTTGAGCTGCAAATGGACATTCGTCAAAGCCACTGCAAAGACGTGTTTATTTCAGCCTTGCCATTAATGAGTTAACTAGTGTTGGTTGAACTATTAGTACTATGATGAATTGTCACGCTTTGTTGTCTTGAATGTTGCAACCCATCCTATAGCACCTACATGCTGCAAGTTTATAGACCCAATAAGAGCTTCAGAGCAGAAAATTGCTTAACGCACTTAACGCGCTTATGATCATGTCGATAGTCACTTACAGGACTGGCGGTATGATCAGCGAACGAAAAGAAGAAAAAGAAAAGAAGAAAATTGCTTGACACTAACTGTACCTCGCTTGCTTATGACAACATACGGTGGCAGATAGATCAGAAAATTGCTTGACACTAACTGTACCTCGCTTGCTTATGACAACATTTGGTGGCAGATTTTTTTCCAAAGCTGCACCAAGACTGGAATGCTACGCCAAAATATCTGCGAAATGTCAACAAACTGATGACTTAAAACATCTCTAAAGATGCACCGTTTTATAAAGCACTTTGAAACTTGATAACATCATCATTAATTCTACACTTTATCCATTTTAAATCTAATTTACTTTGTCTAGTGTTTTTAAACTATTAAATATAGTTATATCACTAATTTTAATATATTATTTTAAGGAATTTGATCTTAATTTTATCCTTATTTTTTTAACTTCTGCATACATGTGATTATCCCCACGTTTAAAAAAAATGTCTGGGATATTGTAATCGCCTCCGTCCACCTGTCTGTCCGTACCTCCATCACACTATCTCCTCCCAAATCTCTAGGTGGAATTAAATAAAATTTAGTATGTGGGTTACCTATATGATTCCGCTTTGCAAGACAATATTTAGATTTGGCTCCGCCCTCAGGGGGTCGTGAGAGGTGTCAAACGGTCAAATCACTTGTAATGTAACTCCTCTTAAATCGTTAGACGGAACTCAACCAAATATGATATCTGAGTTACTAATGTGGTTGCGGAGTGCAAGAGGCCATTTAGATTTGGCCTCCGCCCCTAAGGGTTGGGGAAAGAGTCAAAAGGTCCAATTTTAACCTGCGGAAATTGATTGTAGCGCGCCTCCTCTGAAACTGTTGGACAGAATTCAACCAAATTTGGTATGCGAGTTACGCATATCAATGTGGAGTACAATAGCACATTTACATTTGACCCCACCCCCAGGGGTGGATAGGGTATGGGGTCGCAAGGTCAAAAAAATAATTGTAATGCAGCTCCTCTGAGGCTATTAGACAAAATTCAACCACATTTAGTATGTCAGTTACCCGTATCTATGTGGAGTGGTTGACCACAATTACATTTGGGCTCCACCCCCAGGGGCTGGGGGAATGGGGTCAAAAGGTCATGATATTGATTGTAATGAAACTCCTCTGAAATCATTAGACGGAACTCAACCAAATTTGATATCCAAGTTACCCATATGATTGCGGAGTGCAAGAGGCCATTTAGATTTGGCTACGCACGGGAGAGGGGTCAAAGGGTCAAATTTTAACCTGCACAAATTGTTTGTAGCGCATCTCCGAAACCTTTGGACGGACTTCAACCAAATTTGGTATGTGAGTTATCCATCCCTTACAGAAATTTAAGCATGCGATAAGCTAATGATGTTAGCTCGCAGTGTTCGCGCAAGCTAACCATAACCACACAGCGTTAGCTTACGCAAGCACACGATAAGCTCGTATTTGAAACATCGCGAGGTTACACGAGCTTGCACAAACAACATTTGCCTACCTGCGTGCTCCCGCAACCTTAAGCGTGTGCTCCTGCAACCTCGCGTATGTTTAAGCGCATGCTCCCGCAACCTCGCGCACATTTAACCTCACTAGGACACGGCATGCGCTGTCATGGCTCTTGCAAAATTACATGATGCTTTCAACACAATGTGCAATGCTTTCAACACAATGTGCAATCCAGGAGATGTGCCTTTTGAGGACTGGAAAGTTGAAATGATACGTAACAGCCCAACCTTTCAAAATAATGAAAGAGTGAAAGGATCCGGTGGTGCCATTGGCCTGACTGAAAATCGTGCTGCTCTAAAACGATGGATGATAGCAGGACCTGAACAGGCCAGGATCCTCACAGAGTTTGATGAACTGTATCACGTGACTGATCAACCATCCACCAGCCATGAACAGGGGCATTCAACACAAGAAACATTCCAGAAGCAGGTTAACAATATGTGCAACACCATATTGGCAATGGGTAACCCATTTATGGATAAGTCAAATGAACTCATGATTCTGAACACACACGATTGTATGGATGGCACAGTTGTACAAGCATTGCACACGATGGAGACATTGGGTAATGAGCAATATTCAAACTATGTCAAGCATGTGCTTGTTGAAAGGAAAGAATCAATCCATAGGGCCATAAAAAAGAATCATCTTCCGCTCTTTAAGCGTCGTCATGACACTAGCGGGAACTCAAAGGCAAAACAACAATTCCAAGATATAAAAAATGACTGCAATCTATTCAGTCAGCTATTCATCGCTTAACAAGTCCGCAGCACAAAGCTGGATGAATTCTTCACACATGAAAATCACCCATGGCCACCAGCATTGTCTCTACATGAAAGACTCCATCTACCAAGCAACAAAGCAGAGCTACTGCATTGCATTGATCCAGCTGTCCAAGCAGAAACACCATCTCACTTTAATGCCAAAGTATCTGATGGTGCTGCCATAGTACATGCCTTGCCACAGGAAAGTGCATCTACTTTCGGTGAATATAGTGACAAAGTTTTCATCCCATGGACAGAGAGACAACCTACAAACTGTTCCAGAATTCACATAGTTTGGGACACTTATAACTGTGACAGCCTGAAAACAACAACTAGAGAAAATCGAGGTAAAGGGGTTCGGAGAAAGGTGTCCCGCAATGGTAAGTTACCACCTTGCTTTGCTGGTTTCCTTCAGGATCCTAGAAACAAGGAAGAGCTATTTGCTCTGCTGACAGAAGATGTAGTGAATCATGAATATCCACATAACAAACTGATATTCATTACCTCTGGCTCGACAGTGCAGTCAAATCACTCCAATATCACAATGGGAGAGGGTGATCATGAAGAGGCAGATAGTAGAATATGCCTCCATTTGAATGATGCTCTTAAAGAGGGTGCAACTTCTATCCTCATTAGAACCGTGGATACTGATGTGATTGATTCTGGTGGGAGTTTTCCATGATCTTATACAGTGTCATCCAGATATGCAGCTATGGGTTGGCTTTGGTACCGGAAAACAGTACCGATATTATGATGTTAATTCAATCTGCCAGGAACGTGTTGAGGACAAAGCTCGTGCTCTACCATTTTTCCATGCCTTCTCTGGTTCTGATACAACATCACAGTTTAGCGGTAAAGCCAAGAAATCTGTTTGGAAGACATAGAAAGCATATCCCACTGCCACAGTCGCATTCATCATCACACCACTGTCCACTAGACATTACATCGCCAGTATTCAGAATAATAGAAAGATTTACCTGTATCATGTATGACAACACTACTCCGCATGTTGATGTGAATGAGCTTCGACAGGAGCTATTCACAAGGAGAGTGAAGATGATGGAGAAGCTTCCTCCCAATCAAAATGCACTGCTACAACATGTTAATCGATTTCTATACCAAGCCAGTATTTGGATAGGAAGTTTGAATCCAAAGATATCTGCACCTACTCCTGAAGGCTTCAGGTGGACGAAAGGAGACACTGGGTTGTGCCCATTGTGGACAACTCTACCAGCTGCCGCTGTTAGCTGCAAATAATTAATCAAGTGTGGATGCAAGGCGACGCCTAGTTGTTCAAAGTTTTGCATGTGCAGGAATGCAGGTCTCGCATGCACAGCATTGTGCCTTTGTCATGGCAGTTGTGAGACAATTTGACTTTGATCGACTGACTTTGAAACCACGCATGTAGGCTCAGTGTAATTGCCATGATTGGAATCAATTGAACATAAAACTGTTGGTTTAGACAGCACGTTTATGTTTCTATTTTGGAAATAAGACCCCCCCACAATTTTACATTTTAACATTGACCTTAGTTTGGCAACCCCTCTAGAGAGATTTGCATTATGCTAAACCGTGTTGTGCACATTTTCCAACCTCGGAATACAAATGTACCATTTAAATTAACAATTCCCGCATTTATTTATAATGGGAGGGGCCAAGACCTCAAATTATCTTTTTGAACAATGAACCCAGGAACAGCACTGACTAGGGTACATCAGTACAAAAAATTGGCTTTGATACAGCATGTCATAGTAATTCTATGTAAAATATGAATACAACACACAATTTGATCTTTGACCTTGCCCCTAGACGTGACCTTGACCATTAAAACTTAGCAGACCCATCTGAAATGTTATGCATTGTACTATGGTACATCTGTGTCAAAACCTGTGCTTTTTGCAGCATGTTACACACATTCCCTGGGAAGAAATATAAAAAATTCCACATAATTTCACCTTTGACCTTGACCTCTGCATGACCTTGCCATTTAGACTTTGGCAGCCCACTCTAAAAATATTTGTATTGTCCTCTAATACATCTGTGCCAAATTCGGTGTTTTTATAGTGTGTCACAGTCATTCCATTGAGAAAATATGGAAAAAATGCGTAATTTGACCTTTGACCTTGAGCTCTGTGTGACCTTGATGTTTAGACTTTGGCAGGCCACTCTAAAAATGTTTGTATTGCCCTCTAATACATCTGTGCCAAATTTGGTGCTTTATTAGTGTGTCACGGTCATTCCATTGAGAAAATGTGAAAAAACCATAATTTGACATTTGACCTTGACCTCTGCGTGACCATGACCTTTAAAATTTGGTAGCCCCTGCTAAAAAGTTTTGTATTTCCCTCAAGTATATCTGTGCCAAATTTGGTGCTTTGTTCCAGCTGGTCACAATCATTCCCCTAAGCCACTCCACTATTGCAGGCATCATATACACCTGTGCAAAAGTTAAGCACCAGCAAAAACAATAGAACGTAGAAACATGATGGTACAACTAGGCTGCCATACTTTTTGTCCCCGCGTTAGCTGACATAATTCCAAGTACGAAATGCACATGCATGCATGACTTCACGCCGCTTGATGTCCGTGCGTGGCGGGAAACAGCACACGTGTTCAGTTATGTAAAAGTCCAGTTTGAGGTGTAGAACATTACATACAGATTTAGGCGACAAGATTAGGAATTTTGTGTTCATGACCGTGGTTTATTTGTACAGAGAGAATTAGCTCTTGATTGTGAACCGCTATGGCAAGACGAAGGTTAAGTGATTGTGTGAAATGGCAAATCATAGGCATGCATACCACTGGTATGTCATGCAGAGAGATTGGCAGACAGCTGAACATTAACCATACTGTAATCAGTCGTTTGATTGCAAAACATGGGCAAACTAACGAGGTGAAGGACAGGCCTAGATCTGGAAGACCGAAGAAGACTACTGCCCGTGATGATCGAGCCCTAGTACGCCTTGTTAGGAGATCTCCATTCACCAACAGCAGAGTGCTCAGCCAGCAATGGGAAACGCGCAATAGAGTGTCAATGTCTACCGTCAAAAGGAGACTGTATGCTGCTGGCATGAAAGCTAGGAGACCTGTCAGACGTCCTCTCCTCACTGCACACCACAAAGAGGAGCGTCTGAGGTGGTGCAACGAAAGAAGACACTGGAACATGAGATCCTGGAGACGGGTACACTGGTCCGATGAAAGTCGGTTCCTGCTTCATGCCACAGATGGTCGAACTCGTGTATGGAGGTCCAGACTCACGGCGTACGACCAACGTAACATCATGGAAGAAGTTCCATTTGGTGGAGGTTCCGTTATGATATGGGGGTGCATCTCATTTGATTGTAAGCTGGATCTGTTGACTGTACCTGGAACACTAAATGGACAAAGATATCAAGATTCCATACTGGATAGAGTTGTGGTCCCTCATTTTGTAAATCATGCACCTGGAACCCACCCTATATTCATGGATGACAACGCCCGACCACATCGTGCTAGAGCTGTGCATGAATACCTCCGCCAGAATGCCATCGAAACCCTACCATGGCCAGCAAGGAGCCCTGACATGAACCCTATTGAGCATATCTGGGACATTCTGGGAAACATGGTGAGAAGGAGGGATCCTCCTGTGCAGAACCTACAGGAATTAACAGACGCACTCCATCTTGAATGGCAACGATTACCACAATGGCGTATCAGTCGGTTGGTGACCAGCATGAGACGTCGTGTCCAGGCCTTCATCCAGGCACAAGGTGGATATACCCGGTATTAATAATGACAGTCTCAAACTCGTGCGCAGATGTTAAACTTCGTTTTCAGACACCATTAATGACAGTCTAGCCAAGTGTGTCAACTGTAGGGCAATAGTTGTCAGTTGTGTCAACGTAACCATATTCAGGCCTCGTTTTCAAGTTCAAACAAAAACATACAGTGTTTCCCCACCATCATAATCAGCATTCCTCTAGTTGCATTATTACCTCTTGCACTAAGATGGATGGGTACATAAATGTTTATGCTATTGCTTTCTTCATAGCACATGAATATACCCTCGCATGTGCGTAAAAATAGGGTGGTGCTTAACTTTTGCACAGGTGTATACATGCAGTATAACTAATTCAGTCTATCACCTACCCAGATTATTCTCATGTACTACCCCCATCTAGGTTTCCTTTTCTTTGACTGTAAATTTTATAAGCTGTGTTCGATAACCGAGCCCGTCATTCCAGTGGCAAATTTTCAAAAATAGTCTTCTCTTCGTCTGCAAATGGACATTTTCTATGAGAAAATTAGGATTTTGAGGGTTAACGGGTTAACTGCCAGAGAAGATGGATACTTACTATTTTCTAGTGAAGTAACATTGAATGTGACTGGGCTCTTAAAGTTATATAATATTTGCTAAGACAAGTCTAAGTCTAAGTACTGTAAAATAGTTACTCCTGGGTAAAATCCCAGTAGAATATTGCAATAGTTTTATCATCAGGTCAGATAGAATGAATTCCCTATTTCATCAGGTTTATTGTTAATTTGCTAATCAATCCTGTTTGACTGCTGACTAATAATTGAGATATTCTAGGTTTCTCTAGCAGAAGCTTGCTGTAATGTACCTGCCCTTTGAGACTGCCTTAATGTTTGAGCATTCCAGTTAGTACGCAACATTATTAGCTGTTTCCTGCATATTAAAATAAGGAACTGAGCCATAATGGATCTCGTTGAAAATTGGTACATTCCCAGTACTTTTGTGATCCAGAATTGACCGCTCATAATAGGACATAGTCATAGTAGTTATACTAATCAAGCGATTACGTAATAATCAGCACTAGCATTGGAATTATAGCCTCTAGTGTGTCTATGGAAGTCTGTAAGTGCTGGCTCATGTTTTATTTGACAATATATTACTTTAAATGAGGTGCTTTCTAGTCTGCAAGAGTTCCATACAGATGTAGGCTAGTTGATCTTATCCAGTGATATATATCCTGGTAGCTACAACCATCATATCTTTTTCTATACATGTTAGGGAATATTAACCACTATCATTCTGATCTACTAAGATATATTAGACAATAAATGAATAAACAATCTGAATATTTTGAACAATAATTTGATTGAAGACCCTGCCACAGATAGTAAAGACCTTCAGCCAAGTTATTTTCAATGTAATCAGTTATTTGTCAGTATGTGATTAACCAATAATAGCCATTGTGTGTGTCAGGGTCTTGTGGAATAAAGTGTGTTAGTAATGTGTATATGTGTGGTTTCAATCAGGGCTGATAGATCATTATTGATTCAGCCTCACTACACAACTATGCATGCAAACATGTACCTTGTGTCTCATTGATTTATTTCCACACCAACATCTACATCATATAGGTATGTAGGGCGATGCCACCAGCGATCAATCCTTTCATTCATACGTGAGTAGCATAGAAAGCTTGTGAATCTAGAACTAAGTATATTCCCACATTGTTTTTTCATGTTTTGTTAGGCGCGGCCATTTCTTATAGGCGATATTTCATTCAGGAAATTCTTAGTGGTTTGGCTTTCAAGGAACTTGTGAGATTTCTTGTAGAGGCAGTACATGCATGTAATATCACACTGAGCATTAATATAGAAATCTAATTATTTGAAACCTTTAAGTTTAATTTTCAGTTTTTATAGAAATAATTGATTGTGCTTGTATATCATTTGTGATATTCTGTAGTATGTAATATCATAATTTTAAATGAAGGTTTAAGTAGAAATTTAAATCTAAATAATAATTGATTTGTTTGTCTATGCGTGTGTATGTGCGTGTGTGCGAGTGTGCGTGTGTGTAAGTGCCAATGTTTCTTGGAAACTTTTCCTTCGATTTACCTCAAATTTTATCACATTTATTTTGTTTTGGTAAACTAGTATTTCTATTTGGTCAGGATAAAGAGAAAATCTGGTCACTCTGTCTCTGAATACAATTCTGGATCGACATATATCAAGCCACCTATCTCTGGTGACACGTTGCTTGTGTTTCATAAAAAATGTGTCGAATTCTTTGTTTCCCAAATTTCTTCAGAACTGGGGAATTTTGTACATGAACAACAGAACACCTATGCTCAGTGCTGAAATTAATACGTTTCAAGACTGTCTGACAGCTGCAATCCACTGGATAATAATTTTAATTGGATATGCTGAATATTTTGAAAACAATTTGACTGAAAGTTGTTGGTGGCTTACAACTTTGAGTCAAATTGTTTTCAAAATAATCAGCATATCCAGAATTAAAACCCATGGATAATGTAGTCTGTAGAAATTCAGCAGTGAGACCGTTTATGATCATTTTTGCGAAATTAGTGGACACTTAGCAGTTGGAGTATGTAGCTGGATTTCTATTCTGATTTATGAAATTGTCATATGATGATATTACAAGTTTGTAGATATAAGTCATATTAGATGAGAGGACTAGTCAGTGTTTCATTGAAATTAATTCTCCCCTGCACAGGAATTAGCAGCTTGCTGAAAGATTGTCAAAGCTATTACAACATAAGCCAGATGGTACTAATTATGGATTAGGACTGCGTGACATAACCTAGATCATCTGGAGCCTACCTAATAATTGGCAATTTATGGTGACTTATGTAACCATTGATTAGATTATAGCACTACTTAATAACTGATTTGTGCCATACTTCTTACTTACTGCTTGCGTGGACAGTAACCTTCATGATGGATTGTCTTGTGGCCTGTTTCAAGCTCATGTTTCCAACATGTATTGAGTGTCTCTTTGTGCGGAGACATCATAAGACATCAGCTCCAGTGCGGAGGTAGGTATAATGGAGGTTTATTCATGTTCTACCTACCCGTGTACTACCTAGCCATTTCCTAGCTAGCATATTGTTTGTTCATTGAGGCCGTGTCATAGTGCCATTGTCTCATAGTGCCATTGTCTCATAGTGCCATTGTCTCATAGTGCCATTGTACACAGTGTAACTGTAGCATGTATGTAACCTAAGCCTTTAATGGTCATACCGGCCAAAACTGACCTCTGCTGTGGTCTTGTGGACTCTCCATTTACAGGCCAAGAGAAAACAATTTCTGAAAATTTAACACTGGAACGACTGGATCGAAAACTGAGCCAGTCATTCTAGTGATAAATTTTCACAAATTGTATTCTCTTGGCCTGTAAATGGTCGTTTAATAAGAAAATATTTCAAGTTTTTGGACCAAATTTGACCATTAAAGGTTAATAGTCCAAGCGGCCAAAGCGAACCTCTTCAGTACATGGTATCGAAGAATGTCCATTTGCCGGTCAAGAGAAGACTTTGGCAACTTACAGCTGGAATGCCTTAGAAACCACTGGAATACCTACCTTGGTTAGTGGTAAATTGCCAAAAATAGTCTTCCTGTCCTACAAATGGACATCGAAGAATGAGCAAATAATAAAATTTTCTTGACAAGATTTGACCATTAAATTGTGAACTCGATCACCACAATGTTTCCTGAATCCAAACCTGTCATCATGCGTTTAAATAACATTTCTGCTCAATTGATATCAAAGATATTGTGTGCGAATCTTGTATTGGTCAAATTTGGTCAAGAAAATTGCTTAATGTTTATTTGCAGACCATGAGACTATTTTTAAAAATGACCACGAATGACTCCATTGTTGAGTCAATCATTTCAATGAACAATTATTTTTAAAAAATAGCGATCTCTTGTCCTGTGAGTACATTGCACAAGACCACTGCAGAGGTCAGTTTTGGCGTGCTTGGCCATGAAAGAGTTAATGCAACAATACATTTTTCAGGTCAAGTTATTTTTTGAATTATTTTATCAGTGTGTGTACTGTGGTGCTTCTAGTATGGTAAATGTTTGGACATCTTCTTATCTTCATCCATTTACTGCTACATGTATACCCAGTAGTCAAGTCTTCTCAAGCAAACTTCACAGGTGTAGATGTATAGCTTGAGTTTAATTAACCCTTTTATGGTCAACCCAACACAAAATGACCTTTGCTGTGTGCTTGAAAAGAGAAAACTAGTTTTTTTTAAATTGACCACCGGTTCGATAACTGAGCCAGTCATTCCAGTGGTGAATTAAAAAAAATAGGCTTCTTGGCATAAACATTTCATTAGGTATATTCTTTTATTTACTTGACCAATCTTGCCAATTAAAGTGTTAATAATGCCGGCGCTATTGAGACAGCAAGCACTTTTTGCAATATTATTTTCAATATTAACTCCTTCACCGACATTCCTTAAAAAGAAAATTCTTTCTAATACATAGCATACTCTGTTATATGTTTGAAGTTAATATGACTTGAAGGCATTGCTGCCCAAGGCAGCAACAGTCTCCAGTCGTGTTAATTTCAAAATTTTCAGCAGTATTCCTGTATTATAATTGTCTTGAAATTGAGATACAGGGAATTTATTGATGAAAGGGTTAACATCAATTTAGATCACAACGTTGCCTGACTGTATAAGTTTGCATGCAGCAGTATAGGAATAATGTTTTGTTTGCAGAAACAAAATTATTTTCTGTTGAGCCATAATCATATCTCATTCTTATGTTTCAGTTGAAGCTTGTTTTGGTTTTCTTTGAAAAACATCTCTATCTTATTGATTAATTCACCTTTCCAGAGTACCCACCCATCATATGACGTCATAATGAAGACATCATAATGAATGACATCGATAAGTATGTCACGAACGCATATTTGAAGACGGTCTATGCTTTGTTGTACAAATTGTTTGCTTTTACTATTTAATAAATATTCTGTTGAATATTTTGAAACTAATTTAACTTGGCGCTATTGCTGCCATAGGCAGCAACAGCACCCAGTCACATTAGTTACAAAATATTCAACAGCTTCCCTGTATAGTTTTCAAGAAATTGATAGCTAGGGCATTTGGGGATTGATCAATCCCAACACGGCGAGGTGTGGGTGGAGCTTAGCTAGTGATGGGCGGGGCATAGCTAAAAATGGAAAGGTCCATTATTTTGTGTGCCTTGATGTTGTTAATTCTCTACATGTCTGATATTTCTCATCTATTTCGTTTGTCAGCCTTACATTCAGAAAGAGGTCCAGAAAAAAGCCTCAACAGGTTGCTCTTTTAGAGCACTTTCTAACTGATATCCTATTCCAAGCGACAAACTTCTAAAAAAGCGCTTTCCCCAACATTCTTTGTGTGATACGCTTATGATAAAATATATGCCTCAATGACACATGATGTTGCCTCACGTGTGATCACGTCATTGATAAAAAAAACTGTTTTATTTTAGAGAGTTACCTCCAATTATGTTTTCTGAAATGGCTAAGCGCTCTAATAAAATATAGTGTTTGAAATACGAGGCTTTTTCTGCTCTACGAATTTCGCAGAACACACTAGACCATTTTCATTTCTGAATGGGCTTCGCGGTGTCTCTTGGCACCACATACGTGACAATTACTAATGTCTCTCTGCTCATATTTTGAACTGCATATGGAGTACAACGATGGTAAAATATTTCACTATGGAATTACATATGTGTAATCAAACCAGTACAATGTAGTTCCCGTGTTGTTATATATAAAAAAAAAGTGCACGCTAAAATTATTTTACGTGAAAATGAGGTCCTGATTTATTTTCTGAGAGATAGAGAAATATTCACATTACCAAGCAATCAAAGTGATAGCAGGAGCTGTTTGCATTATAGACTATAAGCCTGCAGGAATCCACTGGGAAAGTTATCTTCCTGACTATTTTAATCTTTGGAACTAAGCATTAAGGTAGCAGCCAATGAGGTTATGTAAATGATTGGCATTGTACTGAAATATCGGTTATATGGAAGAAATACCTGTAACATATTGTTACGTTTCCCGAATTTCATGCCCAGAAATTATGGTTATAATTATAACTGATCTACATAATTTACTATACTCATTCCAAATTTGTCATCTATATGATATTATTAGAGGCTACATGAACTTATGCCATGGTGACTGCCCGTCATCCGTCTGTCTGTTGGTCAACTTTATGTTTAAACAACTTCTCAAGAACCACTGGGCGACTTCAAGTATATTTGGCTGGAATGTCGGCGGCCATCATGGATTTAGCAAATTTTTTAGTGGATTGATATGAAGCACCATCTACTGCATCAGCTGAACCAAGTTTGTTCAATGTAAATTAATTGGACAAATGCTTCAACGGCCATCTTGGATGACCTAATTTTCAGGAAAACGACTTCTCCTGAAACTGATTTTGTTAGAGGTTATTGAGTATGGTGATTTCAAATTTTCTGCTTTCGAACATGTTGGATAAACGGTTTGGTGGCCTTCTTGAATTCTTTTCTTCGCCAAAAAATTACAATAGTAAAGTAATGGAAATGTTTAAAATGTCTTCTCGAGAATCACTGGATAGATTTTACCCAAACTTGGTAAGCTGCTTCCTTGTTCTTGTTACAATTCTGGCGAAAACCGTAACATTCTTCCTATAGATGATGGCCTTTCTAGTTGAAATGTCTATGTTCTAGCTGAGCGATACAGGCCCCTTTGGCATGACTTGTTGTATATTATATAATAATGATCTTTAGACTGTGACCAAAAGCATAATGCAGTTATTTTTAAACTTTTCCAATGATACTTACTGGTAAGCCTTCAGTCATGTATTCTTTTAGCATTGAATTAAATTTATATATAGATTTGCACTTGAAAAACTTTATAAACATGCGTTCTCCTGTGACCAATTGATAGATAATATATGCATTTTATGGAATGTTTTTTATGTACAGTCGGGTAGCAATTGCGGCCTAGAATTCCACAGCATACATTCCATATAAATGCACTGAGAATACATGGCACAGTTACTGACAGCACATTCCTGAACACTATATACATGTACATTAAAATATTATAATCTTAATACGCAGTTAGCAAATAAGTGCATATATACAAATTCTAATTATTTTTTTTCACAAATATATGATTTATTCTGTATAATTGACTGAAAAAATTTCTGCTTTTTATCCTCCATATGTCAATGCCTCAACTTCATGACAACAATGCGGGACAGCTGTTGAATATTTTGAAATGGGTTTGACTGGAAACTGTTGCTTTCATATGCAGCAACAGATCCCATCAAATTAGTTTCAAAATATTCAACAGAATATTCACTACATCATAAATAATTTGTTGTTTCTGGTCTCTAGTGGTTAAAGGGTTAAAGTTTTATAGATATATGTTCACAATGACTGTACCTAAAGTATCTCTGCAATTCTTTAATGTGTGATCTTTAATATATACAAGATATGCTACTATTTAATAAATGGCCTTTCTTTTAGCTCATCACATTCTTAATAATTAACAAGCCTTATGCGCACTATTGTTTTAACATCAAGTCTGCATTTAGAATTGTCAGAAATAGACACAAATTTGACTGATGAACAGACCGACCGACCGACTGACCAATGGACTGACCAACTTATTCTAATTGCCAGACGCAACTAAAAATGACAGCATGTTTTAAGAAATTGATGAAAGCAATTTGGTTGGAAGTCATTGCTACTGTAGACAGCAATGAATCAATGTGTGGATAATTTTCATATGTGTATATTACATGCACCTTATAATAAGCCTGCTTTTATACTAAAATAATATAAATTACGATATGTAAGGGATTAGGAATTTTAATTAGTAAACCAAACAATTAGTAGATAACAAGCCAAAAACTGGTTTACCAGTATGTGTGTCTGGGCTTAATGACCGTAACAGTTTACCTTTTCAATAAACTGTAATTTGCTGTAAATTCATATTTTGTGCATGTTTGGCTACAGTGTTTATTGCTGTGCCAGGGTCATTTGTCATGAAATTACATGTATGCATCTGCATATTTTGCATTCATCAATGTCACAGCCATTAAGTAATTTTTAATGTGTCTATGTCTGTCTCTGTCTGTCTGTCTGTCTGTCTGTCTGTCTGTCTGTCTGTCTGTCTGTCTGTCTGTCTGTCTGTCTGTCTGTCTGTCTGTCTGTCTGTCTGTCTGTCTGTCTGTCTGTCTGTCTCTGTCTGTCTGTCTGTCTGTCTGTCTCTGTCTGTCTGTCTGTCTGTCTGTCTGTCTGTCTGTCTGTCTGTCTGTCTGTCTGTCTGTCTGTCTGTCTGTATGCTTGCTTGCCTAGCTGGCAATTCTTTACTATGTCGCAACTATGCACTATAAATTGTCAGTATTAAGGCTGTCCAATCTTTTGCATTTCTGACAAAGCTTTCTGAAATGTTTAGTGAATGTGTTTGAAGTCAGAATACTTTACATACGATTTTTAATTGCAGCTCGCAACTAGTATAAGCCTGTCTGTCTGTCTATCACATACTTGGCAAAGCCACAGGCGTAGCAACCACCGTTCCCTCACATTTCTTTCGATATAATTAATGATCTATGTTAAATAACTTGGAACAAGTGCATATGCACACATAGCTAGAAAGTGCCAGGATAACATGGCCTCCTGGCAGATAAAATCTGTTCAATATTACTGATTTTATCAGCTGTACAGTATTACCGAGACATGTCTGTCAGAAATTTGGATTGTAGTCATTACTCAATGCATGTTTAATTGAGAAGCTGAACATGTGTAATGAATCATGAGTGTGATCTAAATCACTCTCAATGCTTGTACAAACACATACATGGAGCACTATTTAGCCTATATTCATGAGTATTATTTAATAGCGATCTTTAAAGATTTAAATAATAATAATTGAGATATTCTGCTATAAAACAGCAAATTCATGATTTGTGATGTAATTTTCTATATGTTTATCATGATACTTTATACTACAATAAATCTACTGTTGTATGTATAAGTTACGCTTGTAATGATATGTATCAATATCCTGAGGAAATAATACTGGCATCATGACCGTAAATCTCATTTGAGTGTGTGATTGACAGCTTAACACGTTAACCCTTTCACAGCCAAAACCAGCGTTTGAAGTGATCTTGAGGAATGCCCATTTGTAGGTCAAGACAATACTATTTTTGAAAATTTACCACTGGAATGACTGGCTCAATAGGCGAGCCAGTCATTCCAGTCGTAAATCTTAAAAAATGGTCTTCTCTTGGCCTGCAAATGCACATTTAAAAATCAAATATTCAGATTTTCTTGAATAAATTTAGCCATTACAGGTTTAAACCCTTATAGCGTAATACTTAGAGCCTACATGTAAGTCTAAGAATCTCAATTCCATGATGAATACACAGGTATGCTGCTGAATATTTTGAAGCTAATTTTGAGAGGGAGCTGTTGCTGCCATAAGCACAGCAGGATCATCATCATTCATCATTCATCATCATCATCATCATCATCCAGCAGTCCTGGATTGGAATTGATGCTGCAAATTGTGTGTATTCCCTCCATATGTTCTTGGTGTTCATCAATGTGTGAGCTTCCACCGTGTCGAGACCAAGGTCCCTGACAAGCAGATCTGGGTATGTTGAGGATTTTCTGTCTCGCTTAGCTGTGACACATGAATAGGTGCCATTAAACCACAAATCTGGAGATTGGTTTTGTTGACTGCCCTTGAGCAATGTCCAACAAATTGCTCTCCTCAGTCCTGTTTGCGGTGGGGAAGTTAAATATTCAGCTTGGACCTTGGTGTTGGTAATATTGCCATGCCAACTGCCATCAAAAACTCATCACAGAAACTTGATGTAGCACCCATCTATTTGGGTCAGGAAAAGACTGCTGAGTTTAAATTATTGAGCTGCACAGCTATTAATCCAAGGTATTTGAATTCCTGCACATTCTCCAATGATGTGCCTTGTAAATTAAATGTTCATGCAACATGTGTGAGTGGTATCTAACAGCAGAGTTTTGCTTTGCCAACATTCAAATGGAGCCCTGTGCAGTTTGAGACATCCTATGCATTGTGTGCTTTTCTGCAGCATTCATTCAAGTGGCAGCAAAGCAATGACATGCGCAAAGTCCACGGCATGCATCCAGAGTTCTAGGCTGCGCCTACTTTATGTTTGTTCTAGTAGGATGTCTGTCTCTGTAGTTATCTCCTGCAATGCATACTGTTACACATAGTCCAAGACTATGTTGATGAGGAATGGTGCCAGAGTGTCTCTTTTGCAGTACCCCGGCTTGTCTTTGGAATTCCTTGGCCCCGCCATCCGTGCCATCATGTTTGAGATAAGATATGCAGACTGGATTCATCTACAATTGAGATTATATCAACAACTCCCGGTCAAAGTAGTCTCAAAATATTCAATGGAACACTAATTCCTACAGTAAATGATTTTGAATATTTACATGACCAAAAAATGTAAGATGGTATGTATCTCTGACTAGCTTTTTACCTCTAGTTAATAAATATCAAAGGTATATAAGCAGAAAATTAGGTTGAATACATAAAGCTGTATATATTCTTATATACTATTCAGAAATTTCTAAGGATATTTTAAATAAATAATCATAAATAACATAAATGCAAGTTTCCTACCCCAAAAGAATCCTAACCTCATCTTAATGTGATTAAAGAAACTGACCGTGAATTGCACATTGTGCAGGTGAAATGAACTAATGCTTGCCAGAGTTGAGCCTGAAAGGTGCTGGCTGTTGACAGTCAGTTAAGCACAAGTTTTCCCTCAAATAGAAGTCCTTTTCTCATTGCTTTTGAAAGAATTTGTTGATATCTTTTGTGTAGTAATGTCCCGTAAACATCATCTGATTGGACAGGAACTTTTCTCATGACATTGGTCTGTTACAAGGCAGCTGGATGCAGTAGAGTAGCTGTTTCCCTAACAGTCAGTCAGAGTGTCATCTCCAGGTCATAGAACTGATGACAGGAGACTGGTCAGGTTCTCTGTCATCTCTGCCTGCTGAAACTCAACAACCGATCCTACAGTATTGCGCAACCACATTAGAGCCGTGATGGACTTGATAATGTCCACTGAGCCTGTTAGAAAGAAACTGCATGGCAGTGGTTTGAGGTCCCACAGGCCTGCTGGGAGGGGTACCCCCTGAATGAGACACCGTCAATCGAGACTGAAATGGAGTAGATAACATCTCAACTGGACATCTGCTCAATAAGAACTTGTCTTGTTCACAGACAAGTCACGGTTCTGCTTGGACTTTCAGAAGATGTGTTCCTGTACGGCAACGTCAAAATGAAAGTTTTGCTGATGCTAATGTGGTGAAAAATGTCCGTTATTGTGGAGGTAAGGTTCAGTTACGGTGTGTGGTAGCATTTGTGAATTTGAATTCCATTCAGCATGCTTGTGAACTTCTGCAGACAGCCATCTGCATTCAACCAATCCAATCCACCAACCTCAAGGAGCTTGGGAAGGCCTTGACAGAGGGGTGGGCCAACATACCATTTTGATCTTTGATTAACAGCATGCAACAGGTGGCCATACAGTATGGCTAGAGATGACCATACGGCACTGGATAGTCGTGAAGCCCTGACTGCGGCACTTAGTCTCATCCGTGCATGACTGTACTTCCTCCACAGTCTGCTGCCGGGTGACATTCTGTCACTGCACTTGTTACCCTTGGTTTCACTATACCTGACATCGCTTGTCTGTGTTGATAATGGCAAAATAAATTCTGATTTGTATCCCTATGTCCAATAGTTTCTTTTATTGTATGATATCCTTAACAACTTTTGAATAATATAAACTATATATGTATTTGATACCTTCTAATAGATTATGAGCGAGAGTGGGAGGAGGAGAGGAATCTGTTATGTGATCATCACTCTATTATAGACGTGTTATTACATCAATAAGACTTGTTCACGATGCAGGATATATAGTTCCGTGATGTCATTTGTTATCTACTCTTCCTCTATGTATGTCTCATCATTTCATGGTCTAATACATTTCATTCAGAATAGTATATAATTCAGCTTCAATTGGAATAGATATAAAACATACTGAAGCAGTTTTATAATAATACTCTTCTTGGCCCGCAATCAAATTGATATTCATTAAGCAAGAAATCTCAATTCTCTTGACCAACCTTGAGGATTAAAGGCAGTTTAACTGACCATCATGTCATAACTGACCAAGTCATTGCTGCCTGAGCCGGCATTTTAACTGACCATCAAGTCATTGGTGCCTTAGCCAGCAGTTTAACTGACCACTAAGTCATTGCTGCCTGAGCCGGCAGTTTAACTGGTCATTAAGTCATTGCTGCCTGAGCCAGCGGCTTAACTGACCATTAAGTCATTGCTGCCTGAGCCAGCAATTTAACTGACCACTAAGTCATTGCTGCCTTAGCGAGCAGGTTAACTGACCATCATGTCATTGTTGCCTGAGTCAGCAGTATACCTGACCACCCAGTCATTGCTGCTTGAGCCAGCAGTATACCTGACCATTAGGTCATTGCTGCCTGAACCAGCAGTTTAACTGACCACTGAGTCATTGCTGCCTGAGCCGGCAGTTTAACTGAGCATCCTGTCATCACAGCCTGAGCCAGCAGTTTAACCCTTTAATGGTCAAATTTAGTCAAGGAAATTTAAACATCTGCCTATTGAATGTCCATTTACAGGACAAGAGAAAACAATTTTTGAAAATTTACTACTGGAATGACTGGCTCGATAGCCGAGGCAGTCATTCCAGTAGTAAATTTTCAAAAAAATTCTGTTGCCTTATAATTGAACATTCCACAAGACCATAACAGAAGTCTATTTTGGCCGGCTTGATCATTAAAGGGTTAACTGACCATCAAGTCACTGCTGCCTGAGCCAGCAATAACTTCAAGCCAAAGTATTAGTCTTGACAACAGCATTCAGCATGCGCTTTACTGAACTATATGTAGCATATACGTCATAAATAAATCATATACAATTCTGACTGAACTGGGTTATAGTAATTCTAATAATTATAATATATATTGAGATATATACTGGGTCAAATTTGAGCAACGCGATGACTCAGTGATCATCAAATTGCCCTTAAGGTATTTATTGTCACAATAATAATAGGAGAATTAAGTAAATATGTTAACTTAATTACATACATTATAATAAAGTATTCTATCGAGGGACGCTAGTTCTGCTTGACTGACTAATCTTATCACCACCAACTCTAAGCAATCAACCTTCCTTAAATACGATGACACTCATAGCATATCTCATATATGCGTATAATTGGAATGCATATAGGCCATTGATATCATATCGAGTTCAAGATGATCAAATACTAGTCGGTCGTTGATAATAATCAGATTATTGTGTTGTTGTTTTCTACTTACAAGGACATAATTACAGCTTAGAAGTGGGCTAATAATTGTGATAAGATCACAGGAAATTATTGGTTTCTGATCTGATTTTATCATGGAGAAAAAAGTGAATGCTGATTTTAATATTTATATATTCAATTACACTTGTTGCTTGGTGTAGGGAAACTCTGAAGGATATTAGACTTATTTATGTATGACTGTCGTCTGTGTAACCTTAACGAATTTAATTAGTCAGTATCTAGGTTTTAAAATCTGATTTTACTATAAAACTTAGTTAATAAGCACAGTGTCAAAATCAGAAATTGTGTAGTGATATGGAATGGACAGTTTCTACTGCATAAATTATGGTGGTTGCAAGGTTAGTATAGTTAATATTTTATATGAATACTGATACTTAGCCCATTAATGGCCAAGCATGGTTAACCATTTACTGGCCACACAGACAAAAATGGCCGCTGAAGTGGTCTTGCAGAATCGACATTGCAGGGCAGACTTTTTAAACGCACCACTGGAATGACTGGCGAGTCATTCCAGTGATGAATTTTCAAAAATAGTCTTCTTGACCTGCAAATAGACATTCAAAAGGTAAATATTTAGATTTTCTAGACCAAATTTGACCATTAAAGGATTAATAAAATCAGAACCTCTGCATAGGAAATATCCATTTGCATGCGAAGAAGAGACAACTTTGAAAACGAATCATTGGAATAACTGGTTCAGTTATTGGGCCAGTCACTCCAGTGGTAAGTTTTAAAAAAATTCTTAGCCTGCAAATGGGCATTTCTCAAGACCACTGCAGACTCGGGTTTTGGCCGATTTGACCAGTACTGGGTCAAATCAAAAACCTGTCAACCATACCATGTAAAAGTAAATGTTTTCCTAACAAAATGATTTTAATATTAATTTATAATGATATATCTGTAATATTTAAAACTTGAAAAAAATTTTCTTCCGAGACCAATTTCTAATATGTTGGCTAATTTACATATAATTCAACTAATTTTTTTAATGTTACAGACTGAATGCAGCAAAATATTTTGCCACACTGCAGCAGTTTTATTTTTATAATCTATTTGCTTTCGATACCACACAGTTAATTAAAAATTTCCAAAGTCATCATGGTTGGAATAATATGAACAGTATTATAAGGGACATGCATTGACAATTCCATCTGTAACGCAGACAATATCAAAATATTTTCACTGCATAATCAGCAATGGAGAACAATGTCCTAATAAGATATCATCTAGTATAAATAAGTAAATGCTATCTAGTGTATCATAAATTTAATCTGGGGAATTATTCCCTGACTACTATCATGAGTTCAAAGGTTTTGCATTATGGACAGAAGTTACGGACGGAATTGGATGTTTTGTCAGTAGATGGCTTTAATAATTTTGCACGACTTTTTATGAGCACAACACTGCATAAGAAGAATATATATCAGCTTAGCTAATACATTGCCAGTAACCACCTAATACCAAATCATTCAAAAACAGAGAGTCCCTAGGAAAGAGTGTTAAATGTGTGAAAGATAGGTTACCAAGGAACAGTATGTCAAAGCTATCTAAAGGTGAAGATGTTAGATTTCTCACCATGCCAAGCAGCTCATAATAATTCAAGACAATCCAGAATTCAAGACCATATATCAGACAGGTGGAAGAAGTTCTAGTTGTTATTACACCACTAAAACATCTATACCGTTCAATCACTACTTGCTAAATCAACTACTGTGCATTTAGACACCAGAATAAGATTTTTATGCTTGCTTACATGCCCCCATATGCCTATTCCACGTAATCACACCTTCAACTAGACTACTGATGGGGTGCACCCCCAGCATATGCCTTGAAAGAGACTGGCACCAGTCTGTACTCACTCCTCTGTGACACCTGTCACATCACATCACATGACCGCGCATCCTCAATGGATCCCAAATAGGAAACATTCACTTTTCAAATATTCTGCAAGCAATACAGTCAGCCATATACTAGCTTAATTCTTTATACTTTGCGCTGTGTTCAGCTTTACATTTTGAAAGTTCTCTACATCAAGAATATGCCTAACATGAAGTCCATTCTTCCTAAGTTTTATTGTGTATTTCGTGGTTTTGTTGCCTTTATGATAATTTTATGTCTGTGTCACCGGTTTTCGTGGTACTCCAGATTTGTGGTAGTCAAACTTGCCTTAAAGTCAGCATCATCATTTGAAAGCCCTCAATTTTCTATCTATTACCTTTGCTTATAACTCTTGCTTAAGTGCTTTCGACTTATAGCCCTAAGAATTTTCTCTGTTAGTCTTTTTCTTTTCTCTGGGGATATTTTAATTTGATATTTCCCGCATTTTTTGCATTCTTTAGCCGAGACTCCAATATTTTAGAGAAGTTCTCTAAGTTCTTTGAAGCTGCATGCTTCATTTTCTATTTTTATTTTTGTTTTTAGGAGTCAGTTAAAGCAGCCGAGAATGTTAGGTGCACTTCTGCCCAGTGTGATCGGGTCCACTCCGTGAAGTTCTTGGGCCATGTTTGCTTCAAGTGTACAACGTGTACACCATTAGCGATGTGCGGAATTTGCAATGGTTGGGCGCCGACCGTTTCCAAATAATTTTTTTAAAGGATTTTATGGCCAAGTCTGCGTTGTCCTCTGATTGCTCCCCCTCCATTGCTTCTAAGCCTAAAGCCTTCTAAGCCTAAAGCCGTTTCAATTTGTGATGCATTTGTGTCAACTCCGCTAGCAAGGGTGGGGGTGGGGGTGTGGGGGGTTCTCTTCTTCTAATTCAGAGGCTATCATGGCTCTTTTTGCTTGTTTCGAGTCGTTTCCAACCGTGGTGATCTAATCGTTGGATGAATGTATTTCCACGGCCATTCACGCGGCTAAGGACGAGTCATCAGAGTCGGACAATAACCAGAAGGTTAGCGGGTGTGCCCGCAAATGGGGAAAACCGACTTCCCTCACATCCAGACAGGAGGTTCGTTTGCTGAAACCGAAACCCAAAGACTAAGAGAAAAACCCCATAAAGGTGGTTTCGTGCAAGTAACTGGGCAAAACCCACCTAAGCCTTGAGGAAGCGCATTACCCTCAAGAAGCGGTGTCCCCGATTCAGCACACTATCCCAAGGTTAAATTTTCCGTGATACCGATAGCTAGAAACATCCTGAGATGTTATTAATTTAGTACAGTCAGGAAGCTCGGTAGCTTCCGGTTTGTCAAGCACTTCCGGTAGCTGCTCAGTAGATTCGGGTCATGCAAACTAGTCTACTTCCTGTTTCCGGTCCTTCCTCTTCCACTTCCGGTATGGCTTCCGGTTTTGCCGACTATCCGGGTCCTCAGAACCCTGTTTATTTTCCGATTTCTACTAGGCGTTTCTCCACTTCCATTTCTGCTTCTGTGCTAGTACTTCTGTTTCTAGTAGGGCTTCCGGTCATGCAGGATATCTGGGTCTTCAGGACCCTGTGAATTTCCGATTTCCGGTTGGCGCATTTTCATGTCCGTTTCCTATTCTACTTCCAGTTCTCATATTTCCAGTTCCTCTTCTACTTCCTGTTTTTACTCGACATCCTGGTCTTTATGTTCCTGTTCAGTTTCCGGTTTTATACGTCCGGTTTGCTGATTTACGTTTCCAATTCTACTTACGGTTCGCATATTTCCGGTTCCAAGATTTTTTCCGCTTCAGGCTTTCGTTCATCCGGGGATAGGGTCGCTTACGGTTTCAGGGACTTCAATTTCCATGTTCGCTTTCTGAGAACCTAGTCATCATATGGCCTAAGAGTTAGTCTTGTTTCCGTAATTGCTTTAAAGAATCTGAATATTTAATGGCTGAAAATCGCCATACAAAGGCATTGCCAGTCTTTTAGTATTTTGAATTTTTACAGTCATTCAGCATTTATTCTTTAACAGTAACAGTATTTCAACGTATATAAAGACTTCCGACTGGTTCCCGTATGGGATTTTGGTTTAGCTTTTCATATGTGCCTATCGTAGGTTTAAATAGAACACTCAGCCGATACGGCAGTTGTATTCTGTCAAGCGTGTATTTTTAATTAGTCTTAACATTCCCATGCTTCGTTATTTAATAATTTCTTCTTTCAGATTTAGTATATTTTATTGATTTATTTATTTCTCTCTGTCTAAGTTTCTACGCATCTTGTCTAGATACATAATTTTGTTTCATCCACCTTTAGATGGCCAGTTGTCTTTGGGCTGTTCAGCCTTTTCTCTCGCTCCTTTCTCCTCTTATGTCGGCAGGTTGACATATTTATTTTACTTAAAGGAGTTAATTCGTTGCGCTTATCCTATCATATTTTTTATTCTATATCTTGGCTTTTATTCTTTCTTTTCCTTTTATGGGTTATTTCTCCTTTCTTAGTGGCTTTTTATTCTTATGGATATTATTCTTAGTCCCATTCTCTTCTCGGGGTTCCTTCTTTCAGTGACTGTCAGTTTTCTTCTCTGTCGTCATGGTTACGGCGAGTCATTTCGCCCAGGTTTCATGTTGCCTCTGTCATTTTAGCGTTTTTTTCTTCCCTTTTCACTAATATTTTCAAATATTAGCTTGCCTCTAGTTTTATCCTTTTACTTAAAAGCTTGTTCTTTCCTTTACTTCTCTGTGTCAGTTTTCTCGGCTAGTAAATTTACATTTAAAAAAAATTCTTCCTTCTACTTCCGGTAGCTGTCGATCGTCGGCTTATCTGTCAGTTTGATTCTTCCTTTCCCTTTTATGATATCTTTCTATCTTTTTGTAGTTTTCTGGGGTTTTCTCCTAGATCAGAGTTTATTGTGCTGATCCTTGAAGTTGTCTTTATGCATGTTTATTTCATAGCTTTATTTTTTCTATAGGCTTTTCTGTATTATTCACTTCCTTCATGTCATTCTCAGTAGATGGTTTTCAATTGTTTTTTCTTTACCTTGCTTTTCTGTCTTGTGGGGTGGATGTGTGAGATCAGGTTTTCTGTCGTGTAAGTTTAATATTTTCTTAATAGCCTTAAGTCTCTTATTTTTTCTTGTCTGATTAGTAGGTTCCTTGAATTATTTTTATATTTTCTTTCCTCTTAATTTGAGTTGTTCTCATAGCGGTTCTTCTTTCCTTTCCTTTTAGTTCTCCCCCTTCAAGGCTGGAGGGTGTGTGTGTGCTGTGTTGCCAATATTACATTTCATTCCATTACTCAAATTTTGACGGTTGATTTACATTCTGCATCATGCATGGCTGTATATGAATACAATATTTTGCCGCAATTGTAATTTAGTCTTTGATCTTTATTACTTTAGTGTTATAGGGGCAATTCCCTTTTTTGGTTTGCTTAGCAGGGCATCATTTTTGAGGCGAGCTATCAGTCTCGCTCTCGCAGCTTGCTTAACTTTCATCCCAGGAGAGCAATTAATCTTTGATAAAAGTTTAGATATTTTACTTCTTACATGTAAGCGCAGATTTTACATCATACAAATGTATTTGCAAATTTTCATTTTGCTAGAGGAGCGATCACTCGCCTAACACTGATCGTGTAGAGCAATTTCCTAACTCGCCACATTATTGTAGAAATTAAGCCCGGGTTTAGCATGAAACATTTCATGTTATGTAGATTTCGCTTTATTCTTTCTTCTGTTGATAGAGTGGGAGTTCTTGCTCTATCGCTATTTTATTTTTATTGACCTTGTTCTGACATCTATTTCTGGGTCTCTTATTATGTTGAAAGATTTCAGAAATTTAGATCCAGGATTTAATCCGTCTGCATAGTTCTCGTCACGCAGCAAGGAAGCGGGTCTTCGGTTGGCCACATGTGCTGTGCGTGTTGGTGAGGTGTGTGTTTCTCCATCTGCATCCATTCGTGATTTGGGGTTGATGATGGACTTGGCTGGACTCATGGATGAACAAATCAAGAAAGTATGTAACGGGGCGTCTCAATCACTATGGCGTCTAGGAAAAATCTGTCATCTTTTGGATCAGGCCAGCACTGAGAAATTAGTGCATGGTTTTGTTACATCGAAACTAGATTACTGTAATAGCTTGTTCTATGGTCTTCTTGACTACAAGAAAAATTCAGCATATACAGAATTCTGCTGCTAGACTGGTCACCTGACGTAAACTAGATCGTCATGTGGATATGACTCCGATACTCAAAGAGCTTCACTGGCTTCCAATCGAACAGCGGATTCTGCTAAAAAAATTGCATAATTTTCAAGGTTATACGCCACAGTGAGTCAGCGCCTAGCTAACTCACTGATATCATTAAAGTTCAAAAGTCTTCATACCGCACTAGGAGTAGCATTGAGGTGAAGCTGACTCCCTACTCTTATAAATCCCATGGCAAGAAAACCTCGAAACAGTATGGTGACCGCGCCATGATAGCGGCTCCGAAACTGTGGAACACTTCCACTTGAGTTGAGATCTTTTACTAAATTTACCAATTTTAAATCAAACATAAAAACATTTATTTTTAAACAACATTTTAGTTAATGTGTATGTGTCACTGCTTTGTGTTATATATTATATCATATGCTTGTTTTTATTGTACATGTACAGACTGTTGAGACTTGCGTGTAATGGTCTTTAAAAAAAAATATTATTATTATTATTATTATTATTATAGTTTTCAGCTGGAGCAGAAATTCTTCATCATCTGTCAATTCAAACAATTTATCCTTGGTCTTCTATTTCCTCGAGTATAGTTTCTACATTAACTCTTTCAAGAATTATTCCAGAAGTATGCACGTTGTCATGCAGGCTAGGTTGGATTATAATTCTCAAAAAGTCAAACCTAGTCCTTTCTCAAGTTTCACCCATCTAGGCGTCGCTTTCGACCTGTCTCAGGGCTTAGTTTTTCCTTCAGAGGCAAGGGTGGAGGCAATCTTGTTGGCTATGGACATTCTGACAACCTCTTTCTCAGTCAGGGCAATCTTGTTTCTCAGGTTTCTAGGCTTGATGGTCAGCGTTGAGATTGTCATTCTCTAGGCGGTGCTGATGAAAGGACCTTTTCACGTGTTCCTGATGTCTCTCTCGAAGCAGTCAGTTCATTTTATTTACCATCAGATTCCCATCAGAGAACACTTGATCCCTCATTTAGACTTTTGGAAGGATCGTTCTCTACTTCCGATAGGTGTTCCATTAGTCAAGATGTATCCTCAGGCGATTAATTTCACAGACGCTCCCAGGAGGGGTGGGGAGCATTCCGGATCTCCCTGTCGATTTCCGGTCTTTGGTTCTTGGGGGAGTCGACAGCTTTCATCAATATCTTGGAGTTGTGGGCTGTCAAGAAGGCTCTCCTCTTGTGGTCGGATCTCGATTCGATCAGCCAATTTCATGGTAGTTTCCTACATCAACAGACAGGGTGGAATGAGGTCTTCACTTCTTTGATCTTCTGTTGTGGTGCCGCAAGAACCAAATCTTTCTAGTTTCCAGTCATGTTCCAGGCAGACTGAGCTTTCTTGCGGACCAGTTGGTAAGACCCAGTAGGTTTGTCCACTCCGAGTAGCAGTTTAAAAAAGTCAGTTCAAAGCAATTTTCAACATCAGAGTCGTCCCCACGTAGCTCTCTGCGACATGTCTGAATGCCCAGATCTCCTCTTTCATGCCTCCTTTTCCGGACAGTCAGGCGCTAGCGGTGGACGCCCTGTCTCAGTCATGGACAGGAATGTTTGCTTACACATTCCCTCAAACGATCCTGATTCCTTTGGTTCTAAAGAAGGTCAGGGACCAGATCTGCGAAGTTCCTCTGATAGCTCCTTTTTGGCCAAAGCGGAGCTGGTTCGTAGACCTTCTCCTGGTAGATTTAATTTATATGCTAACACAGTCAGGGGTAATAGATTTTCTTTGGCTTCTTCGCTCTCTTGTCTTTTGAATACTGGTGTCGAGGATACGAAGATTCTCTATTAGTATACATTTTTTAACTCTTAAGGCTGTTTTTCTTGTTGCATCTGCTTCTGCTAAAAGACGATCAGAAATTCGTGTTCTTTCAGCCGAAAAGGATAGATTTATTGAATCTGGGGATGGTTTAGTTATATCCCAGAAAGGGATTTTTTTATCGAAGACCCAGTCTAACCGTTACCCAGCTAAGCCGATCATTTTAAAATTGTTTTCTTCCTTTTCGCTGTCTGACAAATTTTGGTGTCCCGTCAGGGCATTAAAGGTTTACAAGCACCGAACTGATTTTAAAAGATCTGATCCGTCCCATTTATGGGTTCCGTATGCGGAGGAGGTAGCCAGACCAGCCTCTAGGGCCACGATTGCCAGATGGATTTGTGAGACCATCAAACTTTGTTATGAGATTGCTTTTCCTGAACAAGTAAAATTATCTCATGTTAAGGCTCACGATGTTATGGGAATGGCTACCTCTTTCTTATTTTTCGCTGGATTTTCTTTAGATGAGGTCATGCAGGTCACAGGCTGGATATCTGAGTCAACTTTTACATCTTTCTCCTTAAAGGATCAGAGGCCTCCTTTTTTTTTTTTATGGAAATAATACGATTTTAACTTTAAAAAAAAGCCGAAGACCATCTACCAAGCACATCCCGCCAGAGAAATGGCGAGAGTTTTTCATTTGTTTTCTTTATTTCTTTAAGTTTAAAGTTTTCCTTGTTTGATAATCACTGTGTGATTGATTAAGATGCACTATTATGTTATTTTATTAACATTTGGATATGATTTGTTTATATTTTTATCCTTGTTTAATGATTCTCAAATCTCCACCCACCAAGGGTTTCAAGTGGGGCACTGACCAAATCTACGGGTTTAACAAGTAGTGATTGAACGGTATAGATGTTTTTGTGGTGTAATAACAACCCCTAACAGACCCCCTTGTGGGATGGTCTGTAGTATTATTAACCACTATAAAACATACTAACCATTCAATCACTATGACCCCCCCTCAACCACGCCACATGGGAACGATTTGAGAATCTGTTTATGATATTTGGCACTTAAATTTAGAAAAGTGAATCTGTTTCCTATTTGGGCTTCATTTCGCATGCATGGTCATGTGATGTGACAGGTGTCACAGAGGAGTGACTACAGACTGGTGCCAGTCTCTTTCAAGGCATATGCTTGGGGTGCACCCTACCAGTAGCCTGGTTGAAGGTGTGATTAAGTGTATTAGGCATATGGGGGTATGTAAGCAAGCATAAAAATCTTATTCTGGTGGCTAAATGCAGAGTAGTTGATTTATGAAGCTGCTACAAATTAATTTAGTACTTCAGCGTTGGTGCTTTGAGGAAACGGATCAAATCACAGATAATGTCATATTACGCAATACGCATATATACTTAGATCTATTAAATGATCCGTGAAGACAGCTGTAATGAGCTGTTTTTGTGACAATGTGTCTCTTACATGTCTTATGCTTGACATGCTTGAGGGGCTGAAGATGTAAAACAGTCACAATGCACATTGCAAATTGTCTTCTGCACAACCTTTCCGGTTTTAGCTATGCCCCACCCATCTCTAGCTAAGCTCCACCCACACCTTGCTTGTGTTGTGATCGATCGATCTCTGAACACCCTGACTATTAAAAAACTACACAGGTAAGCTGCTGAATATTTTGAAACTAATTTGACAGGGTGCTGTTGCTGCCTAAGGCAGCAACACCGCCCAGTCAAATTAGTTTCAAAATATTCAACAGCATGTTTATTAAATAGCAAAGAATTACAAAGACATACAATTTATACAACGTATCAGACTCTTTGAGATTTAATGACTGTCTATATGGAACCCTTTGTGACGTAATGATTGTGACATCATCATACACGTGCTGAGCTAATTATGATGGCATACGAGGTCAGATGATGGATGGATGGATACTCTGGAAAGGTGAATTGTATGCTCAACTGATTCATCTGTAGCTATCGATGAGAAATTGTCCAAGACATTCAGTGCAAAAATTGAGGACAGCTATTGAAGGTCTCTTTAACATGCATGAACTGTTTTATTAGAAATGGCAAAATAGAGATAGGTATCCAGTTAAGTACGCAATTGTCCGCTCTGGAAGATAGGCAGATGATGATGATGTAACTTTCCAATTGAAGCGACATCTGCCTCATTTGCATGACTAATAAAGCTCCATCGGAAGTTGATATTACAGAAACAAAGAATTCGAGATGAATTCTTAGACAATTATGAAAGCAAGTAGTAGCTATCATGTGATTCAGACAGGTTACTTTGACCATGCAAACTTAGTGTTATACACAGCTTGTTGTTGACTAGTATAGAAGTGATAACACACTGCTTTGATGCTGTAGTCATTATCACAGAGGAATGAGATCAGGCTTGCATTTGCTTGGAGAGAAATTCTAATCTATATAAACTGAGAGCGTAAATGTCAGACATGAAATGTTTTTCACATGTCTTCCTAAGTCTATGTCAGCCAGTTCAAAAGTATGTATAGCTTTCTTCGGACTGTCTACCCCACAGATTTTTGATTATATGGAAATGCTTTTCATCGTCTCGCGGAAGGGGCCTGTAGATGGAGTCAGCAACAAAAGTAGACAATCGGTGTACAAAGATCGTAATGTGATAAAATTTCCAAACACTCGAAAGATCTATTTTTGTAAAACGCTTTTAGGACACAGTAATCACATTTAGTTTTGATGGAAATATCCATCAACAAGATGCAAACTAAACATCATTGAGAGTCATCCATTATGATATTGTGTCAGATGTATCAATAAATCACCTTACTAGCACTGATAACCATGGATGTCAAATTAACTCATAGGATATCAGCCTGTGACTGCCACCAAAACATTGTCAGATGTATCAATAAATCACCCTTACTAGCACTGATAACCATGGATGTCAAATTAACTCAGGATATCAGCCTATGACTGCCCCCAAAACATTGTCAATTGTATCAATAAATCACCTTATTAGCACTGATAACCAGTGATGTCAAATTAACTCAGGATATCAGCCTGTGACTGCCACCAAACATTGTCAGATGTGCCAATAAATCACCGTATTAGCACTGATAACCATGGACATCAAATTAACTCATATAATAGCCTATGACTGCCACCAAACATTGTCAGATAAACATTGAGATGTATCTGTAGATCGCTTTCCAGGCTCGGACAACAATAGATGTCAAATGAACTCATATATATATGATATCGGCGTATGACTGCCACCAAACATTCACTTCTGTGAAAGCCATTGATCAATGAATGTAACACAGCATCGGTGGGCGGCTCAAGCTCATTGTCAGTAATCTGGAGACCCCTGAGCATATAAGTTCTAGCTATCTATGATATTAAATGGTGGTTAGGTGAAGTTATCCAAGGTTGCATTCAGCCGGAATGATGTCAAGTAAACTTCGTGGAACTTACATTGTGTACCGACTCTTCTATTCCATTGACCAGCTTCTGTTTATTCATGCTGGATCCTCCAAGACCAAGGTACTTGGTTTTTCTGTATGGTTGCCTTGAAAATGAGATATGGGAAATTCATCAGTGAAAGGGTTGATATACGTGCGTCATGAGACTGAATATTCAATACGAGATACGAAAGATCTTCAAATAAATAAATACCAAATCAATTGATGGGTGGGTGGATGGATGGATGGATGGATAGATGGATGGATATAGATCCACGTCAGTCACAGTATGGTTCTTTACATTACATGTGTCCTGTAGATGCCAATGACTTGATTATGGGTGTTCAAATATAATAATATATGATTGTGTGCCTCTTATTTATTCCTGTTCAAAATACTCCGATTGCAGGTGTTCAAAATGTAAGGTGTATCTGGCAAATTGGTACTTTGAGAAGAATGGTCAGTTGCTGTGCAAGCGTGACTACTGGACGCAGTACGGGGAGGCATGTCATGGCTGTGCAGAGGTCATCACTGGCCCTGTCATGGTAGGAAATAGATGGCATTATAAATGTAAACATTTCATTGTTGAGCCAGTCAATAGCACCTTTTGAAACTTGGTCTTGAGAGATATCCATTAGCAAAACCATGACAATATTTTTGAAAATTTAGCGTGTGATGTACTGGCTGATCGCTAACCAAACCAGACATTGCAGTGGCAAGTTTTAGAAAATATTTTAATGGACTGTCTGTACAGTACAGCTCAGAAATAACTTAACATGTTTCCAAAACTAAATAAGACTAAGCCAGTAAGTCTTCCAATCCAGTTATGTTCAAAATAGTCAACAGAATGTTTCTCACAGAGATGGTTCTGTTTTGGAAGTCAAGTTATTTCTGAACTGTACTGTATGAGAAAAGTGATATTTCTGTGACCAATTCTGACAATGGAGGAATCCAGTTTTAGCTATGCCCCACCCATCTTTAGCTAAGCTCCACCCATGCATTGCCCGTGTTATGATCGATCGATCCCTGAACTCCCTAAAAATACAATTTCCAGACAATTATACAGGTAAGTTGTTGAATATTTTGAAACTAATTTGATTGGGATACTAATTTTGGAGCGTAATGTCACAGTGATAATCAACAGACTATTTGACTTGAAGGTGCTGAAAGTATTTCAGTTTCCAATGTTCAGGATCTATGTCAGTATTGTAGGTAACTACCTGTACATCCTGTTGCAACATCGTATTTTAAACACATATGAACGCAACAGTATTAGACTCTAAGATTCAGCTCAGTTTTTAGGGCTTTATCCTCATTTGTGTGGCCAAGAAAATGGTTAGTCCATAACCCGTAACCAGACACGGAAACATTTGCTACTTGTCAATAGCATGATAACAAGCCCCCCCCCCCCCTTTTAAAGGGGTTGGGGTTGGGGGGGGGGCCACATGTTACTAACTGACATTCGACCACCTCCACGTGTAGATTTATCCCACTCTCAAACACTACACAAGTTGTCTGTACAGAATAAATTTCTGCCATGCATGACACATCTGATACCACTGGTTAATCTAGATCTCTGTATAAATGAGTTATGTAACAAAATTAGTTGTGTAATTATGTAAGATATCATGTTTAATATATATCCGTTTGATGTTCATCATAAACCACCATTCCCCCCCCCCCCCCCACCCAAGACCACACAGCATCCTGTAATCGCAACACTTCCACTATGTTAGTCATGTGTCTGCCTCCTCATTTTATCATAAACTGTTTAAATTTAACCCTTTCACCAATGAATTTCCTTTATCTCATTTTCAAGGCAACCATACAGGAATTTTTGTTGGATATTTTGAAATTAATTTGACTGGAAACCATTGCTGCCAGGCAGCAATGACTTCCAGTCAAATTAATTTCAAAATATTCAATAGCATAAGTTTTATATCTTAAAGAATTGACGTTTTAGGGATTTGTCAATGAAAGGGTTAAAAGCCTACACAATTCCTTTTGTATTTGATATTTTGAAAATAATTTTTATTTAAAATTGTTTCTGCTGTATAAGGGTGACTGAAATTTTTGCTTAATTGGCTTGAAAATAAGCAATTGGGGTTTTCCAGCTAACGGAGTAATTATTATCACCGGATATATCTCAGGCCTTTGAATTTTTCTCCATTCATCCCACTACCACATCCCCCCCCCCCCCATCTATATATTTATATATATATATATATATATATATATATATATATATATATATATATATATATATATATATATATATATATATACAGTGGGCACCATTGTCAGAAAGCTGATTGGTTGTTTGTTGTCAGAATCTGGTGATATCACGGTCATGTGATGGTTCTGATACCAAACCAACCAATCAGCTTTCTGACAATGGTGCCCACGGATGAAGCTTTCATACATTTATATATATATATATATATATATATATATATATATATATATATATATATATATATATATATATATAGTAGGATATGTGGTAGTGGGATGGATGGACGGAAATTGAAAGGCCTGTGAATATATATTACACCTACATGCTTCAGTGACATGGTAATGTAGATCATGTAATGTCTTCATTCTGAATTACTTACAGCCCAACCCATAATAACTGGTACATTTTAAGAATTTAAGAATATTTAAAGATTTTTAACAGACTGACTACAACAAAGTCTTTAATATTAATGGAGGATTCCAGTTTCTCAGTCAATCATAGGACGTCATAATCAACTAGGTGATACTTAGGCTGATGTCATAATCAATTACATCAATGACTTAACTACAAGTAAGTTCGTCACAGACGCTTAATTGATGATGGATTAAGCGTTGTTGTATGTTTACTATTTAATAAACATGCTGTTGAATATTTTGAAATTAATTTGAATGGGGGCTTAATGATTGGAAGCTATGATACATTGCCACCTTTCAAATTTGCTGTATGATTGCTGTGAAATGGAAGTTCTGATATATTATGGTTGAAATGCTTAACCCTTTCATTCACCTCCAGGATGTGGTCACCAATGGTCACTCAGTTCAGGCTGGCCAAGAGAAAAGTATTTTTGAAAATTTACCACTGGAATAACTGGCTCGATAACCGAGCCAGTCAGTCCAGTGGTAAATTTTCAAAAATAGTCTTCTTGGTCTGCAAATGGACATTTTCTATGAGGAAATTGAAATTTTTTCAAACAAATTTGAGTGTTAAAGGGTAACTAATCAATGTAGTATGTGCATAGATTGACAGATGTTAGTTACGACTAGTTACAATTAGTTACGTAGTATCTAAACTCAATCCCTATTCCTGTCATCTATTTAAATGGGCTCATGATATAGGAATGGATTATTCGTGCAAAGAATTCCTTCTTTATACCCGCCAAAAATTTGGTGGGTTATTATGTAATGCCGCCGTCTGTCCAGGCGGGGGGGGGGGGGGGGGCGGTGCAGAGTGGTTTCTGGACGATAACTCTGTTACCATTTGTCGGATCGCATTGAAACTTCATAGCGTGGTTGGACTAGGTTTTGGGAAGAAACCTATCGAAAGCGACGATGATCAGAAATCCAAGATGGCTGCCAGCCACCGGTGGCCATCTTGAAAATTGGTTTCTGAATGATAGCTCCATTACCGTTTGTCAGATCGCATTGAAACTTCATATGGTGGTTGGACTACATCTGGCGAAGAAACCTATCGAAATCGACGATGATCCGAAGTCCAAGATGGCCGCCAGCCACCGGCATCCACCGTGAAAATTGGTTTCCGGATGATAACTCCATTACCCTTTATCGGATCGCTTTGAAACTTCATGGAGTGGTTAGACATGGTCTGAGGAAGAAACCTATCGAAATTGACAATGATTTGAAATCCAAGATGGCTGCCAGCCACTGGTGGCCATCTTGAAAATTGGTTTCCAGATGATAACTCCGTTATCGTTTATCGGATCACTTTTAAACTTCATCAGGTGGTTCGACTGCATCTGGTGAAGAAACCTATCTAGATTGACAATAATCCGAAATCCAAGATGGCTGCCAGCCACTGGTGGCCATCTTGAAAATTGGTTTCCGGATGATAACTCCGTTACCGTTTATGGGATCGCTTTGAAACTTCATAGACTGGTTGGACTAGGTCTGAGGAAGAAACTTATCGAAATCGACACTGATCCGAAATCCAAGATGGCCGCCAGCCATGGCCTGCCATCTTGAAAGTTAGTTTCTAGATGATATCTCCGTTACCATTTATCGGATCACTTCCTAGGGTCGTTGGAATATGTCTGGTGAAGAAACCTATCGAAATTTACGATAATCCGAAATCCAATATGGCCACCAGTCAGGGGCAGCCATCTTGAAAATTGGTTTCCGGACGATACCTTCTTGACCATTTAGCGAATCGCTTTGACACTTAATAAGGATTACTGGTCTGAGGAAGAAATAAATATTTTCTGATAGCTGTCATTTATTAGTTTGTCATCATGGCGGGGTATTATGCACCGTTTGCGGAGCTCTTGTTAAAATAATATATTTCTAAAGAACTGCTTATCATTGTATATATATATATATGTTATTTAATTCTAGGTTGCTGGTGAGCATAAATACCACCCTGAGTGCTTCCAATGCTCGCTCTGTCGCTGCTATATAGGTGATGGCGACACATATGCACTGGTTGAGAGGTCCAGACTTTATTGGTAAGGGAGACAGTAGAACGGGACATGAGTGATAATTGAGTAATTCTGTCTTTGGCTCATGATCTTATTTTCAAAATAAGTAAATATAAACCTTAATGACATTGATGTCAAATTTCAAGAAAGCATATTCAGGAAAGGTGTTATATATTTTGAAACTAATTTGACTGCTACCTGTTATTGACATAAGCAACAGCAATTCCCAGTCAAATTAATTTCAAACTAGTCAGTGGACTAGTACTTGCATCAGAAAGAACCTGTACTATGGTCGGTGAGTAAACATTTAATCCTTTAATGATTGAATTTGTTCAATAAATTTTAAATATTTGTTTATTGAAAGTCCATTTTCATGCTATCCTATGCATACTATCCTTGAAAAATTACAATTGGAATGTGGCGAGCCAATCATTCCAATCATAAATTTTCAAAAAGAGACTTCTTGGCCTTCAAATGGATTTTCCTCAAGACCATTTCACAGGCCAGTTTTGGCCGCCTTTACCATGAAAGGGTTAATTTTTTAGTTTACCAGTTACCGCTAGTTGACTTGTTAAAGCCCTCGTGTTCCATTAAAGCTGTCGTGTTCCATTAAATATAGATTTTACCCGGCATGCAATGCTACCTGGCATGCAATGCTACCCAACATGCAATGATGATGATTATTTTAGAATTCATAGACTGAAAGCTGTTGCAGCAACACTTTTCAATAAAATTTTTATAAAATATATAGCAGGTAGTAATTGCATTACATACTAATTATTTTGACAACGAGTTGACTGAATGTTGGTGGTGTCATTGATAGCAACAACCTTTACACAAATTATTGTCAGGTTATATAAAAGCGTTCTCCTATTCTCTCCTGGACATTGACACACTTTCTCTGAACAGTATTGAAATACAGACTGTCGAATGTACTGCCGTGAATACGCCCTACGCGCATGCTTACGCTTCCAGAGCTGGAGGACAAATGATTATTTGCACATGCAAGCAGGTTGGTTTTGTTTGAGAAATCCTGGCTTGTGCAGACAATAGACAACGAATATGACGTCCAATAGTTCCAACAATTATGGAGTCGGGGCATTTCATGCTGGGAAGCATTGCACGCCGGGTAGCATTGCATGCTGGGTAAATTGAATGGGCATCTCATATCTCGTGAAAAAGTGTATATTTAATGGAACATGAGAGCTTTAAGCTAACCATTTGGTCTATGTCTAAGATGTTTGTTAAAAGACTCAATTACATGCTTTTGTCCAGATTATTCTATTTTGACAAGCTACTTCCTTGACAGTCTCTGTCATGTTCATAACTTATATTTAAATATTTTCCTAGAACTCTTGTCACCATAGTGACACAGTTTTGCATGCTAGACAGATCTGATCTGTTACTCAAGTATAGGATGCCATAATCAATTTCGTCACATGTAGGTTAATGCCACTAGCAAAATGCTTAATGAATGACATATCTAGCTCCGTCATGAACATTTAAAAGTGTGTCAAGTGGTCGAATTGTATGTCATTGATGGATTTACTATTTAATAAATATTCTGCTGAATATTTTGAAAGTAATTTGACTGGGCGCTGTTGCTGCTATAGGCAGGAAATGCACCCAGTCATATTAGTCTTAAAATATTCAACAACAGATGTATTGTTACCTAGGAAATGGCATTCTAAGAATTCAGGGTTCAAAGTAAATAAATTGATCCTAACACATCCAAAATGTGGGTATGGCTTAAGTAGAAGTGGGTGTGACATGGCTAGAAATGGGCGTGACATTGATAGAAATGGGTGTGACATAGCTAGAAATTGGTGTGACATTGATGGAAATGAATGTGACATTGATAGAAATGGATGTGACATTGTTAGAAATGGATGTGATGGAGCTAGAAATGGGTGTGACATTGATAGGGACATAGCTAGAAATGGATGTGACATTGATAGGGACATAGCTAGAAATGGGTGTAACGTAGCTAGAAATTGGTGTGACATTGATAAGAATGGGTGTGACATTTAGAAATGGGTGTTACATAGCTAGAAATGGATGTGACATAGCTAGAGATTTGTGTGACATTGATAGAAATGGGTGAGACATTGATAGAAATGGGTGTGACATTGATAGAAATGGTCTGACATTGATAGAAATGGATGTGACAAAGCTAAAAATGGGTGTGACATAGCTAGAAATGTATGTGACATAGCTAGAAATGGGTGTGACATTGATAGAAATGGGTGTGATCTATTTAGAAATGGATGTGACATTTAGAAATGTGTGTAACATAGCTAGAAATGTTTGTGGCATTGAGAGAAATGGGTGTGACATTGGTGTGACATTGATTGAAATGGGTGAGACATTGAATGAAATGGGTGTGACATAGCTAGAAATTGGTGTGACATAGCTAGAAATGGGTGTAACATTGAGAGAAATTGGTGTGACATTGATAGAAATGATGTGACATAGCTAGAAATGGGTGCAACATTGATATAAATGGGTGGGACAAAGCTAGAAATGTGTGACCTAGCTAGAAATGGATGTGACATTGATAGAAATGATGTCACATAGCTAGAAAAGGGTGAGACATTGATAGAAATTGCTATGACATAGCTATAAATGGGTGTGGCATAGCTAGAAATGGGTGTGCCATAGCTAGAAATGAGTGTGCCATGGCTGGAAATGGGTGTGACAAAGCTAGAAATGGGTGTGACATTGATAGAAATTGGTGTGACATAGTTAGAAATGGATGTGACATAGCTAGAAATGGGTGACATAGCTAGAAATGTGTGTGACATAGCTAGAAAAGGATGTGACATAGCTAGAAATTGTTGTGGCATTGATAGAAATTGGGTGTGACATTGATAGAAATGGATGTGACATTGTTAGAATTGAATGTGATGTAGCTAGAAATGGGTGTGACATTGATAGTGGCATAGTTAGAAATGGGTGTGACATTGATAGAAATTGGTATGACATTGATAGAAATAGATGTGACATAGCTAGAAATGGGTGTGGCATTGTTAGAAAGTGATGTGACATAGCTAGAAATGGGTGTGACATTGATAGAAATTTGTGTGACTTGATATGATGTAGCTAGAAATGGGTGTGACATTGATAGCGACATAGCTAGAAATGGGTGTGACATTGATAGAAATGAATGTGACAGCTAGCAATTGGTGTGGCATTGATAGAAATGGATATGACATAGTTAAAAATGGGTGTGACATAGCTGGAAATGGGTGTGGCATTGCTAGAAATGGCTGTGACATTGATAGAAATGGGTGTGACATTGATAGAAATGGGTGTGATATATTTAGAAATGGGTGTAACTTAGCTAGAAATGTTTGTGACATACATAGAAAGGGATGTGCCATTGAGAGAAATTGGTGTGACATAGCTAGAAATGGGTGTGACATAGCTAGAAATGGGTGTGCCATTGATAGAAATGTATGTGACAAACTAGACATGGGTATGACATAGCTAGAAATGGATGACATTGATAGAAATTGGTGTGACATAGGTAGAAATGGATGTCACATAGCTAGAAATGAGTGTGACAAAGCTAGAAATGGATGTGACATTGATAGCAATTGGTGTGGCATTGGTCAAAATGGGTGTAACATAGCTAGAAATGGGTGTGACAGCTAGAAATGTGTGTAACATAGCTAGAAATCGATGTGACAGCTAGAAATGGATGACATAGCTAGAAATGGATGAGACATTGATAGCAATGGGTGTGGCATTGGTCGAAATGGGTGTGACATAGCTAGAAATGTGTGTGACATAGTTAGAAATAGATGTGACAGCTAGAAATAGGTGTGACATTGATAGAAATGGATGTGACAGATATAAATGGATGTGACTGATAGAAATGGGTGTGACAGAAATGGGTGTGACATTGATAGAAAGGGATGTGACATTGATGGAAATGGATGTGACAAAGCTAGAAATTGGTGTGACATTGATAGAAATTGGTGTGACATCGATAGAAATGGATGTGACATTGGTAGAAATGGGTGTGACATTGATAGAAATGGGTGTGACATAGCTATAAATGAGTGTGACATCGATAGAAATGGATGTGACATTGCTAGAAATGGGTGTGGCATTGTTAGAAATGTGTGTGACATTGCTAGAAATGGGGTGACAGCTAGAAATAGGTGTGACATAATGAGAAAGGGGTGTGACATAGCTAGAAAGTGGTGTAACATAGCCAGAAATGAGCAGGACATAGCCAGAAATGAGCAGGACATAGCTAGAAATGGGAGGGACATAGCTAGAAATGAGCAGAACATAGCTAGAAATGAGCAGAACATAGCTAGAAATGGGTATGATATAGCTGGAAATGGGAGGGACATAGCTAGAAATGTGTGAAACAATACTAGAAGTGGGTGTGACATAGCTAGAAATGGGTGGGACATAGCTAGAAATGGGTTGGACATAGCTATATATGTATGATGACTGTATTTTGCAGCTGTAGTAGTAGAAACATCCTACAGCTGCAATCAGTCCTTCTTCGCTTTTGCCATATTCCAAAATCCTTAGCTTCCTCAGGTCCATTCTTGACTTGAGTGTACCGAGTCCTGCTTTCTTGAGGTCACCTTTTAGCACACTTACCAGATTTATGCAATAACGTCCTCCCCTGGCTTTGTATTTGCTGGCTCCGAGTAGAGCGAATTCCAAGGCTCTCGGTGCCGGTGTCTCTTCTGGCATCCTCAGCACATGGCTAAACATGGATCATCTTTGCTGGGTGACTTCCAGACAGCAGCGACGTATTACACATCTTGTATAGTGTAGGCTTGCATGATTTTTCAATTTAATCATGAAGTTCGATTTATTTTTTAAATCGCGATTTTTACAATGTAATTGAGGAAAAGAGGAAAATCGTCAAAAATTTCTTGTTTGTTTAAAATCTGAACGGTGTACTTTTCCGTCGCATTTTATCAGTACATGAGTACAATTATAATCAATTCATGCCTGTGTTCATCGTGTTTATATCCAGCCATGCCATGCACGTGTCGAATAATTACTAATCACAACACAAAGCGCTACGATAAACAAGCTAACAATAGCGAGGTAACACCTTTGTCATTGAGAAAACCAGCTTTTTACTCCATCGAATCGCCATGTAATTTTCTTTCTTTCGCTGCAGACCCTGAGCCTGTCGTGAAATAACAAGTATATACTTAGTTGCAGAGTGTTAGGCAATAATTAGTGAACATAATTCTTTTTACTTCTAGAGTTTGCAGTTTCAGGCGGTGTAATAATTTTAACTTTTTGATTCGGTTGTTATGTCTAATTAAAGAAAATAAAGCAACAGCATTTCAGATTGTTGTATTTTGAACTGTGCGTTCTGTTGCTTACTCTTAAATTTAAATCGTACATTCTGAAAGCAAATATAAACTGCACTATAGGACGAGTTTACGCCATTACACTCGTACCTACACAAGGCTACCATCCTATTTATGTGGATTGCGCAGTATCTCCCCTGATACTAATATTAGTGTCTGCGTTACTCCGATAATGACATAAACTCATCCTACAAAGGGAGACTATAAGCAGAACATCACGTAATTTATATTTTTTTTCGACAACATTTTATGTCAAATTTTGATGAAATAAATGATGTTTATTAAACTATACGGAATATTTAGGCAGTCCCAATTAATAATTTCATTCCCGCGATGATGTCTATAAGGTATACATTTAGCATAGACGTAGGATGGTAAGGATTTGTTGCATGAAGTTCTAATTTCGTTCCATTTTTGTATCATTTATTTCAACTTTTTCTAGAAATTCGAGGTCCCAGTTTTCATGACTTGTCACGTTACCCCGCTTTATACTTTAGGGAGTTTGGACCTACGATTTAATAGAAAATCACGATTTAAAAAAATAAAATCGATCGTGATGTTTCAAAAGCAAAATCGTGCAAGCCTAGTGTAGTGCATGATTGGAAATTATGCTGTCTGGCCATCAGTGTCCAGTGATGGTGCGTAGGTGTTTGCGGTGGCAGGCATCGAGTTTGTCTATAGCTGCCTTTGGAGCTGCCCAACTGTTACAGCTATACAGCATCAAGGATACACAGGTTGCATTGTATAAACGGAGCTAGATATGGATCCCTCTATTGCCATTATGGTGTTCGTTTTCTCTTTTAATTGCTTATTTGTTTGTTTCAGTGGACATTGTTACAAATGCAGCATTCACACGCCATCGAAGACTGGTCACCTCACACCTCATTCCATTCAACTTCTAGACATCCCTCCAACTCCTGACAGCAAACGTGGACTCTCATATTCAGTAGAAAAAGCTTTACCTCATGGTCAGGGACCAGGAAGATCAAAATATCGCCGTTCTCGCGTTACTGATCCAACACTGCTTAAAATCTCTGCGTGAGTATCCATGCACATTTAAAAGGCTCGATGTAGACTTATATGATTTAATAACTTAGCCAGATTTATGGGATGAGCAGAAGGTTAGACATAGAAGCCTCACTATTTACCAAAAATTTGTACCTCATCTATATACTCTTAAGCAGAAAAAAAAAATCCTGAAACATATATCCTAGGTCAAGTTCGACTCGCTAACAATAGTCAGTTTGCTGGTTTACTGATCATGCGCAGTTGCTATGCCCAGTCGAACTTGATTTTAGTCGACTATAGTTCGTTGGTATCCGGTTCCCTATTGAATTACTATTGCAGAAAATTTTGAGCCGGTTACCAGTCTCCATTAACCCTTTCTGTCGTCTGTTTTGATGACCTACGAAAATGGGTTATTTTTGTCCGCTGAAACGTCAAAAAGCGCCCATATTGCATAAAGTGGGAAGGAATAGGGGCTTGGGAACATTGACATACAGTGGGAAAGCATAATTTCATCAAACCTAAGTTATTTAGTTAAATATCTACACTTTTATATGCATTTATTCGTGCCAAGCGACCAGTGTCCACCATTTTGAAATTTAGGCAAATATTGCACTAACAATCTGAACCGAGGTCGGCTGCTCGGTTGACTATAGTTGACTAGCTAGTTAACTATTTGAAGTTCGACTGGTACTCTAGTTAGCCATAGCTAACTATGGTTAGGAGTCGAACTTGACCCTAATATATTGTTACCTAGTTCCAGATTCATAATTGGACAGTTTAAGCGACTCAAATTTATTAACTCACTTGGAATATTTTTTATCAGATCACCTGAGCGTCATTGGTCACAGAGATAAGTGTGTCTGATGCAGCTCAGGTGATCTGAACAAAATATCCCAATTGAGTAAATATATGAGGTCCATGTCATCTAAAATGTCTAAGAAACATGTTAACTTAGTACACTTTTGAACGCAGTGTAAGAAACATGTTAACTTAGTACACTTTTGAATGCAGTGTAAGAAACATGTTAACTTAGTACACTTTCGAACGCAGTGTAAGAAACATGTTAACTTAGTACACTTTCGAACGCAGTGTAAGAAACATGTTAACTTAGTACACTTGAACGCAGTGTAAGAAACATGTTAACTTAGTACACTTTCGAACGCAGTGTAAGAAACATGTTAACTTAGTACACTTTTGAACGCAGTGTAAGAAATGGTCTGTTGAACATTTTTGATTTAATTTGTTTGGAAGCTATGTAAGGCAACAATGGCTTCCAGTCAAATTAAGTTTAAATATTCAACAGTGCATTTTGTTTAGCCCTTTAACATTCATATCAGCCAAAAACAGCTTCTACATTGGTCTTGAGAAATGTCCATTTGCAGACCAAGAGAAGACTATTTTTGAAAATTTACCACTGGATTGACTGTCATCCCAGTGGAAAGTTTTCAAAAATTGTTTTCTGTTGGTCTGAAAACTGACATTTTCTATAAGAAAATTGAAATATTCTTGAACAAATTTGAGGGTTAAAGACGTAAGAAACATTACAAGTTATTTCTGAGCTGTATTCTAGCTCCGGTTCATTCTACTCAATCTCTGAATGTGAAATGTAGCGGCTGTCTTGTCAACACGAAGGTATCGTCATGAGGATTAATAGAGAGTAATGTTTGAATTAGGATGGTAACCTGGTGTAATATATCCCGATTGTTAATCCTTTAACCCTCGAATTTGTTCAAGAAAATTTCAATTTTCTCATAGAAAAGTTTAGTTTACAGACCAAGAGAAGACTATTTATGAAAATTTACCACTGGAATGACTGGCTCGGTTATCGAGCCAGTCCTTCCAGTGGTAAATTTTCAAAAGCAGTCTTCTCTTGGTCTGCAAATGGACATTCCTCAAGCCCAAAGCAGAAGCCATTTTTGGCTGATATGAGTGTTAAGGGTTAATACTATATTTGAATTATATTGATAAGATTAGATATGCGTTTGTCATCTTGCAGGATATCTGACCAGCCTGAACTGAGTGACTTGACCATAGGTGACCACATCTTGGAGGTGAATGGTACTGCGGTTAAAGACAAGCCACTTGAGGAGGTGAGTGTATGTGTGCACATGAGAATTATTACTGATCAGAGAAAACAGTGAAATGATTTAAAAGTCTGTGCGTCGATGATTACCAATGTCAGCAACTGACTTAGTCAACAGCTATTATTCAGATGGAGGGGGTTTAATTATAAGTAAGCTGTGTTAGAGTCTATAACATTTTTCCTTCAGAATGGACATATATAATTACTCTATTCTGCGGCTTTAGTAGTAGAAACATCCTACAGCTGCAATCAGTCCTTCGCGTTTGCCCACTGTTTCTTGTCCTCAGTCAAAATCTTTAGCTTCCTCAGGTCCATTCTTAATATGACTGGACTTGCTGGCAGCAGGCATAACATATTTATGCAATGAGATCCTCTTTCTGGCTTTATTTTTGCTGGTTCCCAGTAGGGTGAATTCCAAGTCTCTCTGTGCTGGTATGTCTTCTGGCATCCTAGCACATGGCCAAACATGGATCACCTTTGCTGGGAGACTTTTACGGACAGCAGCGATGTATTACACATCTTGTATAGTGTATCATTGGAAAATGGCAATTTGGCAGAAATGGCAAAACTAGAAATGTTAACGCTTTAATGGCTAAGGCGACCAAAAACCTGCGTATGCATTGGTATTCAAGAATGCCCATTTGTATGCCAAGAGAAGTATATTTTTTTTAATTTACCACTACAAGCTGAAATATGACTGGCTCAGTCGAGTAATAAATCTTTAAAAAGTCTTCTCTTGGTGTGCAAATGGACATTCAATTAACAAAAGTGTTTTTGATTTTCGCTAGAAATCCTAGTCATAAAAGGCAGGAGGAACAGATTTGTGTTTTACAAATTATTAGTCAATAGATTAGCCAACTGCAATTTTGCTTAGCTGAGTCTTAACTATTTTAGTAAATGTTTTGCAATGATTGTTTTGCAATGTCTACAATCCATTACCACCAGGTAACCCTGTCAACTGAACGTTACATACCAAATACAAGATTGTGTTGATTGTTTTGAAACTAATTTGCTTGGATGATGTTGCTGCTTAGGGCAGCCTCCAGGCAAATTAGTTTCAGAATATTCATTAGCCATCCTATCAGGGTGCTGTTAATTTGAGATATTATGATTCCAGGGTTTATTTGATGTCTTATTTTGTTTTGGGAAGATTTTCAGTTATCTCTGAGCTCTACTATATTCAGTATTTTCAACGGTATGTTCAGGTTTGATAGTGTTAATCTAGCATTTATTCACTACACTTTTTCAGATTGACTCCATATTCCAGAATTCACATGAGAAGATGCAACTAACGGTTGAGAGAAACCGTGAACCGCTGGAAGCATCCTTGTCTTCCGGGATCTCTCTTCCATCGTCTCCGTCCGCCATTTCACCACCTATCACACCAACATCCAGTGTGTCATCCACATCGATTACATTCACCCCGATACAGTCTCAGAGTATGCCCAATATTAGCTCTGCTACTGAGGTAGACGGGGTGAGAGTGATCATGCGACAGAAGTCCACATTGTCTGCAAGAGGGTGAGTGTATTATTATACAGACAGAAAATAGAGCAAAGCATTGGACATTTTATGTTAAGTTCAGTCTGAACCAGACTCTGGCCTAGCATGTAGCTAATAAGAGGCGCGGTGATTAGGGGTTTGAGCTCGTGACTCTAGGTTTGCAAGTTCGCTTCCCTGCCGATCCGCCGCGTTGTGCCCTCGAGCAAGTCATTTAACTCTGCGTTTCTCCAGTCGACCTAGCTGTAAATAGGTACCTGAGATGACAAAGCTCTCTGTGCGCTGTATGTGGCTGCCGGGCTTAGACTGTCAAATGACAGGGGATCAGATATACAGCGCTTAGAGCATGCAATTGCATGGAGTTCAGCGTAAATTTAAATGCACTATCTATCTATCTAATATGTATACGGCTTAGTTCATATCACCTTCATTTTCCTCAACATTTGCTAGAATTATGCCTCTTGAAAAGCTATATTTGATGGAGATAAGGACCAGATTTCATACTCTGCAAAAGCAGGAATCATGTGACAATTTCCTGGTGTTCTATTGAGCAAATATTTATCATTCATTTGATTTTAAAGCTTTGATTGTCCTTTATTCCATTGCCTTCAATTTATATCATTTTGATTGTTTATGTAATCATAATTTTAACAATAATATTGACCTTAATCCATACAGCCACAGTCCTTCACGCCGGCGTAGCAAGTCTCCATCACCAGCCCCGCCTTCTAGAACCAAGAGTATAGATCTGCATCGAGCTCAATCATTTAGAAAGGAACCATCAGAGCATCGAGTCTTCAGAGCTAAGGATCTTGTAGAGGGAGAAATTCTCGGGAAAGGCTTCTTTGGACAGGCAACTAAGGTAAGAACTGTGAAGTACTCGCGGGAGATCAATTTGAACCAGAGTACACACATACGATTTCTGTGATATATGCTACTTTGTCAGAAATATCAAATATTTAACTGACAGATGTACAGACTTCTTACTAGATGCTATCAAAACACTCTTTTATTTATGGTAATACACTTCAATATTATCTGTACAGTGAGTGAAAGATGAATGCTCACGCTTGTTATGGTCATTTTGTTGTTAGCTCTTTATCACACTGATATCAAAAGCTTAATGTGTGTACATTTTGGAATCAATGTTACGGAAAGCTGTTGCACACGAAAATGTATATGATATATGTATTTCAGTTATTTGTTATTTTAGCAATGCATTATGTGGCTTTCCTGTTTTCAGGTAACACATCGATTAACAGGTGAGGTAATGGTTCTGAAGGAACTATATCGCTTTGACGAAGATGCTCAAAAAAGCTTCCTTAAGGAGGTTAGTATTGTATAAAGTTGTGTAATTGTGTCATCATTGCCTGCATCCTCCTCCACATCATTGTTGTCATCTTCCTTCTCATCATCTCATCCCCCCTCCTCCTCCTCCAACAGCTCCCCCTCGTCCATCAGCTCCTACTTCATCAGCTCATCCTCTGCCGCCGCCTCCATTTCGTTATTCGCTTACTCCTCTGGACCAATTTAAGCAAAACCTGGCAGTAAAGACCCTTGATAATGCTTGAGCTGTATGCATCCATTCTCGAATACTGCAAATCTGGCTAGCAGGCATCTTTCTTAAAATGTACACCAGCTATTATGCTTGAAGGTAACATTGAACAATTTTGCTGACGCTTAAGCAGTGTAATGATTGAGAAATATAAGTATTTGTTGTCTATTATTGTTCCTGCAGGTGTCGGTACTGAGGAGTTTGGATCATCCACATGTTCTCAAGTTTATGGGTGTTCTGTACAAGGATAAGAAACTGAATCTCGTCACAGGTGGGTCTGCTATGTAGTTATAATGATCTGAATCTTGTCACAGGTAGATCTGCTATGTGGTTATCATGACCTGAATCTCATCACAGGTGGGTCTGCTATGTAGTTATAATGACCCGAATCTTGTCACAGGTAGATCTGCTATGTAGTTATAATGACCCGAATCTCATCACAGGTAGATCTGCTATGGGGTTATAATGACCTGAATCTCGTCACAGGTGGGTCTGCTATGTAATTATAATGACCCGACTCATCACAGGTGGGTCTGCTATGTAGTTATAATGACCTGAATCTCGTCACAGGTAGATCTGCTATGGGGTTATAATGACCTGAATCTTGTCACAGGTGGGTCTGCTATGTAGTTATAATGACCCGACTTTCGTCACAGATGGGTCTGCTATGTAGTTATAATGACCTGAATCTTGTCACAGGTGAATCTGCGTTGTAGTTATAATGACCTGAATCTTGTCACAGGTATGTAGTTATAATGACCTGAATCTCTTCACACGTAGGTCTGATACGTAAAGAAATGATTTAACTCTCTGCAAGTTGTGTGCGGTGTAAGATTTCCTATTTACTTGGACAGATTTGATGTTCAACAAGTCGAAAAAGTTCAACATACTAGACTTTTCCAGATTTATCATGACCGATCAAAATCAATATCCGATAAATTATTTACCTGAATCGATTTATCATTTGCGACAGATCAGCTACGTCAAATCAGCCGTAAATCATAGCATGTATTTTCGCCTTTATAAAGCCCACTAATTTCTCGTAATTAAAAACAAGCAAAGGACATGATGGGCTGAAAATATATGAGCATATTGGGACATATTCAACATAATAAGCTAAATTCTTTCTTTTTTCATCCCATGTATAACTGATAATGTGCTAAATATATGTGTTAAATATATGTGTTAAATATATGAGCTTATAATCGGTATTAAATATTTAATACACCCCCTGGATGTGTGTTAAAATTTATGTGTGTATTAAGGATTTAGGTCTAGACTTAAAAGCTGATACACTTAAACAGCAGGTCTAAAATTTAAGACCATGTTTACGGTGGTATTAGGGATTTAGGTCCCCACTTAAAAATTAATACACTTTCAAACAACCGGCCCCTGGGCTTTAGCTCTTTAGTGTCAAAATTTGGTCAAGAATATCTAAATATGTACTTATTGTATGTCCATTTGCAGGTCAGGAGAAGGCTATTTTTGGAAATATACCATGGGAATGACTGGCTCGGTCATTGAGCCAGTCATTCCAGTGAAATTTTCAAAAATAGTCTTCTGTTGGCCAGCAAATGGACATTCCTCAAGACCATTGCATAGGCCGGTTTTTGGCGGCTTCGGCATTAAAGGGTTAAAAGAGAAATGCACTCGTGGTGGGTGTGCTTTCAAATGTTCCTGATGAGACAAGTGACTGCATAGAATTATAATTTGTGTTTGCTTCAGCGTCTCATAAGTTCATGCGATCAAATGTGTCTAGTGCCATAGGATATATATTCCAGTAATATATTGCCTTGCATAGATATTGTCTCATTATATCATGTCACTGTACTGTTGACCTTTGTTTTTACTCATGTATTTACAGAGTATATAGCTGGCGGTACATTGAAAGACTTACTACAGGATACAAGTAAATCTTTATCGTGGATACAGAGGGTGAACTTTGCCAAAGACATTGCTGGAGGAATGGTATGATGTTATTATCTTCTCAGCGTATGAATAAGACATATTTCTAACTTCCATGCTGGCCCAAGTGTCAAGGGACCATGGAAATTAATAGATCAATGAGTAGTTAGTTGTGTTAAGGACATTGTTGATGCCTCTAGCCCCGAAGCGATATTTGTGTATGATATTGTGAAGTCTGTTGTAATCCAGTAAGGGCTGCCATACAGTTCTGTATAATGCACATTGACAACTCGAGGATACCGTTCTGCGAACTTAAACACTAACTACTAATGATGATTTTAATATAAACAAGAGGCCCAAGGGCCTGTGGCGCTCACCTGGACCATTAACATTTGAAGCATTTGCATTTAAATACATGTAGATAATTGATGGATAATTTTTGGAAAATCCAAGATGGCCACCCAAAAAATTGCCCAATCAAAATTCTGAATAGAAATTCTAGTCTACCTTGATAGGGTCACTCTAGCCAAATTTGGTTGAAATATGTCAAGCAAGTAAGGAGAAGCAGCGTTTTGACAATTTCTGGTAAATTTTTCATAAAATCTAAGATTTTCACCCAACAAATTGATCAATCAAAATTCTGAATAGAATTTCTAGAGCTTACCACCATAGAACCCATTAGTGAAATTTGGTTGGAATATGTCAAGCAGCTAAGGAGGAGTAGCAATTTGACAATTTCCGGTACATTTTTCATAAAATCTCAGATTTTCACGCAAAAAATTGATGAATCAAAATTCTGAATGGATGGTCTAGAGCCTATGACCATAGGATTCTTTCAGCCAAATTTTTTTTGAAATCAGTCAAAATGGTAAGGAGAAGAATCAATTTGACAATTTCTGGTAAATTTTTAATAAAATCTAAGTTTTTCACCCAAAATATTTATGAATCAAAATTCTGAATGCAAGTTCTATAACCCATGACCATAGGAATCTTTCAGCCAAATTTGATTGAAATCGGTGAAACGGATAAGTAGAAGAAGCAATTTGACAATTTCCAGTAAATTTTTAATAAAATCTAGGATTTTCACTCATAATATTTATGCAACAAAATTCTGAATGGACCTTCTAGAGCCTATGACCATAGGATTGTTTCATCCCAATTTGATTGAAATCGGTCAAAATTCTAAGGAGAAGAAGCAATTTGACAATTTCCAGAATCAAAATTCTGAATGGAGGTTCTATAAGCTATGACAATATGATCCTTTCAGCCAAATTTGATCAAAATTGGTCAAAAGGCTAAGGAGAAGAAGCAATTTAACAATTTCCGGTAAATTTTTAATAAAATTTGAGATTTCGACCCAAAAAATTTATGAATCAAAATTCTAATTGGAATTTCTGGATCCGAGCACAATAGCGTCCTTTGACCAAAATTTCGTTAAGATTCGGCTATTGGTTAAGGAGGAGTAGCGTTTTAAAGCAAAAGTTGACGGACAACAAACGACGGATGGACGCCATGGCATAAGCTCACTTGGCCTTTCAGGCCAGGTGAGCTAAATATCTTTGATTTCCTATGTATAATCTTTCAACAAAATAGCAAAATTGTTGAATTAAGTTTTACTCATAGATTTGTTGTCGTTTCATATTTTGTCATTCCTCACACCCAGAGTAATGGATCCCACATCCGGGTAGTGGGGCCCCATTGGGTGGTAATGTGGCTCTTACACCTGGTTAATGGGGCCCGACACTCATTTAGAGGGCAATAGTGTGTGTGTGTCAGAATCTGAAATTTAGTCAGGAACAATTTCCTCATAGCAAGCTATTGTCTGGTTCAGTGATACTTTCCCAAACCAAACCATCTGTAACCCAGAAACCAAACCGGAAAATGAACATCTCGTAGAATGGACTCAAATTTCATAATGTGTTCATAGAATTTACTCACTGTAAACCAACCAGTCTTTTCTAAATGGGACAAATTCCTCAACCCATTGATGTTCAGCTTGGAAAGAGTTCCTTGGACCAACATATTACGCAGATTAATAAATTTCATGTCATGAAATCGCTTAATTTCTCTTTATTCCTCTGCATATCATTATTTAGTGCTATGTTAAGTGTAGATCTATACTTTATGAACTTTCATTTGTACAGCAGCTATTAAAATATCTGCCATGCTACGAGATTTTGAATTTTCTTACGTGTTACTTATAGTGTAGATTCTGTCTCTCGGGTTTAGGAAAACCACCAGCGGATACTTTAAAAGTCCTACTGATGTACTGAGCTTAAATTTCTGTCATTTCCTCGTATCATTTCCTTTTCGGATATAACTGTCTTAACTGTTTAACCCTTGAAATGACAGTGTCTTAATTTCAGGATAACTATACAGATATGCTCTTGCATATTTTGAAACTAATTTAACTGAATTTAAACGATTGAAAGTATATTAAGGTGTTATCTTGTTCCATATCAGTAATTACGAATGTCCATATTTTTCACTTTCAGACATACTTACATTCCCGGGATATAATCCATCGTGATTTGAATTCACAGAACTGTCTCGTGAAAGAGGTTAGTTAATTTGATTGACAGCCTGAGTTTGTCATGCTATGATATCATGTCTCTTGCTGGTTTGTATGCGTCGTCCTGTGCTGGTAGACTCTTGCTATATAGAATTGTATTATGTATGTGTCACACTTTCTTCCTTACCTGACAACCATGCAATTCTACAATACAGCTTTGAAATAACTGAAAATGTTTACAGAACAAAATAAAGCATACTGTTGAATATTTTGAACATAATGGACCTTTCCAGTTTCAGGTTATGCCCCGCCCTTCTCTAGCTAAGCTCCTCCCACACCTCGCTCGTGTTGGGATTGATCGATCGCTGAACACCCTGACTATCAATTTTCAAAAAACTACACAGGTAAGCTGTTGAATATTTTGAAACTAATTTGACTGGGTGCTGTTGCTGCCAGTCAAATTAGTTTCAAAATATTCAACAGCATGTTTATTAAACAGCAAAGAATTACAAAGACATACAATTCATACAATGTGTCAGACTATTTGAGATTTCATGACTTTCTATATGGAACCCTTTGTGACATAATGATTATGATGATATCATGCACGCGTTAAGCTGATTATAACATCATACGAGGTCAGATGATGGATGGATACGCTTGAAAGGTGAATTGTCGGAAGATACACTGTAAAAGACAGTAACATCTTCCAGTAAAATATGTTTCAAGTTATTCAACAGACTATTTCTTGCATTATAAATAATTTATGTATTATCTGTAGAGTTCAAAGAGTTAAATATCTCATATTTAATGAGATACTAATATCACCTCAAATGATGTTTTGTACGGGTAGATTCTGTTATATAGATTCTATTTCATTCTCTTCCCCGCACATTCCTTTATTTAAACCACAATTATCACAAATAGATGAACACAATTGATATTTAACATTTCATTAATGATGAACTCTTGTCGCTGCCAGTTTGCCTCAGCCAGCGTTAACTCTAACACTCACATCAGCCAAAAATGGCTTCTGCAGTGGTCTTGAGAAATGTCCATCTACAGAATAAAAGAAGACTATTTTTGAAAATTTACCAGTGAAATGACTGGTTCGATTACCAAGCCAGTCATTCCAGTGGTCAATTTGTAAAAATAGTCTTCTCTTTGTCTCTCGTCTGACGCAACAAAATGGACATATTCTGTGAGAACATTAAAATTTTCTTAAACAAATTCACAGGTTAAAGGGTTAATGTGTGATGTTATGTAGTTGTAGATTGGTTGAAAATTAAATCACGAAAGCTACCTTGACCAGGTGACCTCTCAGTCAGATTTGACTGATTAGAAACTAGTTCAATAATTAAATGGCCATTTGATGAACATCTTATATGATTTTAGATTTCGGCATCCATGTCTTGATCACACATTAAGACGTCACGCCATAAACTCAAACTGACTTGTTATTTTCAGGATATGACATTGGTTGTCGCAGATTTTGGTTTGGCTCGAGTAATTAACGAACAATTTGATCCACGAATCTTTCAAACAGAATGTAAGGTTGGCCCTAGTAAGAAGTCTCCTCGTCGATTCCAGCGTAAGAAGCGCTATACAGTGGTTGGTAATCCTTACTGGATGGCACCTGAGATGATGACGGGACAGAGCTATGATGAGAGGGTAGATGTATTCTCTTACGGCATCATACTTTGTGAGGTAAATACATAAAAGAAATAAGCTCTAAATGTATTAGTCGCTTAACACACTAACCCATACAGACTAGAAACAACAATTTCTTTCTGACGTAACAATGTTTTATTTTGAAACTAATTTGACTGGCCTATGGCAGCAGCTCATAGGCAGCAACATGTTCCAGTCAAATTAGTGTCAAGATATTCAGCTCCTATCCTGGGGCCTAGTGCACCGCTGTGGCGTTAAATAGGCACAAAGCAACGTCCGTCGTTAGCCCATGTCTTAGACATGGGCTAACGACGGACGTTGCTTTGCGCCTATTTAGCGTCATAACGGTGCACTAGGCCCCTGTATAGGTGTCTTTAAATTTAGACAATACCATTCCAAGAGTTAAAGGGTTAACAAACGTGTCTCGAGATACTGGGTTCAGCGGTGCCGCCATCTTGGATTGCAAATGATGTCGCCTATGTTAAGCTGAAATCTGATTGGTTAACCAGTTTGACGTGAAATGCCTATTTCAGTGTTGATTTGCTCTAATATAGTCACGTCATTTCCCAGATGAAGATTGTGAAATTTGTGAGAATGCTCATATGGGTGTATGATGAGTATCCCCTTGTTAACATTAGAATGTCTGCAAAGATTTACATGAAATTTTGTGTATGAATACCAACTGTCAAGACGTGACCAGTGACCTTTCAGTAATCGCTTGGAATTGTATTTCAGTATGTCCTCTTCGTTGACAATGCAGGGGGTGAATTGAGGTGAACAAAGAATAGCTTTAACAATTTCACGCACAAGCCGGCCAAGACCAGCATCTGCAGTGTTCTTTGAGGAATGGCTATTTGCAGGCCAGGAGAAAACTATTTTTGCAAATGGACAACCACTAGGCAAAAATACAAATTTTCTTTAAAAATCTAGACCATTAAAGGGTTAAAAACCAATCTTGAACATTGAGATCACCAGTAATGCGTTGGTATTTATACATAATTCTGTGACTTGGTGACGGTGTTCATTTCTTTTAACGTATTAATACTTTATGATTAAAAATTGTATGACAGTACTTGGCATGATGCTGTGTGTGTTTTTTGTCAGATAATTGGTCGTGTGCTGGCTGACCCAGACTACCTGCCCAGGACGCTGGATTTTGGTTTGAATGTGGAGGTGTTCCATAAGAAGTTCTGTCATGAGTGTCCAAATCCATTCTTTAAATTGGCAGTTATGTGCTGCTTACTTAACCCAGAGAACAGGTGAGACTTCTCTCAGTATTGTGTACTGGCACTTAGCCAGATGATCAGATACCTATATCATTATTATTATCATCACTGCCTATTATTGTCACCACATGCCTTTCTGCCTGTTTCCAAAACTGTTAACCAGAATTCAGCCAAATTTGTAATGGTAGTTACCCATATGATTATGGATTGCGAGATGACATTTTGCGCTGCGTATGTGCATGCGTGCGTGCATTGTGTGCGCTGTAAAACGTCAGAATTGCTGAAAGTATTTAATACTGTTACATATGTTACTAATCCCTATCCGGATGTATTGTTGGGGCTAATCTAATCCGCTCATCTGTCTGTCTGTCTGTCTGTCTGGAGTCCATCTAGAATCTCTGCGCTTCATTCTGAAAATGCTTCTTTGCTGAAATCTGTTGTTGTTTAGCAGCGTTCAGCAAAACCATTTTCAAAATATGCATTTTAATAAGTTACTATGTTTTCAGTTTTAGGAGCTTGATATTGGAATGCAACCTTTATATGTTTGAATGTCTATCAGCCTAAGGCTGTCCTGTAGATGATTGACGCGTCTGAATTAGTAATATTAAAAATTAATAGGAGGATCCATTTCTGGCTATGCTTTGCCCATTTCTAGATAAGCTCCACCCATGTTTTGCTGGATCTATTTATATATTTTGAGGCCTTATCATCCCACAATCCCAATTTCAAGGTGACTATAAGGGTAAGCTGTTGAATTGAATATTTTGTAACTAATTTGACTGGTTGAGGCAGCAACAGCACCCAATCCAGTTAAATTAGTTTCAAAATAATCAACAGAATGTTTATTAAATAGTAAAGACACAGTTCGTACAGGATGTTCATGACAGAGCTAGATGTATGTCACTCATTATGTATGTGATGTAATTGATTATGACGTCAAGTGAGAGATCAGATCCATTCATTCTTTACTTTGCCTTATGCAAAGGGATGTAACTCATCTCAGAAGCGTGAATGGACAGATAACTCTAGAGCTTTATGTTCCCAATATGTGTTGTTAATAGTTCCAATCATTTCAGTGTATTCTTCAAAAATATCATTCCTATGCATACAGTTACTTGTTATCTCCAAGAATTGTCTTACTTGTCAGATGTGGGCAATGAAAGTTTAATCCTTAGTCGATGTTGACGAAGAAAAGTACAGATTTAGTGAATATTCATTTGCTGGTCAAAAGAAGACTATGTTTAAAAAACCCACTGAAATGACTGGCTCTGTTTGCGAGCCTGGTAGACCAGTGGTAAATTTTCAAAAATTATTGTTTGCAAATGACCATTTCTCAAGACCACTCCACTGGCCTTGTTTGTCTGGCGTGAGCGTTAACACTTTAACACTAAGCAGCCCAAAACGGCTTCTGTAGTGGTTTTGAGAAATGCCCATTTGCAGACAATGAGAAGACTATTTTTGAAAATTTACCACTGGAATAACTGGCTCGATAATCGAGCCAGTTATTCCAGTGATAAATTTTCAAAAAATTGTGTTCTCTTGGTCCGCAAATGGACAATTTCTATGAGAAAATTTAAATTTTCATGGACAAATTTGAAGATTAAATGATTAAAATGTTAATTAAGATGGGATATGATTTGCTTGTTAAAACCTTTTCGTTAACCTTCATTTCAGGCCCTCATTTGAAAAGTGTGTGTGTTGCAGCGAGTTACTCCTCCTTCACCTTGAACATGGAATGGCTTTGCCGATTGAGCTGCAGGGAGACCCAGTCACGTATTACTATGAAAACACAGGCGGATTTGCAACTCCTCCGAGTAAGAAAACTGTGAAGATTACTGAGGTGAAAATTAATAACAACAATGTCAACAGCAGTGGCAGTGAAGGTGTAGTCCTGAAGACAATTCTGGAAAAAGTGAAATGTGAGAGTGTGAAGTGTCTAGATAATGACGTGGATAAGAGCCGCGATGCCGGCTGTCATAATAGCAGCTTCAGTTCTTTATCACCAGATATCCATGATGACGCTAAAACTAATCGTACAAATTCTTATCAATCTGACACTGACGCCAAAGCGGAGCATGATCTCAGAAGCGTGAATGGACAGGTAGCTGATAATCATTCAAAACCTGATAGTACAGTGATTGGTGATAGTGTACAATCGCATATATCAGACAACAGAATCGATGATGAATTGGGTAAAGATCTGCCACTTTTCCCTGATAACCTAAGCAATAACAGAAATGATGTTAATAAAGAGGAGAGGTTAGCTAGGCACCGTGGTGATCTAAGCAGTGTAACATCATTTTTATCAAGTGAGGATATAGATTTGTTGAATAGAATTATTACATCAGACAGTATAGATCATTCTTATCATCGAGGTAAGCATGATGAACGCCTCTCATCACCAGCTTCTGATTCAAATCTAGCACGAAATCATAAGGCAAAGGAATCTAATGTAGATATTCATGATACTAACATTCTGAGTAGATTTGATTTTCCTTCGACATCTGTCTCTAAGATAAATGATAAGGAAGGTATGAGTGACTGTGTTAATAATGGCCATATCAAAGACAATTGTAGTGATAATCTTTCTGATCAAGTCCCTACGATAAATGATTTTCTAAATAATGAACTGGTTAATAATTCAGAGGGAAGCAATATTTGTGCCACAGACTGCGGTGGATATCAGTTATTGTCACCAATTGTTCATAGGAATCTCAGAGCAAGTAATACTGATGAAGAAGATGTTAATAGCGGGGATGAATTTCATAGCCTTAGTAGTCACGGGAGTCTGACATTTCTATCCTCATCTCCCATTGCGAATCATGTATCGTATGACCGCCATGATGCCGATAATGATCTTGCTAGGTTATCACATGGTCAGACGATAAACGACATTAAAGATTTTCAGTTGAATGTCAACATGACTGATAGACTTGATACAAAGTGTAATAGAAATGAAAATAAGAGTGATGATGACAGTGAAACATATCATAATTGCTATACCGCGTTGACGTTAAATTTGCCATCACTAGACATTCACGATGAAGTTTCCATGGAACGGACTGGTAATGGTCCAGCTGATAATGTATTTCATGGATGCACTAGACGCTCTCTAAAAACAGCACCAATGGAATGCTAATATCTATGTGCCTGACCATTTGCCTTTTGAGACCATCAAATGATGACTCTAAAATACATGCTCGGTCAAATGAATAACTAGCTGTCTGAAAAGTTGTGCCATCTTGTGGCAGCGGATTTAACTTAGCCTTATTTCATCCAAGGGAGATAACTGCTCATCACACAAATAACCTTTTACTGGCGAGAAAAACATATTTAAAAAAAAGTCCACTACTATAATTGGGTGTTTTAACCCTTTCACCAATAAACTCCATGTATGTCACTCTCAGGGCAAACAAACAGGAAATGTGGTGAATATTTTGAAAATAATATTACTGTAGCGCAACAGCTTCCAGTCATAATTATTTCAAAATATTCAACAGAATATACTATGCATCGTGAAGAATTTACTTTTTCAGGAATTTCTCGTTAAATAGGTTAAAGAACCAACCCTATGTGGAAATTTGTTCACAAACATTTTCACTTCCTAGAATTGGCGTAAAAAAAATTAACTGAGTTATCTCCCTTATATATCGCTGTCTTTTTGGTGCTACCAATTTAAGGTGATCATGTACTGTACAGCTCAGAATAAGTTAGAATGTTTCCAAAACAAACATGTTAGTTAGTAAGAAATGTTCTGTTGAATATTGAGGATAATTGGATTGGAAGACATTGCTGCCTGGAATCCATGTCTTCCAATCCAAATATGTTCAATATTCAACAGTTTGTTTTATTTTGTATAGGAAATGTTTTAACTTATTGCTGTACTGTACGACATGTTTGTTTCTAGCCAAAGATGTTCAAATGCAGTTTGATTGAGAGGAGACTGTTGTTGAACTGGATGTTGTATCCACCACCATGTTTGTATGTTTTTTACATGTCATCAATGCATGCTTTATATCTACTGTGACAAAGATTAATTAAGTGCCATTCCGAATTCAGGACCACAAAATGTGCCCTGATTTGTTTTCCGTTTTTACACAATTTAAATAATTTAAATTACATTAATTTTTTATAAATTTTTTACACAAAATTATAATTTGTATATACCTATACTGCTTGTTAATCCCCTACCAGTAAAACCGGCGGACTATAGGTTTGCACTGTCTGTCCCTCCATATGTCTGTCCGTCTGCCCCCCTTTCGACTTATGAAATATGAAAAATATTAGTGTTTCACACTTTTTTTCGCAGTCTTTCAAAATATTATACTGAGAATTGCTACATTGCTTTGTTATGAGAAGTTACAGACCAAGTTCGAGTTTCAGGCATATGCGTAAATTTTTGATCGAGTTATGCCCCCTTTCGACTTAGGAAATATGAAAAATATCAGCTTTCCACACTTTTTTTCGCACTCCAAGATATTTATGGAAAAATTGGTACATCGCTTTAATATAAGGGGTTACAGAGCAAGCTCGAGTTTCAGACATTTTCGTCAATCTTTCATGGAGTAATACCCCTTTCGTCTTATGAAATACGAAAAATATTAGTTTCCCGCACTTTTTCGCAGTCGTTCAAGATGCTCTACTGAGAATTGCTACATTGCTTTGTTATGAAAAGTTGCAGACCAAGTTCGAGTTTCAGGGGTATGCGTCAATTTTTGATGGAGTTATGCCTGCTTTCGATGAAAAATATTGGCTTTCCACACTTTTTTCGCAATCCTTCAAGATATTTAAGGGAAATTGGTACATCGCTTTAGTATAAGGAGTTACAGAGTAAGCTCGAGTTTCAGACATTTTTGTCCGTTTTTCATGGATTTATGCCCCCTTTCAACTTATTAAATACGAAAAATATTAGGTTTCCGCCATTTTTCTTGCAGTCGTTCAAGGTATTCAACTGAGAATTGGTACATTATTTTATTATGAGAAATTACAGACCAAGTTCGAGTTTCAGGCGTTTGCGGTATTTTTTTTATGGAGTTATGTCCCCTTTCGACTTATGAAATACAAACATATGAGCTTTCAAGACTTTTTCCTTCTCCTTCACCATATATAACTGAGACTTGGTTTATTGCTATGTTATGAGAAGTTACAGATCAAGTTCGAGCTTCAGCTGCTTCTGTAAATTTTTAATGGAGTTTTTGACTGTCAATCTCTAAAGATTTATATCACCAGGTAGGGAACATGTATTGCAAAGCAATACTTACAGAATTCTTGTATCTATTACTTCACCAGTTTAGCAGAGGCTGAGCTGGAAATTCAGTGACTTATACACATGGCTAGAATTAAGAGTTTGAATGTGGAAGATTAAACTGATTCATAAATGTAATACAATGGACCTTTCCAGCTTTAGCTATGCCCCACCCATCCCTAGTTAAGCTCCACCCACGCTTCGGCCATGTTAGGATCGATCGATCTCAGAACTCCCTAACTATCAATTTCCAGAAAATTATACAGCTAAAATGTTGAATATTTTGAAACTAATTTAACTCGGCTCAAATTAGTTTCAAAATATTCAACAGCATGTATGTTAAATAGTAAAGACATACAATTCATACAGCATGACGGAGTATTAAGCATTTAAGACAGACTAAATAGAGTCATTCATGATGTCATTGATTATGACGTCATCTTACACATCATGTAGTTTATGATGTCATATGATGGATGGATAACCTGGAAAATTTATTATCCTCATTCTTTAGCGAAAAGTGGGGAATGGGGAGGTGGGGGTGGGTTGCTACTACTTTTGCTTGGAATATTGTGACAACATTTCATGGGAAGGTTGGCTATGGTAGTAGGCAAATGCACCTTAGTTTGAGGGTCAGTCAACCCGTCCCTCCATCCATCCATCCATCCATCCCTTTGTCTCTGAATTTGTGTCCGTCTGTCCGTGCAAATTTTGGGTTTTCGTTCAATAACTTTATCTTTGCTTGGAGCATTGTGACGAAACTTCATGGGAAGGTTGGCTGTGGTAGTAGGGAAATGCACCTTAGTTTGAGGGTCAGTCAGCCCGTCCCTCCGTCCATCCATCCCTTTATCTCTGAATTTGTGTCCATCCGTCCGTGCAAATTTTGGGTTTTCATTAAATAACTATCTTTGCTTGGAGTATTGTGAAGAAGCTTCATGGGAACATTGGCTATGGTACTAGGGAAATGTACATTATTTTGTGGGCGAGTCAGCCCATCCCTCTGTCCATCCATACCTTTGTCTCTGAATTTGTGTCTGTCCATCTGTGCAAATTTTGGGTTTTCGTTCAATAACTTTATTACGAACGTGGCTACCTTTGCAGGGGGGGTGGGGGGGGGGGAGGGGTGGTGGAATTATTTGATTTATATCATCTAGTTGTCTAATGCATAGCTTCTTACCTGAACCATGCTGCTACAATGGAATGAACAAATTGAATTATGGTGCATGTTTGCGCGCATGCGTACATGTGTGTAAGTGTGGATTCTGTGTGCGTGTGTGCATGCATGTGTAACTGCATTAGTCATCCTTTAGTTAAGGCTCATCACCATCATTCACACATAATATAAACTAAAAATATTCCATGTTATATTAAATGATTGTGAATCACGATATTTTTATTTGTTTTAGTGTTAATACTTTGTTTGTAAACATTCCTTGTTAAGTTTGTTATTGTTAATTGATTTAAGAAAACCTTTTAGCTAGACTAGTCGTAGTATGTGTAATCTAGTTATTATATTGTTTAAGGATTAGGAATCTGTATTCTATGTTGTTGGGGACAAGTTCTAGCTGTAATAGTGTCTGATATATGTGTTTGAAAGAGAATATATCTAAACCTTATTTACCTTCATTTTACTACTTTAAACCCTTTCCTGATGACTCTTGAATACAGACAGATTTACAAGCTCTATATGATATACATGTAAATATGGCTTCTACACTCTTCATATTATCCTAACATGTCTGGAATAGATCATCAATGTCTGGCCAGCCTAACATGTCTGGAATAGATCATCAATGTCTGTCTGGCCTAACATTTCTGGAATAGATCATCAATGTCTGGCTGGCCTAACATGTCTGGAATAGATCATCAATGTCTGGCCGGCCTAACATGTCTGGAATAGATCATCAATGTCTGGCCAGCCTAACATGTCTGGAATAGATCATCAATGTCTGGCTGGCCTAACATGTCTGGAATAGATCATCAATGTCTGGCCAGCCTAACATGTCTGGAATAGATCATCAATGTCTGTCTGGCCTAACATTTCTGGAATAGATCATCAATGTCTGGCTGGCCTAACATGTCTGGAATAGAGCATCAATGTCTGGCCGGCCTAACATGTCTGGAATAGATCATCAATGTCTGGCCGGCCTAACATGTCTGGAATAGATCATCAATGTCTGGCTGGCCTAACATGTCTGGAATAGATCATCAATGTCTGGCTGGCCTAACATGTCTGGAATAGAGCATCAATGTCTGGCCGGCCTAACATGTCTGGAATAAAAAATATTTAAAAGATATAAAATAGTGCTTCATAGCAAGATTCTCCTAATTTCTTGGTTCTTATTGTGAAATTTTAGATACATTGGCAGCTGATTTTGTTCTGATAAATTTTCTTTGTTTAAATGTCTGCCATTAATTGATAGAATTTCAAGGCAAGCGGTCACTAATCCGACTCAATCTTAAAAAAAATCATTCAGTTATTAAAATCATCATGTACTGTCGCATGATATATGTTGGTAACTAAATTACATTTTTCTCTTAAAGGTGCACATTCACACCAGAATGCCTGAAAACAAAATTGTAAAATTTTTATGCATGTACATTTAGAGGCTTGGCTTGTGAATACAATTTGTGTTAAATTATGCGGAGAAAAATCATGTTAACATTTATTGCGGTACACAATTGAAGCTGCTAAAAGTATACTATTTTAACAATTTTATTCAAACATTTTGGTGTGAATGTGTACCTTTAAATTTGTCAACTGAAATAGGAATAAAATCTATGAAGGAGACCGGGAACATATTTTGTGACATTTTTGACTTTTGTGTTCTCGACACGTTATTACTTGTTCCTATGTTCTGATAGACAACTCTCATGATGTGTTTGATTTAAATTGTGCCTGTGCTCTGAAAGTACATACAATTCCACATATTTCATATGTAGTCATGTAAGAGGACAAAGCATTGGCTTACCTCTCCAAAAACACACCCATACACCCCATTTCTGAATATATTGCTGATGTCTGGACCAGCTCGTGAAATTCTGTTTCAGTAGCCCAGGAAATAATATAAATAAAAGTGATACGCTTACAACATAATTTTGTGAATTATTAAATAAGTTTTAAATTTGAGTATTTTAGTTAGAATCAAGCCTTTGAAGTGATGAATTAATGTTACATTGATAGAGAATGATAATATGTGGTGATGTCAAGGATATGAATGTGTTACCATGGATGTGTGCAGAAGCTCTAGCGGTCTAGATGATCAGTGACACATTCTGAGCAGACATTAGCACTCGTATTCATTGGTTCGCAACTGTATACATTAATGTTGCCGTCAGCATTGACGATAAGCGATCTCATCTTCACATCTCCATTTGGCATGCAAAGCTGTGCTGAGCTATATGTTTGACACTTTCTATGCTCTTGTTTTCCCTGCTACCATGTCTGTTATGTATAATACTAATGGCTGAAAATTAAAACCACTCAAATGACCAGATTCTTTTATTGGTCAGTGGCAGAATACATCAGGTTTGCTATTTTTAAGAGACATAGATAAAGAAAACACAAACCATTTATGGGGACCTCATCTGGGCCCAGTGTCCATAGCTTTGCTCACTTTGCGCGTCCATCTCACATCTTTAGTATTTTCATACATATATATATGTTAACCCTTTAATGGTCAAATTTGGTTTTAAAAATGTGTGTTTTCGTATTGAATGTCCATTTACAGACCAAAATAATACAATCTTTGAAAATTTATCACTGAAATGACTAGCTCTGTTATCGAGCCAGTCATTCCAGTGGTAAATTTTCAAAAATTGTGTTATTTTGGCCTGTAAATGGACATTCGACAAGACCATAGCAGAGGCAGGTTTTGGCATTCCAGTGTTGTAATTTTCAAACCAGGTATACAGGATAGCTGTTTAATATTTTGAAATTAATTTGACTGGACCAGCTCTCAGTGAAATTAGTGTCAAAATATTCATTCTTTAGAATTTTTACACCTTAAAAAATTTGTATTTTCTGGTATTTAGCAGTTAGAGTTAATAGTGACATACAATGTCATAGCTACACAGGCTTACTGATAGTACTGAATGAAAGACAGAGTATCACAAGAAATATCCCAGAAGAATATAAATGTTACTTTTAATAAAAAATACTTTTGTATTATTCTTATTAATCTGAAACAATGAACCGATTGAAATAATGCTTAAAATGTGCCTTAAAATCGCCTAACATTGTCAGCATCACCTAATAACATATGTAATCTCATTGTGCTCCTTGTCTAGTTAGTGTTGTTCTTCATATACCATGTGAAATGTTGCATGATCAAGTTATGAGTATTCCATTTTATTACCCATTATTTTCACCTTGAAATTCTATGACATAGTTATTAGCATTTTCTGGGAACATTACAAGGGAGATGACTACTATAAATAGACACTTGTTTGAAGGTAAAATCTACTATTGGAGACTTTTCAGTGGTAAAGCTGCCAATCATTAACACTTTTACCATTAAAATTCCAATATATCAATTTCAAGGCAATTATGCAACATTTGTTGAATAATTTGAAACTAATTTGACTGGAACCCAGTAAAATTACTTCCAAAAACTTCAACTAAAGATTCCTTATATCAAAAGAAATTTGTAGTATTTGGTCTGTATGGATTAAATGGTTAAAGATATTAAACTGGCTTTACAATTTCACTGAAAGCTGTTGTTGATATATAAAGCAGAAGTTTAACTATAGAAAATAAATCTTCAACATGAGTCCAATATTCTGGATGAAATTAATGAATGATATCATAATGTTTGGAGGGTAATATCTCAGACTAATTAATAGGTGCAGACATATTGTAAATAGAAGATATGTTAATGAAAGCTTACCACTCGGTGTACTCTAGATTTGTCATGCACTTCACCAATGCTCCAGTCATATGCCATGGTGAACATTTGAGCGCAAAGTTTAGCTGTAAAACATTATATGTGCATGGTTCACTACACAACTGATAAATTATATTTATATTATGATGAGAGATTGTGTATCCTCTGTTGATAGTGTATGGGAACCTATGCAGGCACGCACACAGTGATAAATGTCAAAGTCACTACTAACCTGATTAAAGCTAAACTATTGTTAAGTCGCCAAACTTGATGGGGGAAGAGATCTTAAACCATGGGGTCTGTTTGTCTTGTCTCTGTCTGTCCACTCATTCCCTTAAATGTCTTCATAAGAACCACTAGTAATAGTAGTTTCAACAAAACTGGCCAGGACGCATCCATGGGTCATAGAAATCCAATATTGTTCAAATGAAGCTGATAGGCTGATTTGAGCAGTGGCCATCTTGGATTGTGTACTATTTTTAGAACTGTCTTCAAAAGGTCTCAGAAATGCTTTGCCAATTTATGTGAAACTCAAAATATCTAGGCCAATAGCTGTCAAAACAAGACTTCAAGGGAACCTGATGGCTTGATTGTCTTAATTTGTCTGGCAGCCATCTTGGATGGTTTTTACAAAAGTGACCTCCAGCAGAACCGCTGAAGCGATCAGGCCTAATTTTTGGAACTATGATTACTGAGAAAGACCCATTCAATGGATACCAATCAAAATTAACCTTTTGTAAATTGATTGATTATGGCATTTTTTTAATGTCAATATGTGTGATCCAGCAAGTGGCATTATAAATCTTTTGCTTTGGTCCCAAACTTGCATTTTGTATCCAAATTTTATCATTTTCATACCTAAATGTTCAATTTTCCTGTGAGAATTGTTACATTTTAAACTTCGATTTTCATGCTTTTGAAAGAAATGTTTGGATTTCCTATAAAAAATTTCATATGTGTTAGGTTTTTTTGTTCTGATACAGATAGATGTAGGTGAGCGATACACGCATCTCGTGAATCTTGTTATTATCTTTGTCATTCCATAGCTTTAATATATTAGTTGATACAGGCACATATATCTATCTTGAGGAACAATGACTAACATGTATAGATAATATATATATATCCAGTAAATGGTTTGTGGCATATGCTATTTTATATCACTTTATCGCGCATCATACCACAAACTTATTTAGGATACATATAACTATTACCATTCCATAGGTTAATAATCTGTTATCAAATATTAGACAAAAACTATGTTGCATACTCCAATTAACCCTTGAATTTGTTCAATAAAATATCAATTTTCTCATTAAAAAATTAGCATTTTGCAGACCAAATGAAGATTATTTTTGAAAATTTAGCAACAGAATGACTGGCTGGGTTATTGAGCCAGTCATCCAGTGGTAAATTTTCACAAATACTCTTCTCTTGGTCTGCAAATGTACATTTCTCAAGGTGACTGTAGAAGGCATTTTGGGCTGATATGAGCGTTAAAGGGTTAATGTATGCTGTACCTGAAGCTTGATTTTATATCTGATGTTTGACTTTTAGTTATAGACTCATTAGCAGTGTCACTATATGTTAATATTTGATCATATATCATTCCAGTATTCAGCTCTTTTTGTAACAGGTTTGAAAATTAGTATTTTTAACTGTCTGCCTGCTGTAAGCCATCAGACAATAATTTCAGTGGGCAATAACTCTGAACCTGGAAATTATTTTGAAAACAATTTGACTGAAAGTTGGTGGTGGCTTAGCCACCAACAGCTTTCAGTCAAATTGTTTTCAAAATAGTCAGGATATCCAAAGCTAAACTCCATGGAAAGTGTAGTTTTAAAGATTTAGCTGGCAGGCAGTTAGGATATCAGTTGTTAAGAAATGACAGATAGACACAATGTTAGCTAAATAAACTATAATTCCATGTAAATAAATCTATGCAACTATTCACAACTAAATAAATAAGTAATTCCAAGCATTAACATATTAGTTCCTTGATATTGTCAGTTGCTAATAATGTTGATGACATCTGTATAGTGTATCTTCCCTTGGCCATGTCATTTGCGTATCCTATTAGTCTCATTTCCCGGAGATCTGTCTCAAAGCCACTTAGCCAGATATAAGTCAGCCGCTCCGAGACAATTGAATCAGTCGCCCCAAATATAGCAATTAAACATCCTTTTGGAAATGTTGAAACCAAATTTAAGATTTCAGTTTATAGACGAACTGGGTTGCCTACTTGATAGCTAATACTCATAAGAAATTCTTGTTCATTTCCACCTTTTCAACTGAGCAAGTCAGTGCTTTCTGGCTGCATTCGAGTGATAAGGTGATATAAATGTCAGTCTTGCCACCTAGAAGATTAGAGTGGTAAATCTAGACAACAAACCCAATTCAATTCAGAGGTTTGGCCCCACAGAATGCTTATTAAATAGTAAAGGCATACAATTCGTACAATTTAACAGACTATTCCAGGTTTATGACAGACTATTTGTGTCAATTATGGTTTTCATCTCAACTCTGCTATTCAACATCTAAAGAATAACTTGTCTGTAAAAAAACCCCACAAGCTTTTGTTCATACTTTTGACTATAATGAACTTAACAATGGACTACAGTGGTAAAGGTTGTAAATGTTTTTGTTTCATATAATTCATAACTGCTTTGAGAGCTGATTTTGGCAGATTCTAACTTAAGGGAGAAAATTAGTTTTTAAGACAACTTTGAAGAGTTATCTACCTTATGACACAACAGTGAAGTAACTTGGAAGAATGTGACCGCATGATATAGATAGATAGATAGAGATAGATTATTGCAAAAATCCAACATAAGGATACAGGAATACAAGTACAATGGTATAAATAAACAAGATATATAAAACAACTATAGGCCGTATGTAAATAAATAAACTCTACTTAATTAAATATATATATATACAAAGCAATATACAAATTGCGTCCATAACCGGATTAAAGATAGTAATTAACCATACAAAAGTTCTGTAAACTTGACTGACTTTTAAATGTTTATGGTTGAGTTAAATTCATCATTCGTTAGGTAATTTGATTGTGACGTCAGCCTACATATGGCGTAATTGATTATGACATCATATACTTGAGTAACTGATCGGATCTTGTCATTAGAGTTATTTATGTGCAGCTGTTATATTAGTATACATTTTTTTTATAAATCTTATGATGAAGTGTGGAACATTTCCTCAAGGGATGGGGTATGGAAGGTTTGGAACACAAGCCATCAATCGTATAAGTACACACTGTTGGGAAGGAAATTTGTAGGAACATTCTGAACACTATAATCTTAGCATCAAAATCAGTTGTTAGGGTTCATCATGTAGCTGATTTGTAAGATTTTAGGGTATTCAAGTAGGGGGATGGGTCATGGCTCAAGAGGTATCTCCATTTGACAATACATATATTAGCGGTACCAGACCCAAGAACTATTATAATGATTCTACTAAGTCAACTCAAATAAGATCAATATGTCCCTCAAACAAGGATGTACTGTGGATGCAATATGAAATATTGCCATTATCACCATTGGGAGGAACTGAGTGGACAATAGAGGAATCCAATCTGTTGATCAAGTATTGACGTCATAATCAATTACATCACATATAGGTTGACTTCACAATCCAGTGTCGCTATCCAAAATCATAATTAACAGAAAGAGTCCCTCATAAACCTGGAATAGTCTGTCAAGTTGTGCAAATTGTTTGTCTACTATTTAATAAACATTCTGTTGAATATTTTGCCATAGGCAGCAACAGCACCCGGTAAAATTAGTTTCAAAATATTCAACTGCTTATCTGTATAGTTTTCTGGAAATTGAGATTCAGGGAGTTCAGGGTTCAATCGATCCAACTCAAGCGAATCGTTGGTGAAGCTTAGCCATATAATAATGTGTGAGCATAGCTAAACCTGGATTTACCCATACTGGCCCTATAAATAACCACCTACCGTTAGTGTTTCTAAAGCATACAGACTGGTGCCACGTTCAACGAAACAACGGTGACTCGTTTTTAGCTCACCGGGCCTGAAAGGCCAAGTGAGCTTATGCCATGGCGACTGTCCGTCGTGTGTCCGTCGTCCGTCCGTCAACTTTTCCTCTAAACGACTTCTCAAGAACCGCTGGGCCGATTCCAATTATATTAGGCAGGAAGCATCCTTAGGGCTTAGGGATCCAAGTTTGTTCAAATGAACCCGATCGGCCAATTTGGCGGGTGGCCATCTTGGATTTAGGCCGATTTTAGGAAACGTCTTTAAAAATCTCCGAAACTGCTCAGGGGATTAAGACAAATCTCATGAAATATGATTTAGGGCAAGAGCTGAACCAAGTTTGTTCAAGGGAACTTGATTGGTCAAATGGTTCAGCGGCCGTCTTGGTTGACCTAGTTGTAGCAAAAATTACCTCTTCTCCCGAACCGCTGAAGGGATCGGGCCAAAATTTGGCAGATATGGTTAGGGCCTAAGGGCCATTAAGGTTTGCTCAAGAGAAGTTGATCTGTCAAAAAACATGCCCGCCGTGGGCCAATCAATATATATCGTGTTTGGCGGCCATATTGGATTTTATCTAATGGATTTTGAGGCTGAAATTGTTTTTGTATGAGTTTTGTGGTATTCTGATTGCACATTTGCAATTTTTGAAACTGTTGTATAAACGGTTTGGCAGTCATCTTGGATTATTTTCCCACCAAAAGCTCCCATACTAAAGCAATGGGAAATTTAAATTGTTTTCTTATCGAGAACTACTGGGCCGATTTCAATTATATTTCGCAGGAAGCATCCTTAGGGCATTGAGATTCAAGTTTGTTCAAACGAAGCCGATCGTCCAATTGGGCCGGTGGCCATCTTGGATTTTGACCGAGTTTTAGAAATATCTTTAAAAATCTCCGAAACTGTTTGGGGGATTGATGCAAACCTCTGAAATATGATTTAGGGCAAGTGCTGACACAAGTTTGTTCAAGGGAAATTGATTGGTCAAATGGTTCGGCGGCCATCTTGGTTGACCTAGTTGTAGCGAAAACGACTTCTCCAGAACCGCTGAAGGGATCGGGCCAAAATTTGGCAGATATGATTAGAGGCCAAGGGGCATTAATGTTTGTTCAAGGGAAGTTGATCTGTCAAAAAACCTGGACACCATGGGCCAATCAAAATATAGCGTGTTTGGCGTCCATATTGTATTTTTTTATTTGATGGATTTTGAGGCCGAAATTGTTTTTGTGTTTTTGATTATTCTAATCTCAAATTTGCAATTTTCGAAGCTGTCGGGTGAATGGTTTGGTGGCCATCTTGTTGATAAAGAGCATTCTAGTTGAAATACCTATGGTCCAGGTGAGCGATACAGGTCCCTTGGGCCTCTTGTTTATACCATGCTAAGTAATGGTGCCGTCCAGACAGGTGCGTGTTAGAGTGGTTTCCGGATGACAACTCTGTTACCATTTATCGGATTGCCTTCATAAAACGGACGGACTAGGCCTACAGAAGAAACTTATTTGAAATTGATGATGATCCGGAATCCAAGATGGCCGCCGGTGGCTGGTGGCCATCTTGGATTTCGGATCATCATCAATTTCAAATAAGTTTCTTCTGTAGACCTAGTCCAACCGCTTTATGAAGGCAATCCGATAAATGGTAACAGAGTTATCATCCGGAAACAACTATACCACGCACCCATCTGGACATCTGTATTGCTTTGCCTGAAAATTGGTTTCTGGATGATTACTCTGTTATCGTTTATCGGATCTCTATGAAACTATAGGGCGGTTGGACTAGGTGTGCCGAAGAGACCTATCGAAAGTCATGATGGTCCGAAATCTAAGATGGCCACCAGCCAAGGGTGGCCATCTTGAAAATTGGTTTCTGAACAACAACTCCATTTGTGTTTATCGGATCGCTTTGAAAATTCATAGCAATCATAGGGTGATTGGACTAGGTCTGGGGAAGATACCTTTCAAAATTAACGATTATCTGAAATTCAAGATGGCTGCCAGCCAACAGCGGCCATCTTGAAAATTGTTTTCTGGATGATAACTCAATTTCCATTTATCTGATCACTACCAGACTTGACTTCATATTAGTGATGTGCCCATTCAGATATTCTTTAATTCGTCTAGCTCTCTGAGCACATGTGTCGGCTCTATAGCAAAAACTGATGAGTAAGAATGACAAGGGTGAGTTTGAACATAGCTATGGAGGAGCAAGTCAGCTTTGCTTATGGTTTGCCAGACCCATAGGAGGACTACGTTAAAAGAACAGGGAGTAGATTTGAGAGATTTGGCTCCTTAACCATGTGCTGGCTTAACTTGTTATGCCTTGTTCCGAGTCTAACGTAGTCCATTTGTGAAAACTTAGAAAGAGCCATAGTTTGCTGATTGACGACCTGAAAACGGCTAATTGCTAACGTTGCCGACGTTGTCTGGTGTACCTCAAGGAACTTGTCTAGGCACGTTACTGTTTTCAGTCCACATACATGATATAGTCCAGGACATTCCCTCAGAGGGCAGGCTCTTCGCTGACGATAGTGTATGAAATGTATGACCCTAAGGACTGCGAAGTACTACAAGACATAAGCATGTCAGATAACAGGCCTGCAACCAGCAAAATGCAACATGATGAGCCTAACGAGAAGAAAACTCATCAAATTTGACTACTATTTGGGCATCAACATCACAAATTACCTAAGCTGGAACAAACACATCATTGAGATTTGCAGCAATCGTACAGAACCTTGGGACTATTGCAGAGAAATTTATCATTCTGTTCCCAGCAAATCAGACTCTAAGCATACATGGGACTGATTAGATCAGATAGTTTTGATTAGACAAAACTATGCAAGTGCTGTTGGGACCATCATAAATAACTCTTCAGGACAAACTGGAAAATGTGCAAAAGTGTGGAGCTAGATTTATGACTGCAAACTATTGCTACGAACCAGGTAGTAGGGCCTATGACAAATATAAAGGAAACTAAACGTTCCACCACTATCATACAGAAGGAAACAAAATCGCCTTATTCTGTTCTACAAGGTCTACAGCAACAAGCAAAGCTATCATTATCAGTCTACATAAGCCAATTCGGATAACCAAAAGCATGCACAACAACCACTTCAACCAGATTTATGCAATAACCGGCGTCTAAAAATTCAGCTTCATTCCCAATAAGATAAGGGATTCGAACCTACTAATAAAACTACAGAATTAACAAGAGGGAAAAAACACCTCACCCAGCCACTTGGCAAATGCGCGGCGAAAACAATGTCCTTTGGATGTTTTGCCAAACTAATCAAGATCAAGATGCTAAAGGAGGCAACACCGTACATGACACATTAATACAATATTTGAACATTTCTAAAGCATGCATCTTAAAGTTTCCCAGGTTGCTCAAGAAGACACTTATTGTGATGTAAACATATTTTCTTGAATTATTAAGAAAAATTGAAATAATTTGACTAACACGTAGCAATTAATTATTTCCGTTGAAATTATGGGAATGAATGGAGGAAGAGCAAACGCCGTTGCTCACTACTGCGCATCTCCTCTGACCTCTCTGTATGTACATGTAGCATCACCGGAAACATTCCATACCACCATAAGTAGTTTTTAGCCAAAAGGTATGAGTCTAGATCTTCACCCTATTCATGTATACTTACAACTTTTGTCATGGCATGCCTCGATGTATCTATCGACTGTTGCATCATAATTATAGACAATTTCGTGATATTTCCAGTGTCTTTCCAGACACTTCAAAGATCTCCAAGGTATAGGTGCATTCACGACATCCGGCAGACTGTTCCAGAACTCTGCTGTACTAATGATAAAGCTGTTCTGTCGCAATGCAGTCTAGTCTTCGCCCTCCATTTCAATACCTTCAATATGATATGTCCTTTCGAGCATTTTATGCATTTCTAACACGTCTCCCCACAATTTTCGGCAGGCTAGTGTAGGGAGCTTTAGTATTTGCCGTCCCGCTTCATATCCTAGAACTTTACGTCCTGGAACCAGTTTTGTTGCTATTCTCTGCACGTTTTCAGTCATTTTGGAAACTGGATCAGTGGATCATAGATCCAGTTGGCAAAAAACTACGCTTGTATGACTCAACCTGCGAATCACTGATGATTCGGTAACAGTAACATCTATGTTTGGTCATGTTCTGCGAATGCCACAAGACACACCTGCACAGAAAACCTTGGTTTATGCCTACTCGGTGCCCACATCTACAAAGCTCATAGAGGACGCCACTACACAAACCTGCGCAGTGTGCTACATACGCCTACTAATCTAAAAGAAGGCAGACTGGGTGCACTAATGATCGAGAAGAACATGAGGGACCTAAGGACACTCGATAAGAACAAGACGCAGTGGCCAAAGCAGAACTGATTGCTGCTGTAGGGTGTTTTCAAACTATACCAGCCACAAAACACAGTATATAATGATCATTCAGATGACATTTTAATTTTTGTTATTACACTCAGTAAGGGGAAGCGGGTATTTCTTGATCTCGATGGGATCAAATGCTTTATTTCTGGATATCTCAGAAATTACTGGTCCGATTTGGCTTAAATGCCACCACAAGAAAAGCTGTGACCGACTTGATCAGAAAACATAGGAATTAGATCTACATCAATTACTGAAATCAAATCATGTACATGCTTACATTCCTGCGAAGACAGTAGAAACAAAAATGCTCCTCAGCACCATAAACACACAAAACTGGAAAGGCACCATATGCACAACCGTGCCAATCGTCCAAACGAAAGCCAGTTTAGTTCATGCTACTAATACGTTGGCAGTACCCTAGTCGTGCATATATGGGTATACAAAGCTTTGTCAATCGCCAGCAGGTGTTCTCCACGGATGAATGCAGGAAATGTCAATTTCCCTTTCTCCGAGATCTAACAATACTCACCATTCTGTTACTTCTGATATACAGCTGGCCCTGACAGCGGCTCTAGGATTATAGACTTAGAAAGCTTTACCGACTCCTGGGAACCGGGTACTCGGCACCCAACTGCCGAGTACCCGTTTACCATAGAGCTCATATTGTTTGCATAGCCACCAAACAAGAGAAAACTATGGCTTGCCTCCGTGGGGCTGGGAGGCTGGGTCCGTAACAGAATGGTGAGTATTGTTAGATCTCGGAGAAAGGGAAATTGACATTTCCTGCATTCTCCTTCGATCAATACTCACCATTCTGTTACTTCTGATATACACCAGATTTGATCAGTAACCTGGTGGGAAGGGGCAAGCCATAAATGCTAATTTTGCCCCTTGGAGAAAGATTTTAGACTTCAAACTTGACTAACGGAGACCTAAAAGGACCGTCAAGTTCACGGAACCGAATCACATTCGCGTCACAGTCCTCCCCCCTTTTTCCTCCTAAGAAAAGGGAGAGAACTAACGAACATGTATCTCGCCTGAAAACACAAATATGCCAAGAGGGTTAACTGCTCCCTGCATACTCCATGTATTAGCCTGGGAATGAGCATGAATATATAAGATGAATGAACATGATACATATCCATAATACAAAAAACTCTCACTATTGAATTACCTTATGATAATTGGACTTCAGACGTACCGCCTCCAACCATTCACCGGTTCGGCCATCAGTGACACAATCTGGTTGACATCCTCTCGCCTGACCATGCCTGCTTTAGCTTCTTTTCTTACCGAAGTGAGAAAAGGGTGAAAAGCAGTGTGGTCACTAACTATCGTTTCAAAACAGCTAAAGCGAGTGGATTGGCTGAGTCTGACACATCCCTCATATAGTAATCCGTGAATGAGGACTCACAGTGCCATTGTGCAACGGCCATGATGTCCTATAACGGAACACCATTGTAAAGGGCGGTCGAGGCGGCTATTCCTCTGACATTGTCTGCCCTTACGCCTTGCACCTGGTGCCCAGTCGCCATCTTCTGAGTAGTCTGAATGCATTCGACCACCCAACGAGAGATAGTATCCATGGATGCGGCGCCATAAGACTTTTTATGGCAGATCCACAGATGTCTATCGTTCGACCGTAACGAGTCAGTCCGTTTCTTGTACTTAGTCAAAGCACGGACCGGGCACCAGACACTGGCATCACGATCAAACCTAGTTAACTTCGGTATAATGATCGGTTTGCCGGGATATCTCAAAGATTGGTTCTTTGACATAACCTCTGCTCTTGGCAGAAGACGCAGACCTTCTCCAGAAACAATAAATCGGTTCCTCTCTGCCGAAAGCGCATGGATCTCACTGCGCCTTCTAGCTGAGGAAGCTGCCAATAGAAAGACCGCCTTTAGAGTCAAATGCTTTAGACTAGCCGAACGCAATGGTTCGAAAGGGTGCTTGGCCAGTACATTAAGCACTAAAGATAGACTCCAGGCTGGAATGACTACCGGTTGTCTCGGTCGGAGATTGCTCATTCCCTTCAACATCACATTTAACTGGGCCACCTCTGGACTATCCCTGTTGGCTAGACAAGGGATAACTGATGCCAAAGCTGACTTGTATCCAGCAACTGTGACGGGAGCTAGTCCTCAAAAGAACAGCTCACAGAGAAAGTCTGCTATTTGCTGATAGTGGATTGAAAGGTATCAATACCCTTTTCTTCACACCAGTCTGCAAATCTGTTAACCTTGTTGTTATATGACTTGAAGGTTGACCTCCTTCTCGCAGCCGCGATGAAATCAGCAGCCTGTCGAGAAAAGCCTTCCGACGTGGAACGTTGTTTGATAACATCCACGCAGTCATTGAACATTTCGGGACACTCGTGTAGGAAGCGTCCCTTGGCCTGGGAGATTATGTTCGGAATCTCGGGCAACTGCACAGGATTTTCCACCAGCAGATCTAGAAGATCTGTGAACCACGCCCTGCTCGGCCAATACGGCGCTATTAGCAGGACCAGACACGGTTCCTCCCTGACCTTCACCAAAACCTTCGGTAGAAGAATGGTGGATGGGTACGCGTAAGCGTGCATCCGTCTCCAGCTTATCGCCAGAGCGTCTGTATCGACGGCATTTGGATCTGTAATCGGCGAGACATATGTCATGATTTGAGCATTTTCCTTTGTGGCGAACAAGTCCACGTTGGGTTTGCCCCAATGCTCGAAGATCCGTCGCAGAACTGGAGGGTTGAGGGACCATTCTGTTGGCAGGATTCTCTGTCTGCGAGACAAAGCATCCGCCAGAATGTTCAATCGGCCAGGAATACGAGCTGCTTTCAAAACAACCGAGTAATTCCTGCACCATTGAATCAAGTGCCACACCCTGATACACAGAGTGGGCGACCTGGTCCCGCCTTGGCGATTTATATATGATACTACTGTCGAATCGACCGACCGTATCAATATCACCCTGCCCCTGATCATCGGAAGGAACTCTTCCAACGCCAGTTCCACTGCCATCATTTCCAACAGATTGATATGCAGCTGACTCTCCGGGAGAGTCCATGTGCCCGAGACCTGGTTCTCCCAGGCAGGCACCCCACCCTTCCAGCGATGCATCCGTGTAGACGGACAGCTGGAGGCGGGGTAGGTGCAGCGAAACCCCTAATAGGAGATTCTGACGCTGTTTCCACCATAGAAGATGCGATATTATCGGCTCCAAAACTGGCAACAGTTTTGACAGGGGTTCTGTTCTCTGTTTCCACAGAGACATCGGATACAACTGGATAGGCCTTCGCATTAGAGCATCGTACGGGATAACCTGCTCCATGGAGACCATCATGCCCAGCATCTGAAGGAACCGCCTCGCCTTGAATGTGGTTTCCCACTCGAAAACTCTTGAGGATGGCTAACAGAGACACCACTCTGGGCTCTGATGGGTAAACCCTGCCCTCCTCAAGGTCGAATCGCATCCCCAAATAAACGAAACGTTGAGTGGCCGTCAACTCGGATTTCTCCTCGTTGACTATGCAGCGTAGATCTGAAAGTAACTTCAGAGTCAGAGCAGTATCCACGTTCAACCTGGCTGCCGAGTCTGCCTTAAGCAGCCAGTCGTCTATGTAGGTGTGTAGCGCCACGTTCTCTTTTCTGAGAAACGCTGTCACCGCAAGGACCACTCTTGTGAAAAACCCTCGGAGCTGTCGACAGGCCAAACGGGAGACTGTAAACTCCCATACTTGATTCTGAAACGCAAATCTCAGAAACCTGTGCCAACTCCGATTCATAGGAATGTGGAAATATGCATTTTTCAGATCGATCGATACACACCACATTCCTTTCCTCAATCCCGCATTACCGACCTCGGCGTTTCCATCTGGAACCGAGGCGTATGGATAAACCAATTTAATGGCCTGAGATTGAGTATGGGTCTCCATCCCCCTGTGCTCTTGGGGACAAGGAACATGTTTGAATAGAAGCCTGGAGTGTTTCGATTTGCTGGTTTTATTGCTCCCTTCAGAAGCAAACCCGACACTTCCTTTTGAACGGCTTCTAACTTGTCTGGCTCCCTTGGTACGGGTGTCCAGACAGGTGCCAAAGACAGATTTTGTGGTGGAAAGTCCCACCACTCCGGCATGTAACCCTGGGATAACCATCCCAGGACCAGACTGTCTGACGTCACACCTTGCCAGGCCTCGACGAAACGCATGAGCCTTCCACCCACCATAGATGCCTCGACGTCTAACGGGGTTGTCCGGCTCGCAGTCCGCCCCGCCCCCCCACTCTTTCTTAACGAGAGAGAGAGAGAACCATTTCGTTCTAGGCACGACGGGTATAACTGGCACCGCTGTTCCTGTCACACAGGCGCGGTCCAGGCGGATATGAAGGGAGCTTTCATACCCTCAGGTACGCTTCGGCCCCTTCTGTCCGCCCTTTGAGGCCTTACCCTTACCCTTCCCCTTGCCCTTCCCACCTCTAGGGCGGTCAGGAGCAACATTGGGGAGGGTAGGCGCCTCTACAACCTTCCTGGGCTTCTTCGCCGGCGGCGGCTCTGAAACCCCAGCTGAAGCAGAAGTCGCAACAGGCCTAGCTTTCGCCTTGCCCTTATGCTTCTTCTGCTCCTTTGAAGGTTGTCCCATTAGCAGTTTCCCCACAGGCCCTAGTGCATGCGCTTGTCGCACTAGCTCTAGCTGTAGGTTTACCGCTAACCGATTCTGCGCGATACTGGCGGTATCCTCTAAGATGGCCCACGCTTGGCCACCGAAGATGCTAGGCCCTGTCAGGGGTGTCCCAAGGAGACGCTCCCTGACTGCCGTAGCCGGACGCATATGGTCAATGACCATTTGCCTCCTGGATTTCGTCACACGCGCTTGCACCCTTGCCAATGCGTCCATCGACAGCACCAGGCCGTCATTGACACATGAAAGCGCCACAGCTGGCACAGGGTGGCCTGCCCCGCTTCAGCCCACACCGACTGAAGGAGACGATAAGAGTGGTTGACAGCGCTCATCGCTGCCCTCACACCCTCATCGCATAGGGACAGGACTTCTTCCTGGTGTACCTGAGACTTGTCCACAAGTGCCGGACCGGGGTGACCCGGCACGGCACTCTGGACGCCCAGTACCCATCGGTCATCCTCCGTGACCGACGGGACTACACCATACCTGTCGTATTCCCCCCGCGGAATACGACATCTTGCCCGCACCTCCCTGGAGGCCGCAGGGAGCTGACCCTTGGTCATCAGTTGTTTGCTATAAATAGCATCCAACCATTCTATGAACCGTGGATCCAGTCCCACTGACTGGATCCGGGCCGCGGGCAAAATCCCCGTCCTGATCGACGCAACCGATGGACGGGGCGCATCTTCATCGGCCGTGGCCGAAACCACAGACGGGTCAACCCTGGCTAGCCATGCCAGAGCATCTGACCAATCTACCTCCGATGAAGACACCCCCGCAAACACGTCACCCGTTGACGTGCTCACGGGTCTGCCAGCCACGGCCTCCCAGCAAGGAGCCATGGCTGACACGCCAGGCACTCCGGTACCACACGGTTCCGCCACCACCCCATGAAACACTCCGGTCCATGGGGTAGGTCCGCACGGAAAACCGTACGGACCCGTAGCAGTCGCGGAACCATAGCCGGACACGGGCGCCCACGGCACCCCACGTCCGACTGCCGGACCAGGCGAGATAGGTGAGTACCACGCCCGGCCCGGCACACCCGTTCCCGTGACGGCTGGTGCCAAACCAAGCCGCACGGAACCGGTGCACGGTAACGGATTTGCCTCAGCCACAGGCGGAGCCGCTGACCTGGCTTGCGCCAAACCAGACAAATGGAGGCCGGTTCCGTCTAGGACGGAATCAACCTCCATATTCTCCACCTGCGGCTTCACGGGCCGCAGCAACCTCTCCTCCTCGGCCTCCTCGTCTTCAGACTCCGAAGAGTCGTCACTAGACGAGTCAACCGTGGAACCGTCCTGGCGGACGGCTCCCACACCTGACGGACCGGCCACCGCTACTGGACCACCCGGAGGTGGCCGCAGAGAAACAGAAAACCCGTCTGGCCGAAGCCAGACGGGACTGCCAGGGGGCCGTACGAGACGGCCCCCTCGGTAACCAGTCCAGAATCCTGTCCGAGGACAGGATCCGTACCAGGCATGGGGAGAAACTGCCCCCCAACCTTTGGTAGCAGGGACGACACCAGCGTGGTCAGAACGCTATGCAGAAAAACCCTGCAGAGCCGGACCAAACCACGCCGGCGGTGCCATCTCCGCCACCTCCAGCTGGGGACGTGGAGCACCCGCACCGGCCGAACCGGGCGCTCCACGATTTACTCTCGGACCGCCTGACCCCGCGTCAGACCCAGCCAAGTCCTTCTGGGCAAGGAACTTAACCATCGTTTCGACGGACCACACTGCACAAACATTACACCTATGATCTATATTACACAGGGCACACATAAAACAGACATGGTCCTTTAACATTACACGGACAAACTTATGGCAGTCGTCACATGATGGCGGGGCTGGCTTGGCCTATAAAATAAGCACAAACCTACAATAAACAAGCGGAACGAGACCCGGATGGAAGGCAGACAATTAATTTTCAAATAATTTGACTCATAAATTAACCGTAACCTCCCCGCACCCCACCCCGCCACGTTACAACAACGATCGCATTGATTATGACGACAAGTACGCGGCGGGCACAACACACCCATAATAGATCCTCCAGGATGTGTAACGGCTCCAGGAATCATATCGCATAGCATTCAGGGTATATTTACTAATCAATATAAATTATACTCCTAACGAACGCAGCACGATATGTGAAGAAAACAACAAAATGTATAACAAAACTGCTGTCTCACACGGTAAAACCGCAGACCACACATCTACTCAAGAATTTTGAAACCACCGATCATTGCAAACCGATCGTGATCGCACGTAAACTTGATCATTCTAAAGTTTCCGGTACCATTTTTAGTACGCAGCACCCAGAATAAGATGCGCGAATTAATGAAAAAAAATTTCTTCACATAAACATCCGAGCGACCGGGTGTGACGTCACCCGCTCGGATTCTACGGAGAACGACGTCAGCCGATATTCGTGTTAGAAATACCGTAGCAAACACCTATTTTCATATCTGCCGATCGCCTGTTGGGGTTTAAAGAAGGCGATCGTCTGGCATATATCGTTGTTAGCACACGTCCCAGATTCTATGGGGACAGAAATTGGAACATGCGACACAACGAAATTTAGAGACCTAAGTCTTTTAACTATGGATAATAAAGAACAATACAACCTGGTTGTCTTGGGCGGTATTCTCCATAGTCCTTAGTTAATCCTTTCAGAACACACAAACTATCACTGATTAAAGACTTAGATTATTTTAAAACACTAAAATCCTTAATGCAAAAAGCATGTATTGCTCTTGTCGCTATGCAAACAAGAATGAGCTCTATGTTAAACGGGTACTCGGCAGTTGGGAGCCGAGTACCCGGTTCCCAGGAGTCGGTAAAGCTTTCGAAGTCTATAATCCTAGAGCCGCTGTCAGGGCCAGCTGTATATCAGAAGTAACAGAATGGTGAGTATTGATCGAAGGAGAAACATGTATTTCCAGACTGTATCTATAGCCTTGATTCAAGACCAGTGTGCATGGGCGGATTAGTAAGAGATGAAACGAAGGATGCAGGGGTATCTTCATTCAGTGGAACCGAGATCATTTCCAAGCATCTATCTCAACATGATTCCATCCAACAAACTACAAATCAGAGGAAGCTGTGATCGAAGAGTCATCATCCAAACAAAACACCTACACCATCAACACGCATATGGTTCCCAGGTGGTCAATCTGGACAGATCTGCAACTCTTAAATTAGAGCAGATGATGTGTTCCAACATCTTACAACAAATGCATGTGAGGGAGACCTGTCTATAGTTGCTTGGTAAGGACCGGTGGCTTTTTTTTATATCTCGCCTTCACGAGGTGAAGAGATTTTTGGAGAGGGGGGAAATGGTGGCGTCGGCTGTGTTGATTCTCGAGATTTTCCATAGTTTTACCGTGTTTGAACTTTGATAATCTTAAAGCTGATTTGTATCCGGCTTCTAGGTCACGGTTAAGGTTTCTGGTGTGGTTAAGCTTTTTCAAACGACATTTACATCAACAAGGGATTATCGCATTTGCATCCAAGTTATGTGTATTATGCTGTGGTTACGGGTTTTTTTCCAAATAACAATATAAGCAACAAGCTTTAATCCGATTTGAATAAAACTTCAGAGATTTGTTCCATACGATGCTTGAGGACTTGTCCAGATAAAAAGATTAATTGATTTTCAAATCTTTTCCTTAATTTTTTTCGGCGTTTAAACTTTCATTATTTTAGGGCTGATTTGTATCCAGGTTATACGTATTATGTTGTGGTTAAAAGCTGTTTACAAATGACAATTTAGGCAACAAAGGCGTATCCGGTCTGAATAAAGCTTCATAGATGTGCTCTGACTATACAATGCTTAGGAATAGTCCACAAAAAAAAGAAAATGATTTCGAATTTCTTTCCATATTATTTCGGTGTTTGAACTGACAATTTTATGACAGGTTAAGGATTGTTGCTGTGATATTTACATCGTTTGGCCTTTTATTATTTTAGGGCTGATTTGCAAGTAATGCTATATGTAGTATACATCGGTTAAAAGCTTTTTTCAAACGACATTGATATCAACAAGGCTTTATTCGATTTGAATAAAACTTCAGAGGTTTGTTCCATACGATGGAACTTATCCACATCAAACAGAAATTGATTTTCAAAAGATGTCCATATTTTACAGCATTTGGACTGTGATTATTTTATGGCTGACTTGCATTCAGGTTACACCCCTTATGCTGTGGTTACGGTATTTTCAAACGACACTTACATCAACAAGGGGTTATCCCATAAGACTTCAGTGATACGTTCTATACAATGCTGAGGACTAGTTCAGAGTAGAAGGAAATTGATTTTCACATTTTCCCATCCTTTTCGAGTGTTTGGACTTTAATTATTTTAGGCTTGATATGCGTCTAGGTTAATCTTTTTTAAATGACAATTTAGTGAACAAGGGTTTATCCGATTTGATTAAAATCCATAGATTCATTCTATGCGATGAGTACATCCAGTCCGCATGATGAAGAAATAGATTTTGAAAATCTTAACACATTTTTACTGGGTTTGAACTTTTGATTATTTTAGGGCTGATTTACACCCAGGTCCAGCTTAAGGTTGTTTCAAACGACAACTTAGTCAGAAACGACCAAATCCAATTTAGATACACCGTTTTGCTTTGCTCTACAGGCTGCTTATACGTTGTCTGCATCATATTACTGTACTTGAGTTTGAAAATGTTTCTATTATTTCTTCAGGCTTTGAACGTCGCTTATGTTTGTCATTTCACTGCAGGTTACTACCAGGCAGTGCGGATGTATGGTTCAGTCTTAAATCTATGCTTCTCCGAAGCTATGCTTTCCCGTTGGGTAGTTCGATAAGTAGATTGCAATTTCAAAAATCAAAATGAGACTGCATTCCGCTGATTATAAGCGGGAAAATTGGTTAAAGACAAGCCTTATCTTATCTCTTTAAATATCTGCTGAATGCGTCGATGAAATGTGAAACATAAGACTACAAAATGTCAGTAGTGACGCACGGGAGTCTCAACACCGTACTACTTTAAGACGTGTATTTGTTCAAACAACCACTTTTAACCAACCACCCTCATCTGATTCCAGAAGCAGATCGTCGTCGTAGTGGTTTTTCATATTTCCACGATGGTGGTGAAATGGTGTGGTATTATCTACCTGTATCAAACTCAGATAGTTTGTATGCGAAGAATTACATATCATCGCACGTGATTGAATTAGTACAAGTAGAAATAACGTGGAGATATCATTATAGTGCTTTACTTTACTGACAACGTTCACCGATCCGTGGCGCATATAGCAATTGCTTGCCGAAAGCAAGCCTCTATTGAGAATGTACCACGGTCCACGAGTTCAGGTGAATCTGATGAAACGTAATAGACCTTTCCAGCTCTAGCTATGTCCCGCCCACCTCTAGCTAAACTCCACTCACACCTCGCTTGTGTTTGGATCTATCGATCCCTGAACTCCCTGACTATCAATTTCCAGAAAACTATACAGGTAAGCTGTTAACACTAATTTCGCTGGGGGCTGTTGCTGCCTATGACAGTAACAGCGTGCAGTCAAATTAGTTTCAAAATATTCAACCGTGTTTATTAAATAGTAAAGACATACAATTCCTACAACGTTTCGGACTATTAAGCGTTAAAGACCGATTATATCGAATCATTCATGACGTCATGATTATGACGTTATCAAATACGTCACGTAGTTGGTTATGACGTCATATTATGGGTGGATAAACTTCGAAAGGTCCATTGAGCCAAACTTAAAATGGAGAGTCTACATCTTCCAGAGTTGTCACCAACGGTTGAAGAATGATCTTGGCAGTATGTCACCTAAAGAAATGAACAAACAGAGATGTAAGAGAATACATGGGTTTTTGTGTTATTGGAAGGATGCTAAGGCCGTGACAAATACTAAATTTTAAATCATTTCACTATGATTTCACAGGCAGACATAAGACATGAACGAAATAGCTCATCAAATAATCCACGTAGCCTTACAAACGTGAAAGAACGCATTCGTTCATACATCTACAAGAAATATATTGTTTATTTCTGAAACTGTTTTAACTTGTTACTATGAGCGTTTGTTGACTTTTGCAGCAATATCTTACTGCCAAGACTTAAATTACCTAACCAAGTACCATAGTACGATTGCTACCGGGTATTTAATTTTCATTGTTATTTATCTTACCGTTCCGCCACTCAATGTATTTATTGAACTGCATAGAATGTACGGGGATACGGTTACAAGCCATATTCTTACCGTGCTCCAATTTGATCAAGAAATAAAATTACGTTTAAACCAAGACTTTCAAAGTAAGAAACCAGCTTTGTATTAGTTTTCGTAATTTCAAATTAAGGCGCCTGGGATATGAGAAATCAAAGAAATAAAAGTGAACCACGTTTCACGAATTCACTCAAATATATTTCATAGATAAGAATCAAAATTATATTATTATACTGTCTGACCGAGATAAATATTGCTCATTGTCGTAAATTCGCTTGTCAGAGATGTCGCTTAGGGCTGAAAGAAGTTAATGATGCTGCTTGTACGCTAAGCAGTGTATAAATGGAAGAATCCAGTTTTTTGCTATGCCCCGCCCATCTCTATATAAGCTCCACCCACGCTTTTCCCGTGTTAGGATGAATCGATCCGCGCACTCTCTGAATCTCAATTTTCAGAAAACTATACAGGTAAGCTGTTGAATAGTTTGAAACTAATTTTGCTGGGTGCTGTTGCTGCCTGTCATGTTTATTAAATAGTAGACATACAATTCGTACAACAACGTTTAGTCCGTCATCAATTAAGCATTCGGGACGAACTTAGCTACGTCATTCATGACGTAATTGATTATGACATCATCCTACCGTTGATTATGACGTCATATGCTTGATGGATAAACATAAATCCTTAGTTTGAGCAGCGGTGAATACATTTAGACTCGATGTCACCCCATTATGGTTCTTAAAGACTGTACCCCCATCACAATGCTTAGGCCATACATCGCGCGCGTCAATATGAACCATGGGTGTAGGCACTGTATACATCGCAATATATGCTCAACAACCGTACAACACAGCGCGGAAATAACTCATAAAACATATTTTGAATATAACTGGATTGGAAGACATTGCGGCAACAATGCATTCCAATCCGATTATGTTAAAATAGTCAACATAACATTTGTTACTAAGTCTAACTAACGTGTTTCATGTTTTTTAAGCATAATA